>WEKY01045515.1:312806-359769 GCA_013390045.1 Picathartes gymnocephalus | reverse complement strand
TGGGAAAAGAACAATTAAAAATTCTACAGGGGCATAATTTAGCCCCTAAGGCAAAGCACAGTTTCATTATTCAAAAATTAAATTCAGTGGACATAATGCCTCCCATAGTTTGAAAAAAATGTGCCTGGAAATGCCAGGAAACGAGAATTAGTTTATGCAAAGAAAATTAAGGAGTTTATATGAGGTTGGGGAAAAAGCCTAGGCCACACAGCCCTTTCTCCTTCCATCTTCTGGCATCTTGCATTCCCAGAAAACCAAGCCACAGCAGTGCAGAGGGCAGGGAAGAAACGGCCATCAATCGTTCACACTGGAGCACTCTCCCACAAATTTCAGCTTTTCTCAAAAGCTGCATTTTAGCCAATTTCTCCACTAATAATTCAGTTCTGGCCAAAGGCACGAGGTGCCCAGCAGAAGGAGGGCTGGGATCCACAACCCTCTGAGCCCTCGGCTGGCAGCAGTGCCCAGCCTGAGCTGAGCTCTGCTAAGGAAACACGATGGCACTCCCCACCATCAGCTCCTACAGCAAAGGGATGTTTTAATTAACACAGTGTCACGCAATAGAGAAAAAGCATATTTCGACCTGGATTAGCATATGCTTCACTTAACAATAATCACTGCACTCACACAGAGCCTGACAGCTAAAGTTTACACTGAGCTAGCTGGGTCTGAACAAGTTCCTGACACCAGCAAAACAGGTATGAATTACAAAAAATATTGTCTTTCGATGACTTTAGTGCCTTTTAAAATCATGTGGCTGTTCCCACATCCTATGGAGGAGAGCTCTCTTATCCAACTCTTGCAGTGCAGACCAAGACAAACCCTGAGTTCCCTTTAACAAACTGTGTATGCTCTGTGACAACTGGGTTTTTTTGTTTCCTAAGCAGAATAAAACTAGTTCCATCTGCACTCTAATGAAGAAAAGACCGCCGAGCTGGTATCCAAGGATGTCAATTGAGACTTTTCAAAGATACAAGGTCCTTCAGGCTCCCTCACCCTTCCCAGTGCCTGAGGAAGGGTGAGCTGTACAGGGCAGCTGAAGCAAACCTGAACAGCCTGAGTTCCAAATGCTCCCCTCTGCTTGACCTCGTACTTGGCTACCAAACAATTCATGAGCACACACTGAACTTACACAGAGAAAACTTATTTTCTGCTTGGCCAAATAGTGAATTAGAGAAGAGTTAGAAGTTACTTGATAACGGCAGTAACCAGTGCAGTTCTTAATCACTGACCGTAAAAGTTAGCTAAGCAGGCATCTTAAATGGGGAAATTCCCAATTCCTTGCAAAAGAGGGGAAAAAGAAAAAAACAATCAAACACAAGCTGTCATGATATCCCATTGTTCAGCACTGTTAGCATTAGGAAACAGCCACAGGGGATTAAGGCAGCAGAGAACATGTAGTAGCTCCTGACTGCTAAGCAAACGCAGGCTGCCTGGTAACACATGGCACAGGGCTGTGATTAATCATTACGATGCGACAGAAGGCGAAGCACTGCGAGATAATGTCAGGAGCTGCACAGGGCCCTGCCTCTAATGACAAGTTGCTTATCCTAACACGCTCCACATTTGTATGACTAAGAAAGCATCCCCAGCTTGCTCAGTGCCTTTTGACCCATGGCCAAAGGCTGGAGGATGCAGCCAGGGTGAGGGGGCAGGTAAAACACTCAGAGTTCAGTCCTTGCAGGTCTAAAATCATCTTTGATCGGTCACGGTGTGGAGTGTTTCTCCAGGAAACCACAGAAAACCATTGCCTTTCACACCCGTATCACACCACTAAAAGGGGCTCCTCTGGATTTAAGCAACAATATTTTTCTAGATAGACTGCAGTTGGTGGCAGCCTGTGGTGAAAGCAAAGGTAGTATTTTTTATTTCCACCTTGTATCAAGAAAGAACCTAAGCTTCAGTACTTCCAGGAATCAACATCACTTCCACAAAATACCTTGCAAAACAACTCTCCCTGATATGCACTGAAACTAAAATTCAAGTAACCTCTGAAAATTGTGCAGGTGGCTTGATCTATTCCCAGAATTGACTTTTTTTGTTTGTTTTGTTTGGATCTTAACTACACAGAACAAGAAAAATTCAAAAGCTCTGAGAAGGGAGGGAGGGAAGGAGGCTAACTGCATCCTTCATTCTGCCCATTGCCATGGGCCATTAGTGAAGTTCTACTCTGCATTAAACAGCACTTCATTGGAACAATTATTTATTAAGGGTATAGACAATAGCATTGATTGTTACAAGTTTGATTGATTAAACAGACAAATTGGCACAGTTTCTCCCTCCCTGCCTGCCATATGTTTCTTCTTAAACATCTGGCAAAGTCTTTGTTTTATCTTGAGTAACCTAACAGGTGTTGAACCAAATCCTTACTGCTTCAGTTTTCCCATTGGAAGCAATGGGTGGAGGAGACACAAGAATCCTGCATTTCCAACATCTCTCCTTTCTACTCCTCTGTGGTGGCCTCACTAATAGCCTGAGGTTAAAAATAGCAGAGAGAATTTCAGATTCATCATTAAAGCGATCTTTTGATGTGGAGAAGACTCTTTACATCGAGACAAGGAAGTCAGACCTCGCTCCGTTGATGCAGTTTCCCCTGTTCCTTTTCACAGCACAAAGGACACAAAAAAAAAGACTTTTATATCAGCCCTTCATATTGCTGTCATTAAAAATGTTTAACATTCTGTCTCCCATCTGAAGGGGGTTATTTGTACCTTGTTCTTGGGTCTCTACAAGCCACAGTCTCCCCCCTCCTCTGCTGCTGGAAGTCACCGAGTGCCACAGCCAAGCTCTCGCTTGAAGTCCTACATTGGGCACTGCACCAAATTTGTAATTCAAGCTGAAAGCACAGAAACACAGGTGCCTAACACTGAGAGGGCACTCTTTATTTTGAAAAAATGCAGCGCCACTTTAGCTAATTAGCTCTTATCTGTTTAAAGCTACAGGATAGTTTGATAACAATTAGGAAGGACTCCCAACAGGCTGCTGGGATCAAAGGCCCTTTCTGCTACGACATTTAACAAGGAAATTAACACTTTTGCCAAGTAATTTGCACATGCTGCCAAAGTTGTTTTAACTTGCTGTAATATTTTTAGTTTTAAATATGTACCTGCAGAGATGCTGCTTTATTCAAGTGTTCTGTGTGCCAGCTACGGGCTCCCTACCACACCAACAGCTCCCATTTACTGCTGAAGGGGAGCTTTCACCAACAGGGTAACTGAAGTGCTTGCTTCTGCTCACTTCAAGAGATAAAAAAGGACACAAAAAAAGAGTTTGGAGGCAAAAATTCCCTCACCATTTTCTTATTCATGGAAACTAGATATTTCCAAAAGACTACCTGTGGGATCCCAACCCTTAATGTCACAAGAATTAATGAGAACTGTGGTGCCAAGATGCCATGCATGCTTGGAAAATTCCAGCTGGACTCTTCTGATGGGTTTTTAATATTTGAGACTGGGGAGCAATCACGGCTCCAGAGAGCTGTGATGATGAATGGCTTAGGGACAGTGAATATAACGAGGGAAAACACAAATTGAACAGCTGTATTTCATAAAGAAACAATAAAACCATGCATAGCAGTTTTTCTTTTTTAACTCAGTGTAATGTTTAAAGAGACATTCTGATACCCAGTAAATTATGCTCACATATCCTCTGCTCATTACTCTTTAATAATATCAAGCTTCCAGCAGAGTAGGTTACTTGTCTCCTTGTTCCCTGGGATGCAGGGCAGGCCTGAGCACCAGCATTCCCAGCTGGGCTCTAGTGTTCCTTTATTTTAGTCCATCGTGCTGCACCCTAACAGAGCCATCCTGCTGTAACCTGAAGCACGGGCATGCCACAGCCACTGCCCTTTGTGCTGCTAAACAAACTGCAGGATCGATCCTTGAAGGAAGCCTTTCCCCAGCTGCTGCTGTGCAGAGATGATTCATTCATTCACCATTACTCAGCTCAGGTGAGCAGCCAAGAAGCCAGAGTTTACTGAGTGCACCAACTCAAAGCTAAAATTACTTTTTTTTTCTTATAGTTAATGAAGAGCAGACCAAACTAACAGAGACAACTGTGGCTAAAGCCAAGCAGTGAAATCTGGGAGACAGGGGATAGCCTGACACTGCTTTTCTTCAATTTCCTTCCAAAAGAAGGGCAATGATGGCTTTCACTGGGTGGTGATGGCCAGTACTGAACACAACAGTGGCCTCCAGCCTTCACCATCAAGTCACCCATGGCTACAGCATCACCCACCCAGCTTCTGCACAGAGACCAGGCAGTCTAGACACAAGGGTTTCAGCTATCCATTGCTCCTAATTAGACACTGGTCCTATTTCATTGAAACATTCCATCATTGACCCTGTGGCACCAACAGCCCAGAACCGGCAGCTCAGGAGAGCAGGAGTGCAACTTCTACAGCACATCAATTTAAAGAAGGAAGATGAAGTGTCATCCTTGGATCTGGAGGCAAAGGGAAAACTGTTTTTAAATCTGGAACCACTAAATACAGACTCTCACCATGCAAACATGCCACTTTCACAGACTAGACACTGGCAAAAAGCACTTTATTTTTACTAGCACTTCTTTTGTTCTTTTTAGTAACTCAGCCACATCAGTCAGTGACCCACTGCAGCACTGAGCAAAGATACCCAGGTCACAGCAAGACGCCTGTGAGTCAGTGAGACACTCCCTGTGTCAGCCCCGGGCAGGCTGGTTGGAGCTGCAGAGGTACAACCAGCACGGAACCACATCCTGCCCTGCAGCAAACCCCACCACACTGCCACAGCCCCGGCCCTGCTGCCAGCAACCGGCTCTCAAAGCCACCTCCAACCCTTCAAAGGAAGCTTCAAGTTCTCTACTGTTTTAATTAGAGCTCATAAAGTGCACCAGGTTCTCAAGTTTTTAATCACATAAGCTTTGTGAATTTATTAGCACGACAGCAGACAGCATCAGACAGCATGAGAAAAGGAATTAAGAGTATTTGCGATCCTTTTGCTGCTTCTGTTCAAACGCTGATTGTTACATGCCCAGAGACTCACAGGGCTCAGCATTACCACGTTACAGGAGCCACTGTGCTCTCAAACCAAAGGCTAAAGGCTTAAATCAAAATCGGTGTGCTGGGTGCTATGAAAAGGTTTGGGGAACAAAAAATAACTTCTGACAAGTTCTAAGCAGACACAGCCAGCAAAGAATAAGGAGACATCAGCAGCTGTCACGTATTTCTCATTTGACCTCAGGCAAATTGTTTACCTTTTGCCTCAATTTCCTGCCTGTAAAATCTAACTGATAATACCAACTGCAGCCAGAGCTCCCAAGCTCCAAGCCTTAGCCGATAAACTCCATTTCTAAAAACGGAAAATAACATTTCAGTCAAGTAGTTATTCATATTTTTGGATACAAAAGTATCTACTGATTAGTCAGGGTAACTCTTGAACTGTAAACCAGCATTTTATTAGAACAATTTTCTCCCTGAAGTTAATTATTAAACTGGACACCCTAACCAAAAGTAACATCTTATTTCAGAAGCGTTATTTAATATTGCATATGAAGTGCAGGTACTTTTCCCAATCCTTGACTACAGCAGCATCTCTGACAAAACCAGTGCACATCAATCTGCTGCTACACAGGAAAAGCTGCATTCTAGATTTGGCTCAATACACACATCAGGAGACAGAGAATCAAATCACCAGAAACCTCACTCTTCAGACGGCTTGTTGAATTTCTGAGACTGAAGAGCTTTTTCTGGCTCATACATGTAGTAAGCCAAGTATAGCCAGGAAATTACTCACTTTTGAGGACAGGTCTTCTTTAACCCAAGCCAGAGGAGGTCTGGAGCCTTATTTCAAATGACAAGCAATTAAAAACCAAACCAACCCTTCCCCAAGAGTTGCAAGAAGCCAACCCCAGAGCACAGTGACTGGAGCCAGTTTTGCAAGATACCTTCTGAAAGGTGGAAATGTGGCTATGTTCCCAATGTGAATTTTTCCCCAAGTGCTCACATGATAACTGCAGGGACAGTGAGACAGATGCTCCCACCCCTGCAGAAAAAGGTCATCTCCAACCCCTTGCACAGAGACAGTTTCATAAATTCAGTCTACTCCAGTTTTCTCTCACTTCCCTCAGACAGTTCCCAACAGTTGCTGAGTTAAGAAAACACCTCCTGTAGCCCTTCAAAATTAAGGATGTTGTGCAGTTGATTACTGTCGTGGATGGCCAGCATAGGTCCAGATAACACCACCACAGGGCAGACACACACAGGTCACCTGCTGCAGTGGTCACAGGCTCTCCAGAGCAAAGATTAGAGTCAGCCAGGGTAGGACAAAGGTTGTCCAAAGTCAGTTTGATTGACATTCTCCCTAAAAACCTTGGCTTAATACCAATGTTGAAAACAGCTTGGATTAACACAGCAAACTGTTCAATCAGGTACGGATGGTGCCAAAAAAGTCACCAGAAACATTAGCTGAGAGTAAGGAGATAAACCTCCGAGAAATAAATCAAATTCAGAAGGCTCATTTCCATTTCTAACAAAAATAAATCGCAGGATAAGGAACATTCAAGGTGCAGCCCAGTCTCACTGACTTGCCAAACCTACAGGTGGGGACTGAGGAATCAGATTCAGCAGCAGGATCTAGCAGCACCAGATTTTTGAACCTCACCTTCCACTGACTGGGAAAGGGGAAAGCCACACAGGAAATAGATTTTAAGAACAAAAAGGCAGCAGGGGATCCCTTCTTCCCCTACTGAGCACCTCTGCTTTCCCAGCTAACCAGAGCCAGGAGCATCCCAAAGAGCTCAAACTCTTCCCTGCTACACTACCACAACATTTTAGACAAGTGCCCTGTCACAGCTGCAAGAAATACAAGAAGTTTTGCAAGCACAAGAGTGGTGGCAGGCAAAGTAAAGTGAAAAGCTGTTGTTGTGAGCCCTGATGGACCTCTCAGCCTTTCCATTTGTGCCAGAAAAAGTAAGAGTTCAGACAAGCAGGCTTGGTGTGGTCATTAATCATGATCACCAGCAAAGCAGGTTCCACACCAGAGGGACAACCAGTGAGGCAGAAGGGGAATTGCACCTGGAAAAGAAGGGACTGCCCAGACCACAAAAGATAAGCAGGGAGATAGAAGGCAACAGGAGTAATTAAAATACAAATGTCAAGTGAAAAAGAAAGCTTGAAATGCAAGGCCCTACAGAAAGTATAAAAACACATTTTGAGCAGGCAAGACCACAGAATTGTGCTAAAGGACTGCACACCGTGTTTTCTGCTTGATACAGAAATACACAATGCATCCCCATATTTGACCTGTGCAGTATTACTTTAAAACTGCTCCCACTAGTTAATTCTACAGCTGAAATCACACTAGCTAGTTCTAATCCTTTTCAATGGTGGGGGATTTCTGCTGATCTTCTATATCTAGGGATCAAATCAGCAATGCAGAAACAGGAAGGGAAAAAAAATGAGTTTCGTTTGATTTAGCACTGGGATATTTGGTATTGAGCAGTGAAGTAAATGTGACATAGCTTTAAAATAAAATCCATAATGCTCTTCATTGCAAGCAACTTGGGAAGCCTCCTCTAAGCATTAATAGGAGCAAAACGACCTTATTTTCCAGACCTTTCCCTTTATGGTTTCCCAGCTCAGGCTTACATGTACTTTGGAAATCCCTGATACATACCTGGATAAAAGGTCTCATTTTCACACCATTTCCCACCTAGAAATGGTGCTAGAACATAAACAAACCCATTCTGCTTCTACTTACAGTTCTGAACACCTCAGAAAGGGAAGCTCTGGTATAAAGAACACAGTGCTACCTGCCCAGGGCTGAGGCAGGCTGCAAAGGAACAGGTTCCAGCACTGGCAATGGAAGTTTCATTGTGGACATTTTAGCTCCAGATGCAGTAGAAACAACCCCAAGGCTCCCCTACTTAAAACACTTCCAGATCTGTCAGTAACTTCTAGAGTGACTGGGCTTTTTTTTTGCACAGATCTCCCGTGCCCTGAAATGTCAAAATTGAAAATAATTGAGACCACATGAAATAAGTAGGATTTAATAACAACTGTCAAGAGAACAAAATTAATAGTCTTCCATTTCCACATTTCTATAACGAAAACTTTAATTTCTGGAAGAGCAGAGCCTCCCTGGCGTATTTGATCTGCTTCATTAGTTGCCAGCTTGGAATCGATGCGATCAGCCCATGGCAGGTTCTGTTATTTAAGGTTGTGAATCAACACAGCAGCCGATGGTCCTCAGATGGCTACAAGAGCTCCAAGATCCCAGGCACAGGAAAACACACATTAAACTGCAACTCGACACACTTGTCTCGTGGGACATTCGGGTACTGCTTGTGATGCAAGCCCGGCTGCAGCTGGACTTTGCCCACTGACAGTTCAAAAGCTGACTGCCAAGCCACTCGTGAGGTTTACTGACACTGCAAACTGGACTGAAATCTGATTTAGAAACACTGCTCAGTAAGTTCGGGGATACACTTTTAAGTAATTACACAAAAAATCCCACAGACTCAATCTAAAATTCAGCTCCACAGCCGAAACAAGTTTTGGGGTTTTTTTAAATTATATACTTCCAAGACTATGAGGACTTTGATGCAATTCAGCTGTGGGGGACAGCGTGCCAACAAAGCACATCTGTCACTAATAAAAATAACAAAATGGAGCCTGGGTAAGGCCTATCTGTACTACTGCATCAACTTCCACTCATTCCTACCAAGTTAGACTATTAATAGCACCATCAATGCAGCAATAAACTAAATACTTTTAACAGCTGTACTAGAAAGTTTACCAAACAAGCAACAAGCTGTGCAAGGGCAGCTAACATACCAGAGCAGCAGAAAAAAGCCTTAGAAAACACACGTATTGCTGTGCTACTCACTATCATGAGTTTCTCGCAATTAACACAGCTTCAGTCATCACCAAAATCATCCTCACGATTATTTGGGAAGCTCCTGCTCTCCATTGCAGGGAAGAGCACAGGTATAAAGACTGCAAAAACACATTGGACCAAGGCATGGGAGGGGACACTGATGGACTGAGTGAAATCAAAGCTCTGAGCCGTGGGGCCATCAGAGAGCTGCAGCAGCCAAAATCACACCTCTGGGATCTGGCAGAAATGTAAACACTCAGGATGCTATTCAGAAGCAGCAAACTTTCATGCACTTTGCCATGGCTGGAGTCAAGAGAGCTTGACATGTCTAACCTTCAGCAAGAAGGCCACACTCCTCACCTGCTCTCCCCTCTAACCCCAGCTGTGGGAATTGGGAGCAACACAAGGGAAACAGGGATGTGCCTTCGGAGGTTGGGAATGGCACATTGCAACAACATCAAGTTTTTCCTTCACTCAGCTCACACTGCAGACTGTCACACAACATAACACCACCTGAATTTGAAATCAATTTCTCATCCGAAGCTCTCCTCTGACATTTCAAATTCTTATTTTTTCATCATGTGAGAAAGGCCAGTAATTGCACAAGGGAAACGCCTCAGCTGTGGGCATGGCAGGGAAATCAATTAAAATGTTCTAGTTTGATTTAGGGAAAAAGGGTCATTCTGCTCTAACCACCTTAACACAGGAGTGAACACAGAAACCAAAGTAAACCCACAGCAGGACAGACCACTGCCACCAGCAAGTGCTGACAGCACGATGCAACTGCCATCCAAAGCACTCACAACTGAAATTCCTTTTCTTGTAAAGAGGTTTGGTAGCACACAAATCAAGAAAACATCACTTCCTGCATCCATAGGAAATTTTTTTTGCATCTCTCAGCTGAGTTCCCAAGCTCCCCCATCACACTGATTCATATACAGTAAACCTAAAGAGACAGAATCATGCCTGGCAATTTCACTTCCTTCCCTATTGCTATCCCTTATGGTATTCTTACTTCACTAGAAATACCACGTCTCTCAGGCATGCTTCTACCAATTTAGCTTCTTCCCCACAAACTGCAAGCAAAGAAACACATTCACTCCCACCTGAAAGCAGAAATACGCTGCAAGAGTTGGTGGTAGTGGGGTTTTGTTTGGTTTGCACGTGCAACCAGGCCAGAAACAGAAGACAGGGTTTGAGCCTCTGGGAAGCCTTTCACGTGGCTTTAGAAAACTACACACTGAGGACCTGAAGCACAACTCCTGCAGCTCAGGGTTAATCATCTTTCATTCCTTTTTGTCCATACCTTTGCTGTGCAGACCCTTGGGGGACAGCTCTTGGGGCAGCTGAGTAAAGCTGAGTCGAGCAAGATTTAGCACAGAACTAACCTCCCTGTGATCTCCCACAGCAACTAAATACTCCAGTATTTATTTATCCACTTAAATGTACATTTTGAGTCAGCATCTGCTTTAAGAGATATACACATATGTAAGTCAGCAGCAGGAAATTGGGTCTTCTGGGAGATCATTATCTCTTGGCACTGGCAGAGAGAGGATCCCTTTGAGAGAAGCACCAGATCCTACAGCATTATGCCAAGCACTGATGATGTACCTACAGGAGGTGCCTCATTCCACCTGCACAGCTGTGATGAGGAGCAAGTACTGCCTGCTGCCCCCAGTCACATGTAAACACCTCCTCCTCGCCGGGCTCCAAACCCAGGACTCATCTGTGAGGAAACAGCTCCCTTCTCTCCCACTGCTTTGGATACAGGAACTGATTCATCTGTAGGGGTTTTTCCCCCCCCCCTTTTTCCTTATTCCAATGCAGATATGAAAAATAATAGCCTTCATTTCAATATTTAATCATATGCTTCATTTAATAATGAGACCAGGAATAATCTAATCCTGGCTATCAACATAAAAGATATTGTTCTTTTCACTTGATTATGTACTAAAGTAAAATCCCCTCTGCTCTCTGGCTTCTCACAGGCCACAGTTTTGTTCGTTCAAATTTATAATATAAACACAAATTACATTATAGATTTGGTTACACACACAACACCTTGACCTGCATTTGGAAAGGGGCAGGGGATGCTCCTCCTAGCAATTTCACCTGCCTAATTACAAATGCTGCCGTCTCCCTTGAATGAACAAACTGGCTTATGAAACAGAGAGGGAGCTGACATTTCATGGCACATCGCCTCGTGCCTCAGTGAAGAAAAACACATCACGTGCCACGGATTTCTGGAAGCATCACCACTCCCTTATGGTATGTGATCTCTTGCCAGGAATAAATAGGACAGAGTCCAACACTGGAATCACATAACATTTGGCTCGTACATCATTTTTCTGTTATTGCACATTATTATACCAAATGCACTGTTCAGGTACTGGCCACTCTGGAAAAATCTCATCAGCTATGAAAAACCTGGACTTGAGTACGAGGTGATTAATAATCTGGAATGTCTTGCTTAGATACCCAGTGAAAACTTGAAAAGAGTCCAAATCTCTGAAGAGGGCAAGTGCTTTTGCATATTACCTTTATGTGATTTAAACGATCCCCCAAAACATGCTCTTTTGAGGACAAATGGTGCCTGTTCTCTACACATTTGTTAATGCTTTAGGAATGATCTCCAAACATTCTGAGCGTCTATAAAGCACAATAATGAAAATGCTGTTATTTTGCATTCAATACTTTAACAAAGAATTACTTCTATCTTTGCAATATTTATGCACTTAAAGCTCTCTGCTTTGTTTTTCCCTAAAGACCTTTAACCTCAGCTCCTCCATCTTTTTCCATCTAAAACATTTCTGCTCAGTATTTCATGTGTGCACTCCCACTCTTAAATCCTAGTTCCTCCTCTGTTTCTCATCATGCATACTTCCTTTGGAAACATTAAGTAGGATTTATCACTCATTTCTGGAAAAAGAAAGCATTTAAAATTTGAATACAAGTCCTTCAGAGATAAAGCATCCCAGGTTAAATTTAATGATGTCCAGGGGAATACTATGCAAGTGATGAGCTGCCTGCTAATATGTCAGTGCTTTAGGGAAGAAAAATATCAATTAAATTTCATAGCATGCAACTACATACTGACCTTGAAAGCTATCTGTAACTTAGTTTAAACTTGAAAATTCAAAGTCTAAGTCAGAACTTCTGCCCTAATTGGTTTTAACATCATCGAAGAAAGGCACAGTTCTGTAGAGACTATGGAAATACTAAGAGAAACAATCTGGAGAAAAGAAGAATTCCCTCAAATTGTATTAAGTGTTTAACCATGACATTTGTGTGTGCATCTGGTCGCCCCCCCATCTTGGGTTTTGGCCATTGCTTCAAGAGATATTGATGGTTCTTTTCTGTCTCAGCCTTCTAATAATGCTAAAATAACCCAACAGTCATGGCAGCCCACGTCTGCCAGCTCCACAGCAGTGTCACCCCAGTGCCTGAGTGAGGATTTCTGTGACTGAGCAGTTCATTACCAAGAGAACAACAACCCAGCAGCATGGACACAGCACACAGACAGCAAGGGGTACACAGGAAAAAATCTGCTATTACCAACTGCTCCAGCATTCAAAGGAAACCTGAAAGGGAAATCTCTCACCTGCACCTTCATTTTAAAGCCTCTCCCACAGCAGTCCCTGTTTCTAAGCAAGCTGCAATTCAGACTGTGCCAGCTATTCCACTACAATTCTAATGGCAGGGGGTTGTTTGGGGCGTTTTCAATTATTATTTTTATCTGCACTGATCTAGATCCTCAGTTTGAGAGTCTGCCATCAGGAAGAAATAAGAGTAGAATTTACACCTGTCTTTCCTACTACAGAGTTCAATCAAAGAAAAAATCCCATGTACTTATTCAAAATAAATATACTTAATTTCATCAAATATGTGTAAGCTACATATCCAAGCCACCAAAGAGTAAAAGGAAAAGGAAGTCATACTTTGTATTTACTGAACGTGTCTAGAAAAGCCTAGCTCCTTCCAGCTACAATCCAACTTGCCTTCTATAGAAGTTTCCAGACCACAGGCAGCAACAGCAGGACGCAATGCACGTGTCATTGTTAGAGGACAGCCAAGCATGTCTTCTCACTGAAATTCTTCTGGACTTTGTAACAGTAACAAAAGATTTTGAAATGCCTCACACGTTCCCGGGAAGCTGAAATAAAATTTGTGATGCCTAAGCTGGTGAAAAGGCACAATGCTGAAACAGCACAACTCCTTCCTCCTCAGCTAACAGCACTTATTCTGGCCGGCGTGAGGCGGGATCCATTTATTTACAGTGAGACTTAATGTGGTGACTCGTCAGGTGAGAAGCTCATTTACATCATGACTAGCAGCTGGTCAGAACACCAGGTCAAGTGAGCAGATAATCAGAGCCATTAACCCTATCCGTTAGCCCTTGCAAGGGTGGTTTTCTTCCCCTTACAGCAAGTGGAATATAAAGTCCTGCACAATTAACGAGTTCTCCAAGTCAGCTGTGAAATCCAGAGCTCTCTGAAATCTACATCACCTGATTCTGAAGTTAAAAAACATGAGAAAATAAAAGGGATCCTGTGACCACAGTTCACAGACCCATTTATCTGAGACACTGCACGCCAGCTCAACAAACTTCTACCAGCTTCTCCAGCACCAGACCATGGCAAATTCTGCAGCAGCCTGAGGCACCTGGGGCATCCACATCCCATCAGAACCACAGCTATATACGCATAAATACACACACAGCTCTTTCCTCTGCTTTGAAACATCCTGCAGAAGCCAAAGCATGAACTCTTCCTGCAGAACAGCCTGGGCTCTGTGTAACATATGAGCTTCCTTCACCATGAAATTTGCTCTCAGACTTCTTAAAGTCTGAGTAATTATTTGAAGAGCAAAAGACAAATCAGACAGCTCCTAGGCATCGTGTTAAGGATCCCAGGAGCAACAGAGCAGTTCTTTATTCATGGAGCATGAGCAGCAGGGCTCAGCTCAGAGGGAAGCCTGTGAGCACACAGAGCAGGAACCCATTAGACTGAAGAGAAATGCCAGAAATCTGCATCAGAGGCTCGGCAGATCCTCCTGGAGCACCACTCCAGTCCAGCCCCGGCTCCTGCAGCCCTCAGATGGCTGCACCTTCCTTAAGTCTCAGTGTAACAGGATAAAATGAGATGCTGAGGTTCAGTGACACAGACCGAAGGGAACTGAGGTCTGACACGTCCCTGCTTAGAGGGGATAGAGAGAAGCCTGCAGAGAACTCTTACCTCGAGCAACGCCAAGAGGCAAAGCGACCTCACAGCTTTTGGGCTGCTGTAGCACTCTGGAAACAAGAATATTGAATGTGAGCAGGGCTGCCTGGCGTGGACACTCAGCAGGGCTCTCCTGCTGAGTCACGCTTTGCTGCCAGGGTATTTTCCCTGCATTGTTCAGGCTGGGGCCATGGAACAGCAGGAACAGATTTACTGTCACACAGGTGTTCCTTCCATAAGTCCCTGGTGGCAGCACATGGAGTCCAGCTTTGCTGACCCGCCAGGGTGAGGCTGCAACAGCTCCCACCTGGGGCTGACACCAGCTGTAAAACAAGAGGGGAAGGTGGGAAATGGGGAGAGGAGGGGGATGCCAAGCACTAACGAGCCCAGGATAAGCTCTGTTTGTGGCAAAAAAACTTAACATATAGTATCTGATCACCTAGAGCTTTCACTTCAGGATTGTTTCCACTGCCTCTGGCTCCAGGGAAGTAATGTGGTCTTGCTCCACTGCACGGGCCATTAGCCTAGACACAAAGTTCATTCCCTCATGCCCCAAAACTGATATCAGGAAGGAATTTCACACCCTCCCCAAGGTGCCCATCAAATTGTGCATCAAAAACAAAAGCCTCCCTGCAGCAAGAATCCAGTAAATTACACCGAGTTGCCTTTTTTTTTTTTTTTACACAGCTAGTTGTGTCTGGTATCAAACATTGGCATCTCAAAGGGGACACTTCTTTGGAGACTACTTAACCCTTTGGAAGGGCTGTGGTCCAGGATATCTGGGCTGTCCTCAGCCTTAAAAGGTTGCTGGTACCGGCTTGGCATATTTTTCTAGACTCTACACAGCCCAGGAGGGGACAGACCCAGAACCAGTTCCTCAGCAGCACTTAAGAACCACTTTCACCTCAGCAATAAAACATTTAACGTCTAGGTGCTTCTAAAACACATATTCAAGTTCCAACCCCCTTCCCTAACATCCCCAATCACATTATCAGTTTTACAACAGGGAAAAAAAAAAACCACAGAAAAACAAAAACCCCTTTGAGCATTTCATAACTGGGTGGGGGTTTAGTATCACTAAAGCCTCTCACTGGTTTTCAATACAGCTTTATTTTAAGAAAGCATCTATTATATGAAGCTTGGGCTTTGGCAGGCAGAGCAGAAGCCTGGCCAGTGCAGAGAAGGAGGACAATACTCAGAGTGCGCTATTATTGTGCCACTTTTTCATATTTCTTAATATCAACTTAGTGAAAAAGTTTACTACTTACTCAAGTTACTTAGCATATGACTTCTGCATTATTCTGCAGTCATGATACAGCCTCTCTCTTTCTACCCTCTTACACAGACTTAGTAGAAACATTTTCTAGCAGTTCATCTGAGCCAGCTATTTAATTTTCACTCCGTAATATTTTCAACTAGAGGCAGGTCCAGCCTGCAGGAAAACAAGTTATGCAGCAAGAGTGTGGGACACTATCAGAGAACACATAATAAAGTACTAAGTATGATCTGTGAAAGGAAAACTAAGAGATATTCTTTCCATAATATTGTAAATTAAAAGCCATTGACACTCATGTAAAATTCCCTGTGGGCTGTTTTTCATTCTTTGGCCATAGAGGTGGAAGGCCAGAGCCACGTCCAGAAAAAAGTACAGTGTGAAAGGCCAACAGCAAACCCAACCACAACCCAACACCAAAACAGCAGCCCAGTAGGACTAAGGAAAAGATCCTCAAGCCAGCTCATAAACCTTCCACCAAGCCTTTGAGTGGGAAAAACTTCACAGCCTTTTTTCCTCTGCTGCACTCATGGTTCAATGGACCAAAGCAGCTCCTCCATCAACCAGGGTCCTGCTGGTACGGATGGAGAGATATTGCTGTGCATTTATTGATTAACTTCCACCCAGCATTTTCCACTTGCCTGAGAATCAATTTAATATCATTGCTGAAAGCAATAAGGATAAAAAAGCCGGATGGGTACCTTTGATCTACACAGTTTTACCAGGCACCAGTAGCTAAAGCATTACTGAGACTCTCCTTAAGACATTTTCCCCTCGTCGGAATTATTTTGCAGTTCATTCAATAAAGCAGCAAAACAATTTCCTGACAAAATAGGAAATGACTGTTGGACTGAATCCAAGAACTTCAGAAAATATTAGAAACAGAGATTTAACAGAAAGTGCTTGGATCCCACTGACCTTACAGACAAGTCAGACTGTCATTTCCTCAGCCATCAAACCCAACCTGCTCAAAGACTCGTGCGAGGGAAATAATCCTCCGTGAGTCACATTCCACTGCCTTCCACCTCAGACACTTCCAAACGCAAGTTTGAAGGAGTCAGACACACAAAAATCCTCATCCACCAAGACCCTGCCATAACACTTTGCTGCAAGAACAATGCAATTGGTAGAAAGTATATTTAAAAGTCTGACTTGTGCAGGGAAGTCCCCACGGAGCAGGTGGGCAGTGGAATCATAACACCAAGTTCAACCTGCAATGGCAGACAAGTTCCTTCAAGTCCATGCCTCCACTCTCCCTTCTGGGAGCAAGGGCAGGAACAGCAGCTCACCCACACAGGCTGCAGGTTCCTCAGGGGAGAAGCTGCCCTGTCTAGAGCAAGGCAGGCAAGGCAAGCATGGCTGCAGACAATAGCTGCACTTCCCTGCCGCAGTCCAACACCCTCTGCTTTCCCCAAACACACCTGTGTGCAGTACAATACCCTCCACGAACAGCTCAGTCAAAGCCAAAGCTGGGCAAGTTCCTCAGTTATTAATGCTCCGTATCACTTCTCCAGAACACACACCGACACCAAGGGAAAATCCCAACAAAAACCAACACAAAACCCCCAAGAACCTAAGTGGTCGAAGCTTTATTTTACCTGCTGCAAATCAAAAACAACCGCTCCTACTAATTTCAGCTCTAGCAGCTCACTCCCAATCTACTTTTGACTCAGAGCAGTGCCCAGACAAGCAGCATATTGGTGCTGCTCTGAATTTAAGATTGCCTGATTGTGAAGTTGTTGTTTTGCTCCTTCTTCTGTCAGACACATCCATCTCTGCAGTTACCGCGTGTAGCCCTCAAACCACAGAACCTGAGAAAGCTCACGCCCATCGGGGCTCACTGCTCTGGGACTGGGATCCCCGCTAAAAAGGTGAGGGACGGTGCTCACAGAAAACACACATCACTGTGTTTTCCTGCCAACAAACTGCACCATTTCTTAAAGTCTCAATTCCGCTCTGAAAAGGCCCAAGAGTGCTTTGAGCGGTGGCCAGCAGAAAGCCTCCCCTCTGCTCCAAGGAGTGGCTGAAGCTCGCTAAAGGGAATGAAAAGATTACATGGGCTCCTTTATAGGACATAATATTGCAGTGTGGTTTATTCCTCTTCAGAGAGTAACTGCAATATGTGGCAAATCGACTTTTTTTTTTTTTTTTTCCCCAAGGCGGCAAACCGCATTCAAAGCTGTCACTTCCTGAAGGCTGCACTATGGACTTTGTGCAGGAGGATGGAGAAATTCCTGACTCATCCCAGACAAGAGATGGGATCACAGTTTGGGGTCAGCTGTCACAGGGGCATCACGATGGCCCATCCAAGCACTGGCTAAAGCAAATTCTTATGTTCCTGTCTCACTAGCAAGGTTTATATATCAGCAGCGGTGAAATGCGAGTCATTTCAACAGCTTACCAGAAAATCTAGGAATTGCTCCAGGGTCTTGTGAATAAGGAATTACACCTAAAAGCACTGCTGTCTGGTTTTCTTGCAAATTTTAGGGTTTGGCTAGCAAAATATTAGTAGAATTAAAATAAAAAAATATGAGTACAGCATTAGCCTTGATCTAGCAGAGAGCCACAGCATGTTTCCAAGTATTTCCCCCAACCTCCCATGGGACTTCCCATTTCCTTAACTCTAGAACATGTGAAAAGTCTCTGCACAACTAAACTAAAAGTAGTACATCTGCTTTCTCAACAGTTACACTTGCCTATTAAAATTTAAACTCGGTTCCTAATTATGTGAATATTTGTGTGCCCAGTCAGGACCATTAGATTCCCTTGCAAGACCTTCTTCCTGGTCAGATGCTCCAAGAGGAACAAACGTAGCTGCTGGGAACTGCTCAGCATACTGTTTTTTCCAGAAATACACACCATTTCCATCCAGAGAATCAATGTTTCCTTTAGAGAGGAAATAATTCAAGACTTTTTTTTTTCCAGTAGTAAAAAGCAATCATTTCAATATTTAAATTCTCAAGCTGGTGTTTAGTCCCACTACCTGGGGGGTGGGATATATTTGAACTAAGTGAATCAACTCAGTGAGCTGCTGCTACCTGGAAAATCATCTCTGGGACAGGTATGTGCACTGAAGGAAACATATCAAGAGATCATTTACTCTCGGCCCTTCCTTCCCTTAGTTTACAACTAAAGCAGTTTAAATGTAATGTATCATCAAACAAGTGTAGCTCTACCAACATCTATGTGACCACAGTCAAGCAGGAGCCCCCAGGATTTAAAGGGTGTCATTCACAAGGTGAGACTTCCCAGCCTCAGGAAAAAGGCACATTAGAATCCCAGCACTAACAGGAACAGGACACTGTATAAGCACTCAGGGTTCTGAAATCTCAGAATCTCTGCTGAAGCTGGGATCTCAGCTGAGATCTCGCCCACATCAGCCAAGCCCACCTCAGCAATGCAGTGAGCACCCAGTGACAAAAAGCAGATAATCTAAAACACCAGTTTTGTAGGAAGATGGTCATTACTGATTCTCACAGCTAGGGTGACAAAGAGAATAATTTGAGCCAAATAGATCCTTAATTTTTCCCCCACTGAGATAAGATTACAGTAGCCTTCCAGTCTTTAGCTGCTCTCTTTTGTGAGTTGCACATATGTGCTTTTTATTAGCCTTGGGCTTTCCAATTAGATGGATTTTCAGTTACTTCCAGAAATGTTGCAGGATGACTGAGCTGCAGCTAATCTTTACGTCTCACTAAATGGGAAGATGAAAAATGCAGTGAGGCTCCCCAGCACTACAGCCAATGCATCTCAATTCTGCACTTCCACACAGAAATACAGTAATGCTGTGTTTCACATCTGAACTCTTGCACTGGCACCGAAAAGGGAGCCACAGCATAAGGAGAAAACTAGTTATAAGCATTGATTTGTAGGGAAAAGAAGGAAAAATAACACTGACATTGCCTGCCAGGAGATGACCAATTTTCCAATAGTTCTGCCACACAGAAACAACTGTGTAGAGATGTGATCTTTCTTAATTTTTTTTTTTTTTTTGCTTTAAAGCCATTAAAGCAAAACACAAGATTACAGCTGTAACAAGCTATCCCTTAACTCTAATTAGAAAATATTTGTTGTCTGGATTTAAAACTTCCCAACTTGGTGTTAATGAACGGTAACACTGTAGCAAAAGCTATTAATAAACACGCCAGACTAAGGGTTAGATAACAGATGCCTGCTCACAGTTCAGGGGATGCTGGTGGGGGAATTTTCTTTGCTGCTTCAGTCCAGAAACTGTAAATCAGGGAATACAAGTATTTGAAGTGGAAGACTGAGGGAAACTATTTACCTTGCAAAATTATATTTAAACATCTACTCCATATTCTGTTTTGAGAGAAGTAAGTTTCTTCTAATCTACAAACGAACACAAATTGTGTTTTGGTTTTTTTCCTCCTTGAAATAAAACAAGCAACTGAAGGGAAAGAACACAAAACTTAGTTTTAAAATTGGGGTATTTTTTGGTTGTTGTTTGTGTGTGGTTGGGTTTGTTTGCTTGTGTTTGAAAGGGGTGTTGGTTATTTTTTGTTGTGGAGTTGGTGTTTTAGTATGACTTTTATCTCCTTTTAAGATTCCAGAGAGAAGCAAACAGAACATGACTTTGAAAGTCACAGAGGCTGAGAGGCAGCAGCAGCAGAGGATGCGCAGAAGGAAAGGAAAGGGCTCTTTCCACCCACCAGCAAACATTTTCCATCTTCCGGCAGATCTCCCTATTGTTTTCTAAGGAATTCCTCCATTTATCTTTCATCAGGGCATTTCACTCATATCAAAAGCCTTCATTCCTGCCCACGGCTGTGATCAAACCCCGCATTACAAGACCTGATCTCTTTAATACGCCATAGGCACGCTGATGGCAGACGTGCCAGCCTGGCTCTCTGCATACACTCTGCACCTCTGCAGCAGCTCCTGTTCCCCCTGCCAAAGCTTTACCGGCCCAGTTCACTGCACTGGCCCAGTCTGGCTCTCCCTGTAAAGTTTTCTGCTGCACCGCTTCGAAATGCAAGCAGCACTCTTCGTGCCAGAAGCAGCACTATCGGCATACTCAGACCCTCGCCAATGTGCAACAGCTACCGAGCTGCAGGGTTTGCTGGAGATTATTTCACCATCCCAGCATCTTCCTCTGAGAGCACCCAGGGCCAGAGAAGTCCTCCGAACATCTATGCAAAGAGAAGAGAAGGGGAAGAAACGAGGACAGAGAAAAAGGAAAACCATTTCCTGGTCACTGAATCCGAGCTGTAACCTGACCCTGGCTGCGTCTTGCCACCAACAGCATTAACTACAAGCAGCTTCCATTCAGCAGCTCCTGCCAAAAATAAACAGTGCCGGCTTTCCTGGCTGCTTGCTTGGGTTTGCTCTCAATGTTTTTCTTCTTGCTTCTTCTGGCTAATTGAAATACGCTACGTTTCCTCCAAGCAGTTTCTTAGTTTGTTTCTACCCACTACATGACTAAAATTGGAGCTGTTTCTCACAGTACAGAATGAAAATAAAAGCTGTTTGATCAAAGATGGCCACAGCAGGCAGCCTGGCATTTTAGGGGAGAGATGGGAGGAGGGATACGAGGGGTTAGAACAGGCACACAGCAACTGCTGAAGGTGGTGAGGATGCTCTAAAGGTGCCACAGTAATACATTTACCTTCTGGAAGAAAGTCCACCAACCAACAGCACACCCTGGACTTGGTCTGAGTTGCAGCAGGCAGAAGGGTTTAAAGACCACCATGGCAAAGTAAGAATTAAGAAATACATGACCAGTGCTAACAGTGCTAAAGGATATTTAGGAAACACCAACAACAAATCCAACTGATTGAAGCTTTTGGATAAGCTTGCTTATACAAAAACTCCTTTCTTGCTTCCCCTAGACCCAGCAACAGAAGCAAACAAAAGAGGAAAGAGCAGTTTTGTCAAGCTAAACAGCATGTTTCTGACCCAGCCACTGAAAAATAAGTTCAAAGGCCCTTTAAAACTCCTATTTTAATATGCCGCAAGAAGTACTCTCTGCCTTCTAATTTGTTCAGCTCTTTGAAACACCTAATTTCCACTACACTGTCACTGCACAGCACTCTGAAGCCTCATGGAGCCCTGCCACTTGATTCAATACCACAGTCACATTTCAATAGGCAATTCCACTTGAAAGGTTATAAATGAAGAGAAGAAAGATGTCTTAAAACCAGAGAATGCAATGCAACACCACTTATTTATATCCAAGTCCTCCTTTCTGTTGCTGGCTACTGTAGGCAGGCACCAGAGAAGGGGAGCTTTAAAGCTCAATAATTAATTCTAAGTGGTTTTAAAATGGCTAGAGATTTAAGGTAGACAAAAATGCAACACTGGAATTAGAGTCAAGCTGCTGTGCTCTTTGCTCTGCTCTGGAATGCACTGTTTACTCTGGCACCACACAAAATACATAATTGATTTCTCAAGGAAAAGAAATGAGAAAAAACCAGCCCCATAAGCCTCATTATTCTATAAAACAAAAGTAAAAAGGTGTGTTCCAGGCCAAATCACAATTGTATTTCAATCGGGTAGGAGAATTGGAATAGAATCATAATTTCATATTTATTAAAACTCATTTACTACAATTGTCATCAATAGGACCCCCAGGCTGGTAACAAGAACCTCCCTAGAGTCAGAAGCATCAATTTCTACAAGCACATTCAGATTTAAAGAAAAATTAAATTAAAAATAAATTTAATAATATTGCTTTGGAGAACATTTATCATTCCCGACTGTGGGGATTTATGGGTTGCAGGGATTTTTTTTTCCCTTCCCAAACTTCCTTATTAAGATTTCATGAAATTATAATGAAACTTGACAATAAACCACACGGTGCCTAAGTACACTCCCAAATAAGTCAGTTGGCAATTGCACCAGATACACGGCAACTATTTGTGTGTCCTCATTCAGCAAGTGCTGCTCTTCTTCCTGAGGCCAAGCAAGGTTCAGAACATCCCTCAAACAGAACAGAACACCAGGGCAAGAAATGCACCGTGCTGTTCACGGCTGGGCAAAAAGAGCACTTTGGGGACTCCCTGAAGCCCTGCAGCTGGAGGCCACGAACCTGCTGGGCCCCTCCAGACCCAGCAGAGCAAGGGCAGCCCATGAGGAAGGCGAGGGACCCATCTGTGCTGCACCCCACAAACCGGCCCGTAAGAAAGCTGGGACCCAACGTGCTCTGCTTGCACACACAAAACAAGAAAAAATCAGTGTCTGTCACTCAGCTGAGACTCACCACTATGAAGTGAGCCAAGGCCTTCAAACACTCAAAGAAGAAAAGAAAGATCTCTGAAAATGCAACCAAAGAAATGCCACCAAAAACGCTACTACAGCAAATTAAAAACAAAACAAAAGCCACAAATAAATGCAATTAAAGTAGAGAGCAACTACAATGCTAGCAAAGGGGAGGGGTCATGAGGAGAGGGACTTGTCACAGTCTTCATCTTTTTCATATGTTCAGGAATAATAATTAAAGGCAGAACACAACGAGATCCAATTTGTCACACAACACCTGCAATCAGCTGAGCCAAAAAAACCCCTACATAAATAAAACTCCAATCCAAAAAACACACTATTTTACTCATACATTGCAAAGTATACTTCATGATTGTTTAATTAAAGTCATTTTTAGCTTTGCATGGCTGCAATCACCAAACATTGTCTCCCTGTCAGCATTTGAGGGGCTAACATACTGTAGCCAACAATTAGCACAAATCTGGCTGACATTGTTTTCTCTAAAAATAAACCATGCATGTTAAGTAGCTTGAGAACAAACATGAAAACAGGATTCTAGGATAACATTTTTCTTCACAGTGGAAACACAGTAGTGCAGGAAGCCCAAGTAATCACTCCAGGATCTAGTCAAGCCACCACCACACCTCTGCTACTGGTGAAGCACCACCAGGATATATACTGGGGGTTCCAGACACCTGAGATTAACAAACCTTTCTAAGCAGAGGGAAAACATTAAGTCCAGTCTCTTGGCCAAAATCAATGTGGGAAAAAATCCCAATTTCCCTTATTTAACAGCATTGTCTGAGCATGGGCATCATGGCAACAGAAGAGTGTACAAGAAAACAGCCCTAAAAGTTTTTCCTTTTGGAAAACTGACTTGTCTCTTAACTGGAGCCATCGAGAAAAATAACACTGAAACAACACCACAAGCATGCAAGCCACTGGGCTCGGGAAGGGAGCAGTCCTCTGAAATAGGAGCATCTGAGAAGCAAGCATGCAAACACTTCCAAGGGCAGCTTCATTCGCTGCCTATCTTCAATTTGGGGACCCAGCAGTACACCCAAGGCACACTCCACCCCAGATGTCGTTGCCCAACAAAGATGGTTAAATGTGACTCAGAGAACAGAGATGACTCTAATTCTTCTGAAGAAATACTGTATTTAAATACAGACTGAAACTGCCCAAAAGGGAAGAAAACAGTTTCTTAATGTTGTTTACAGCCAGGATGGTTCAAACTCCTGCACTGACAATGGAAATCATGACCCTAATCCGAGGACAAGAAGCAGATACGTATTCCAGTTTTGAAGCCAGCCCATCTCCTTTCCTGTGCTCACATGACACATGGGTTAGAAGTAAAGGTGGCTTTGGGTGGCAGAGCAATAGGCAGGGGTGTCATCCATACTCTGACTATTCCCTCTCACACTAAATATACTATGCCATTACAAAACTAATGCTGGAAACCCTTAACCAGACCGAAGAAGTTAACATTTTCTACTCAGTGGATAGCAAGTCTATAACTGCTTATTTTATACCCTGTTCTCATCTCTGAAGGCTTTTATTCTCCAGAGCAAATTAATCAGGCAGCTCACATTATATGTTCTTTCTCCAAGCCTGGCTCCTCTCAGCATCTCTATTGATCTTCACTCAGCAAGCCATTAGCAGGAGGTTTTGAAAATTTGCTGGTTTTACAGTTCCCAGAGAAAGCCAAGTCCAATTTAGGGGGATTGCCAGGTTCAGATTTGAGAGCTCAGTGCTTCAGGGGAAAGATCACCATTTCTCAAAACGCACAACACCACTCAAATCCTGCTCTGCTGTTCGCTCACATGTGCCTGTGCTTCTACTGCTCAGTGCTGCTGTCTGCTCAAGGAAGGCTTCTACAGATGGCCAAGGAGAACTGAATGGAGAGAGAACAGACAAGTACCACATACCTACAGTCAGCAAATAAGCCAGGGGCAAAACAATCTATGAGATCAATGCGAGATCAATGCTGAAAAAACAACAGGAGAAAGATATGAAAAGAGGTGTAGGAAGGTGACAACTTTTAACATGTAACTGTAAGCTTTTGGACAAATTATTTCTCCCTTGGACTCCAAAAGGTCATCTCTTCAATATACCTCCCTTGGGTTCCCATTTCCTCTCTAGTCCAATAAAGCCATAGTGGTAAAGAAAATTGGCGCAACTGCAATGTATTTTTGCCACATTTTTGGCACCTGTGTGAGATGACCTTTTTTCCTTCTCCTTTTGTAAATTGTTTTCTCTAGACATGCATGAAAGCAACTTAAACCAAAACTGATTACCCATCCTTCCTATTAAATATCATATTAGACCCCGCATAAGTGCTGACCACACCAGAAGCCAGGCAGGCAGAGGGAAGTGCTAGCTGGCCCAAGGGCTCCCCACCCCACATGCGTGTGCACACTGCAATTCTCTTGTGCCACGTCTCCAGCTGACTTTCACACTGTGCAGACATTATCCCGTGGCAAACAATGCTGCTCATTCTCCCCCCGCTCCCGCTGTACACCATGTGTCCCCATGAATGCAGAGAGCACAAATGCCAGCCTGGGATAACATTCCCTGCTCACAGCCTTCGCCCAAAGCCAGGCTCACTGCTCAACCCACATTACATGAGCTGAGCCCGGCTGGGCATCCCCACACTCCTGGAGGGAGGAAAGCAGTGGAATGAGAGAAAAGTAGATTCTGCAACAAAAATCAACCCTCAATTTTAGACCTGAACTGGCCCAAAGTCCAGGGATGTAGAGATTTAAATCAACAAGTAAATGTATTTCAAATTATTTACTCTTAGAGACATCTAGAATTATCACACTAAAAACAACCTGGATGTGTAACACCAGTGCCAACTGCTCCTCTCTTTCCTGCATACAGCACTGTATTGCATCCCAGCCCTGACTGCTTTTCTGAAGAGTGCATCATGTTAAAACACCAACTCATATTTGAAGTTTAACTCCCTTACAGCTGCTGCAAGAGCAACAGGAGGGGCAGAGCTGTGTAACCAAGCCAGCTGAGCCCAGCAGCACAGCCCCCAGCTCACCTGACCTCTCATGGCAAAATTTCTTTTTGGCCACAAGAAACCAGGACACGGAGCCTGACTTGCTCCTAGCACTAAGCAACACATTGAAGACAGATCTGCTGGTCTACAGCCCAGCGTGAGGGACAGTGGCTGCAGGGCCACCAGGGAACCACAGCCCTCTCTCCTTGGCTCGCTGGACCTTGCAGAACCCCAGATGAAAAATTGGCTGGCACTGTGCTGCTGCTGGGAAGGCTGGCCAGGAGCTTCCTTGGAGCTCCAGCACTGCAGGACCAGCTCCACTTCCACTTTTAGCCTGCAGTCGGAATGTTTTACTCAGTAGCAACCAGGGGTGAGTCAGTGCTCCTGCAAGCCCCTGACCTCAGGCTGAAGGAGGCAATGGGTGGGGTGAGGGGTCAAGCATGGCTAGGTCTCCATTATTTCAGTATTTACCCTCATTTGGCTCCCTGCCCTTGTTTTCTGTCACAGTGGGTCCACAGGTGCCACAGCCCAGCCAGGTGTCTCTGAAGCCTCACCAATGCCAGCAGCACCATCCTGGGGAAAGAGGCCGTGGGGAAGGTGGCCCTGGGGAGGCAGCAGCAGATGGAGGAAGCACAGCCCTGCCATTTCCTGCAGTTTGCTAGGGCACCAACCCACCAGCCCCAGTCTGGGGACACTGCTGCAGCTCCTGCAGGAAATCCCGGCTACAGCTGAACTGTGTTTTCTCCAGCCCTCCTGAGAGCAAAGGGCTCGGGCTGTGATGCAAGCCCGGATGGGTCTGGCCATGCCACAGGGGTGATGACTGGCCCTGGCTGGTCAGCTCTGGCCAGAGGCCCAGTGGTGTCACAGTCAATTAATGTGGTTTAGAAACATCTCCACCCTGCACCTAAAAAGGAATAAAAAGGCAAAGCACACCCTGTGTTCCCACCGCAGGCAGCTCCCCCAGGAGACACCAGCTGGGAAGGAAAGGGAAGGCAGAATAAGTCTCCTCCACAGGAGTATCCCAATTCACCTGATATGGGAGAGAAATCTGTACCCAGAAGGAAATCAAGCTCTCCCCACTACAGACCCGATATACATTGTGTAATGAGGTGCTTCCTTGCCCACACCACCACAAACACAAGCCGCCTGCATGCAGAAAAGTAAGTATATATAGTTTTCTTTAGAAATCCACCACCCATTCCACCTCCCCCTCACTTCATGCAGTGAAAACAGCTTCTGTCCAACTGTCACGTGAGACTTAAGCAGAAATGACAAGAAAGGGAGCTTTGTGCAACTCTCCCTGCAATTTTCCCATCTATGATGTACATGGAGAGATGGAGAATTCAACAAAATGCAGAGGGAAAAACAAAATGAGTAAGTATCAATATACTGAACATAATACAACCCTGCCACTGACCCACAGACCAGCCATCTGCTTCTCCGTATCTAGGTATTCTGCTGCTTTTTGCTGGAATTTATTGAAATTATATCAACAAAATATGAGGAATACAGTCCCAAGGGAAAGTTCCCCCTGATGGGCCTCTACCACTGCAAAATTCCCTCTTTAGGCAGTGACCTAGAGCTCTGGCAGGGTCTAGAGGCAGTGCCCTAGCCCAGACTCACCCTGATTTTGTCCTAACATGTTAATACCATGCTATGGATGTAATTTTCTTGTGAGGGATGTAGACCAGCCCTGGCAGAAATTATTACAGTAGCTCCATACATAACTCTCCTGGTTATCCCAGCTACAGCTCTGTTAATGTGGCCTTCTGCTCTTTTTAAAGCAGCCTTTCACACATCTGCCTAAACTATAATTTGCTCATTTTGCAAGATCTAAGACTTGTAGTAGACAACCTCTCTTAGGGATATTTAACCCACATCACAGGTTAAACAGTGCACCAGTGTGAATTCTGGGGAAGAAAATTCAAATTGCTCACAATCTTCATTACATGCATTACACAATTTGGGTGGGTTTGGGGTTGGGTGTTACTGGGGGGCTTTTAGTTTTAGTTTAGATTTTGATCCACCATTGAAAAGCTTTCCAGGACACCTGCCCCAGCTGCCCATTATTATTAAAAAGGCCCATTATTATAAAAAAGCAGGTATGAAAAGCCTTGGAGATCTTCTGACTCAAAACCACAAGGGAATGATCAATGGCACAAGATGATGAGCCCTCTTTGTGGAAGGGGCTGGGAGTGAAGAACAACCCACAGAAACACATACAAAAATATCTAAATGTACACTCTTGAGGAGAAATGATCTTTCAGTTTTTCATCTTTCCCCTTCTTGAAGATTAAATATCAGTTTTGAATCTTGTCACCAAAAAGCTTTATGACAGTGGATCCATCAGAGCGAAGTGAAGAGACATCTCCAGATACCAGCTATAAAATCATATCCCCAAGGCCACCAAGCCAATTTCCCTCTCCAAAACTCTTCATCATCCACACAAACCTCTTCTCCATCCCCCAATATTTACAAAATATCCAGAAGAGCTGGGGGATAGGGGCAAAAACAAAGCAGGGCTGCTACTGCACTGGGCAGAGCTCTGGAAGAGTAGACAGGAATGCCAAGGGCAGGTGCAGGGGGAGGGCTCTGCTCTGGGCACCTCTGCAGGGCACTCGCCCGTGCCTCAGCAATCCCAGCACGACTCCAGAGCCATCAGCCCACGAGCGTTCTGCAGAACCGAGCAGGGGCAGGGAACACTGGCTGGGGGAAGGATGATCGTCCAGAGCAACCTACTGCCCTGCCAGGCTGCTGGCTGCACTTTCCAACTGATTAAGCCAAAGGATTGGCAGGGGAATTCACAAATAAATCCTTAGAATTTTCTATATTCTAAAGGGAGGGGGAGGAGAGAACAGCAATGGCTGAAGGACATTCAGCAGCAAAAGATGCTTTTTCCTGTTAAAGTAACAAAAATTCTCAGTCACTAAACAAGTGGACAGAGGACCTTTTAACAGGAACAGCTGAGAGACTGATTTGAGAAAGAGAAAAAGACCATTTTTAGAGTGAAACACTCTACCCCATGCAGCTATTTGTAGCTGGTAGAATACACTGGATTTCTTGCCTTTATCACCACAAACAAGAGGCTGTTTGTATTGTAAAGCTGTAAGTTACACGGCCAGTAACAGTGTCTGTTCCTTTATACTTCATCTCCCAATTTTATCATAAGCAAACATGCAGCTTACAGTTGCCTATAAATTTCATCCTCAAACTCTTCAGAACAAAACACCGTGTACTTTAATCTTAATGTACTCCCTATCAAAAAGATCCTGCTTGCAGGGTTTACAACTACTAAGCAGTAAGTACCAGGAGATAAGTTATCCTTGTTTTACAGAAGAAATAGAGGGACAGAGATTAAATAACTTATCTATACAGGGAAAAGTGACGTGCCCCAATTTTCAACTCTGATTTTTCCAGCTTTGCCCCAAGCTGTGCTGAAAGTACTTTGGAAGGGCTCTTGAGGAGCTACTGCAGAGAAAATTACTTGCAAAAATTAAATTTCATACCCAGTTTCAATAAAACTTACACCCTGATAATTCAATAAGCAAGATGTGAAAAAACTCACAAGTTTAAACAGGTCAGAGAATTTAAAGCTACGTGCTTGTGCACCTGCAATTATTTTAATAGAAGGCTTTACACAAGACCAGGACACTTCACAGGTGCTGCTCTACTCAAAAAAAAAGACACAGTGCCATGAGTGCTCAGTCCAAAAGAACAGGCAAAAGAACAAGCAGGAGTTTACAAGCAACCTAAGACAGGTCCAACTATTTTAAGCACAAAGAGGAGAGAAAACATGTTTGCTCACACATGGATGTGCACCCACATACACTTCCTACTGATCATACACTAGCTGGGACATGATGGGAACCAGGGAACTCCTTCAGTTGCCAGGGAAGCTGGGTAACACCAGGCAGGTGGATACAGCTGCCTCCCTGGAACCTGCCTTCAATTTAACATGAAGCTGTCACTAGAAAATAAACATGTAATTTCCTCAAAATACTTCTTACCATACAATCTTCAATCCCTAAATCCTGAATGATTGACAAGGCATTGTTCACAGACCCTTGAAAAGGTTATGTTTATAAAAACCTCTGCCTCTCACCGAAAGAGGAAAGGCTCAAGCAGTTTAAATTTGGTGCAGCAAGAAACTTGCATACAGATTAGCCCATTTATTTATTATGATGTTGCAAGATACTGTTTTATTAGCTTAATTTGTCTTTAGCAGCACTGGAGACCAAGGTAACTACAGCTGCATTGCTGGAGCCTATATTTAAAAGTCCCAGCTTTTGAAAAAGCATCTTCTTATTCTTGTACTTGCTACTTGGTTTTGTTTGTTTTTTAAAAAGGCTGACTTATTTGAAGCAAATGAAGCTTTTAAAAAGCTGGCTGGCTGTTGGCAAATATTTTATACCATTTCTCGACTTCAAAGACCGTTCATATCAGAGATTCTACAAAGTCCACAGCACGCTAAATTGACACAAATCCCTGACAGAAACAGAGCTTATGTGTAACCTACAAGCAAAATTCAGCTACCTGAATAATTAATATTCTTCAAATTAACATTTCACTTAGCTTTGTAGGTGTACAATATTAAATATACTACCATTTGTTAATTTTCAGCTTCAGATCAAAATCAGAGAGCAGCCATGGCAATTTGGCACCAGCGAGGACAGAGTTTTGACGCTGGTTTCAGCGAGGCACCATTTCACCCCTGGTCACTCCAAGATGCTTCAGTTTATTTTTCTTTCTTTCCTCCAGCTTTTTAAAAATTTTTCTCCTTTCATATCTCTTCTGAAATACACCGCAGCTCCAGTGAGTTCCCAGCCCTCGAACAATGTGTTCTCAAAAGGTGCAGCCAAGAACGCCAATACAAATGAAATCTGCGCTGCAGCTTCTGTGGAGCTGGGACCACTTTACATCGTCTTGTCTGATATTAAAAACAAACAACACCAACCTACAAGAGTGAGCCATCTTGTTTCTTTCAAGTCTGAAGAAGCTTTGAGAGTGAAAAAACAAAGCAGCTAACAGTAATGAGTTACACAGAACCCCTCATCCATGCATTTTGCTTCCAAGGGAGCGAGACAAAAATGCAACATCAGATCCACATGAAATTCTGCACCTAATCTGCAAACCAGTTACCATGACTGCACATGCAAATTGGTCAGATAAAAGCCAGTCATAGGAATAATTGGCTATTTGGAGGTACAAAATGACTAATTTATCACAGCCACCACATAAGTGTTTTTTTTTCCTCTGCTTCATAATTGCACCACTTAATTCTCCAAGTCCAACCTGGTATTTCAGATGCAATATGGTGCAGCAAGTGCTGAAACAGGAGACGCCAGGCTCCATCCTGAGCTCCACCACTACTGTGACACAGGTCCAGACTTTCATCTGTGCCCCACAGTTCCTGGCAGGAAGTCAAGGCACAGCTTGTAAAGGTGACTGTAAAAAACCACCCACGCCCAGCAGTCTTAAACAATTCTTAGTAGGAACTGTGTAACCTCTGAAGAAGCCTGAGAAGCCACCAGTGCTGAAAACCCCAGCATGGGCTGCATCTCTGTGGTGTCACCAACGCCACTTGTGAGCCTGAACCTCCTGAACAGAGAACCTTCACCAACCAACCTTCAGCATCATTTTCCTGATGCTGTTCAGACAGTGCTTTCTATAACTCATTAATTTGCACAACTCTCATTTTCCTGCCTAGCAATAATATCAAACCCCATCAGCACCCAGTCTTATAGCAGCTACAACCAACTACAGCTTCATTCTAGGTGCTCACAACTAAGGCAGGAGCAGAGCATTACCATTTCTCTCCTCATCCCGGAGGTGATGGGCATCAGTGACAAACGATGTCCCTTACTGGCAAACACAAAGACCAGAGAGCTTCAACTTTAATGCCTCTTCTGCCTATTAATATTCCAATTATTTTCCTGCTGGAAGTATTGGTAATTTTCTTTTAACACCTTCTTCCTGGGGTATGAAATTAATTAACTAAGGCAGAATTGTAAAAGAATACAGGCGGCAAAGCAAAACAGGTCTGTATAAAATCTGACGCTGTAATGCTTAGACTTCAAGGATACCATGGCATCAAGCTTTTTAATAAACACTTCATTCAAGCAGGAAAGCCAGCCTTAAACACTCTCTCCTTTAGGCACAGAGCAAATGGATCAGCTGCTAGTAATTATCTGTTTTCCCTGTACTTCGGACACTACCATCTGTGAATTGGGCCTAATATCTTCACACAGTAATTGTGAAGACTTACATGGGAGCCGATACACCACTCATTCCTTCTGAGATTTATAACAAAACATCATCCTCTGCATATTTCCAGCCCAGCAAATAAGCATATTAGCCTCCTTCCTGCATAAAACTGTACCTCTCACACCAAACCAAGAGCTGTAGGTAGGATGCAAAAGTACATTTGTACATGCAAAACTATAAGGGAAATCTGGGCAAAAAAACCAGTTTTGTGTTCAAAACTATCTCATGACGAGATTACCAAGGCAAGTTTGTGGGATTTTATGGTTAAATTTCAAGTCTACCTTCTCCTCATTGGAGCTGGGAGTCCATGGTATAACCAAGTGTTCTTTCTCCTGCAGCTGGGGCCAAAAAAGCCCCTGGCTCCAGACAGGTTTCTCCCCTGCCCTTCTGGCAGGTGCCTCCCCATCCCCTCACTCCTTGTGTTCTCTGATGACTCCAGATGCACTGCTGGAGCTGGGATTTGGTGTGCACAAGCTCAGAAGGAAAAACCCTCTGCCCAGATGTGCTAATCCCCTGTGGCAACCCACTTCACCACACATGACCTCCGACGGCAGGGCTTGACAAGGTCAGTGACTGCTGTGCCACAGAGGTTACTTATGCTCACTGAAGTCTCTGATGTGAAAACAAGAGGGGGCCTCCCTCGCTTTTAGTGCAATTAAATGCTTTTTATTTAGAAATTTGCACAATTTACGTGCAATTTTCTCCCCACACAACCAAGCTCCATTAAAGCCATTTTCACACAGCAGAGCCAGAATTTAGCTGGGCTCAAACACTGATCTTATCCTCCTGACACTTTCCTCAATCCCTCCGTGGGATTACAGCTGGGAAAATGACACTGATTAGAAGAGCTCCTTCTTCCCCCACTCTTTGGATTTAATATCCAATGCCGGCTTCTCCTCAACACAACACATGCACGGGATACCGTACAGAAAGAAAGGAGGGGAAAAAAATAACAGAAGGCTAAAAAGGAGGAATTACTGTGTAGACAGAGCTACAAATGGCATTTATAGACTGAACTTTTAACTTTCTGCCATCAAGAGGGTTAGATACCTCATCCACTCTAAGCAACCAGCCAAGCACAAAAAAAGCTTGTTTCCTCTTTCTCCCTGTCACATTGAAACTAATCACTGAAAACAAGGTAGAAACTGTGTTCTCAGAGCAATTAACTTGCAAGTGAGGTTTTATCTTTCCCAGTACTCCCTTCTACCCTCAGCCACGCCCCACTACCCCATATATGACCAAGTTCAGAAACTTAATCAAGACCAGAGTCACTCCAGCACAATCATCATTTTACACCACCCATTTCAGCGGCTCCCTCGACTTAGAAGATGACCTAAAACACAGAACATGTAGCTGTAATCCTGCTCCAAAGGCCCAGGCCATATTTGCAGGGTTTCTTTAATCAATACACATCTGCTCTGCATCCCCTCCCTCCTCTGTGTCCTGCCCGCCCCGTGCCAGAAGGGCATTTGCATGGCTGTGCAGCGAGCCAGATCAGGGAACCAGGGAATTCTTTTTCCTGGCACCATAAATGCTAGAGCTGGCACAAGGGAGGCAAGTGGGACAAGCAGCCAGGGCAGGAAAGGACCATCCCCTTCAGCAGAAACACATACTTATGTCAGATTAAAGTGGTCACAGCCCCAGCTCCCTGCTCACTCTCTCCCTGCTTCTGCAAGCGTGGGAATTACCCAGCAGCGTGGAAGATCAAGTTGTTTAGCTTTGCAAAAGGATGTCCATCTAAACACAGAGCTATTTTCACAGCTTGTCTCTTCTCTCACCAGCTTGTCCTCCCTTTAAAAGCAAAAAAACAACTGAATAAAGGGATTTGGATGCCATCAGTCACCACGTTCCTGTGCCCGGGCAGGGAGCGAAGGCCACGGTGCTGGGCTGCAAGGCACTGAGCACAGCAGCCCTGGGCTCCCAAAGGGAAGGGTGCTAACATTTTCCTCTGGCAAGGTAAACAAACCCAGCAGTACAAAGATTGAATGACTCCATGGAACAAAAGAGAAAATAAGGTCAAACCAGGGGGGGAAAAAAAAAAAAAAAAGGAACAAGAAGCAAGCAAGATGAGAGAGACATGACAGATACAAACACACAGCAAAACCCCCGAGAGGCTTCTCGTTAGCTCTGAGGCTGAGCACATGGAAAAAGAGAAGAATTTACTTCTTCCTCAACTGGAATGTTTGCATAATTGTCACTTTCAATTCTACATAATTCCCTTTTCTACACATTTGTTTCGTGTCTAGGCCACCATGCATGAAATAAAACCCTGTCTCAGAGCACGGCCTGTCTCTGCAGCTCAGGGTGCTAAGGAGATTGGCTTTCCCGTTTATTCCTGTATTACATTCCAAGAAGGTGTGAACAATGCTGTATCACTTAAAATATCAACCAAACAGATATCCACCCCAGCCAAGACAACTTTGCCTAGGCAAATTTTTCTAAAACCATAAGGCTAAGTGAGCATGGTATTACTGAAGCATTAATTAATTTTCCCCCTTCCCTCTCTGGGACACACTCAAACAAAATGTGCCCAAACAAGCAGTGCCTAAACAAATAATTCAGTCTGAAGTTTTAGGTTTGTTTCTCCCCCCATCCCCAATTAAAATTATATGCCCTCACTTTTGGGATAGGTTCAATTTTCTTCATACTTAGTGCTGATACCCAGGTGCCCTATTAAAAAAGCTAAATTATAAGCTCAGATATTGAAATATCAACACTAATTAGGTCTTTTAGACACACATTTTTAGATGCTGTTTAGAAAATCTACATTAAAAAGAGCAGGGGCAAAGGATGAACTTTCAAAATTAAAAGGAGCAGCACTGGGTAATTAGGCACCCAGATTCTCATTCTTTTTTTAACAATAGAGACAAACACCATTTCAGTGGCCATAGTCTAAAAAGGACACAACATTATTTCTTTTTTGAGGCTGAAGGAAGTAGAAAACAAAGTTCAAATGCTGTTAAGCAGAGGTGATATTTAAAGCTCATTCAACTTTAAAGCTTGGCAATGTATCATTAGAAGAACGAGAAAGACTAAAAACATTTCTGCACATCACAGCAAAGGTTTTACTTTGTAATTCAGCTGCAACCCAAATTCTGACCTTCTAGAAAAGTACCTGCAAAAATACATTCCAAAGTTTCTCATTTGGCAGCTGCCTGGGAAGGCAGAGTCAACGGGATGTTGACGCACTGGGTGGGAAAACCTCCACAGCTTATTTCTGTTCCTTTCAGCAGCATCAGGAATACATTGCAAGATACCAAATTTTACTCTTTTTGAAAAGGCTTGATCCCCATGAAGACAAAGCCAGGTGATTTCTTTTTCCCCCGTGTTTTTTCACTCCCAGAAGCACACCAGTTAAAGTGCACTGCTGGGAGCTGTCACTCTCCCCAGAGAACAGAGATTCCCATGGTGGGAAGGGACCCCCACACTCTCCCCACCTTCTGACTGGTCCCTCACATCAGAAACACCAGTCTTACATCATGATTCATCTCCTCCTAACCCAAAATAAGTACCAAAATCCTCCAGTAACATTGGTAAAAGAAGTTACACTTTGCATTTTTCCCCCATGTCATGTATTCTTATTGGCATGCTTTATGTGTCTGGCTTTATGCTTTAGGCACAGGCTCATTATTCCTACAGTATTCAGCAGAGACTCGGTGAATAATCACATTTTGCTTATGTTCAGAACATCATAAAGGTAATACTGGGAAAAAAACACCAGTGACTTCATCTGCTAAACATTTATAAACAGGGAATGGGAATTTTAACACACATGTGCACAAAAGGAGGAAGATGTAAAAGAACAAGGAGAATTCACTGATTGCTCAAGACAAAAATCTATTCCCCCTCTTCAGCAGCTGCTCCTTTTTGCCCAGGTTAGTGCACCGAACAGTGAAAATTCACCTGCAGGTTACTAGCAGGCAATGAGAAGTACACAAAAAAACAAAACAAGGAGCACCCCAAGGGAAGACAAGTGTTATTTGCTTGCAGGAAACAGCACCAGAAGCTGCCCCATCCACCATCCCTGATGCTGACATATGCTCTGCATAACAGCATATTCACCACACTGCTCACAATCACCCCAGGTGCTGACCCCATGCATGCCACAGGAGGACAGCAAACCAAATTAATTCAATTTTTGATGGGCAGCACATTTGTATTTAACACAGAAAAACACTCACTGTTTGTACTCTGTCCTTTTTTAGGTCGAATTAATCTCTTTGCAGGTTGTATCAACCTTACAAGTATCACCAAACATGCCCAAACTCCACTGAAAACGTGCCACTAGGCGTGGTGTATGATTGCAGACAACATATCAGCAAACGGCTATTTAGTGGCAGTCACAGTTAGCTGACCTTCAGGCAGAAACTCAGTAACCTGATGATGATGACATTCCTGGCCCTGGATTTATTTTGGCAGTGGTGAAGAAAATCCACTGATACATTTGGAGCAGGAAGCGCTGATCAGGAAAGCAGAGACCTCGCTCCTGCCCAAGAGGGAGGCTTGAACAGCTGCCCCTGGAAACCCACACACGCCCGCTCCACCTGAGCAACACAGCACGTTGCAATAATCACGGGAAATAATATTAATAATCTTACATTCCGGTAGAATGGCTGGCCTCAGAGCAGTGGCACAAGAGCTACAGTGTTTGGAGACCAGCAACTTTATAATTATATAACCCTGAGCATCTCCTGGGCAGAGGAGAATCAGGCAACTCACTCAAGAAGCTCCACAACCCATCCATGTGCTTCTCAGGACACCACACAGCTGAAGGTAAGAAACCAAAGATGCTCTCTCTGGAAACAGCTTGTGTCAACTATGTTGGTTTTTTTTAAATGACCAACTTCAAAAATAATTCTTAGGAACCTACCAAGAAAACAAACTGCATATAGCTGTTTGTCTGAGGTATCACCTGGGAGTTTACGTTAGTTTACATAGGCCCCATTACAGCAGCTCATAACCTCTGGGTTGGAAATGGCCTGTCCTACACCTGCCAAAATACATGGTCATGTGCTAAAAAGAGCATCTTTCTGTGCAAAAAGCCTAGAAGTTGTACAGGTGACTTAGTAATGAGCATGGGGAACCTTTTTCTGATTTGAGTCCTGCAAGCCCTTTTGCCTGGATGCAGCTAAAATTTTAAATTCCAAGTCACACACCCTGTGTAACTTAGCATCATCCAGCGATGAGGAAGAAAAGTCACGTATGGGTATGAAAGAGCTGTGTGAAATCAACTTACAGACCCTGTGCAGCCCAGAGGCTCTCACGTGTGTTCCATTACCCCTCTTCCCAATACAAACAGCACAGGAAAAGCCAGTGCCTGTATCCACTCCCCACACAAGTTACAGGGTCCCTGCAGCTGCAGCCACCTCCGCAGCCACGGACAGGAGCTGGGGACACAGCTCAGCTCCACACTGCCAGCGAGAACCCGCAGGGACAGGCTGAGAACAAACCCCCACCCACTGCCAAACCCACCCCAGGGGCTGCTCAGGGACGGGGAACAGGGCTCAGAGAGAGTTATCAGTTTGTTTGATGTAATCAACAACATTGCCATGTGCACACTGACACGAATGTACAGATCTCTGTGGAGCTTGATGGATGAGCTGATGGCAGGCAAGTTATAAAATCCATCTGGTTGGAAAACCATTGTCATTTTCAGCTAAAAATCGCACCAGCAAACTCATATCACAACTTTGTACTCTTCAGTGCCAAACTAGAGTACCAGAGTAAGTGGTGGTGTTCTTTCCTGGGGAGATCTTGCAAAATATTCAGTAACTCAACACTAATAGCAGTATGACAGGGTTTTATCCCCTTTTTTTTTTTAATGCACCAAGTGCTTTAGCTAAGCCTGAGAAAAAAAATGGAAGGTGGTTTTTGCCTATCTTGCAACAAAACCTCTCTTGAGATACGTCTGTTCTGCATCAGGAGAGCTTCCTGCTAAATGCATGAACGAGTGCTGCTATGAGGAGCAAGATTATAAATCCAGAGCACCAGGAAGGACTGATGAAGCTTAGGGGAACTTAAGAAGCCCGAAGTCAAGGCCTGTATTTTAACTCTGAGAGGAGAACTAGAGCTCAGGAAAATCTCAGGCTGCATTTGCACCATGAGCAGTGCCCAGAGCAGGGCCTGGCACTGCTCAGGACATGCCACACACCACAACCCAAACCCAGAGGAGAACATTTCCCTAGGGGTTTGTACGAGGAGATTTTGACGTGAGAGGCTCTCCCATCACCTCCTGCACAAACACAGCACACGCGTCAGGTCTGAGAGACAGTTCTGTCACATCACAGGGGTGACAGGAGTTTTCCTGAGTGACAAACCCAGCTCCCACCACGTACCCCAGCAGTGGCAGTGGCACGGCCGAGGTGACACAGGCAGTGATGAAAGGACTTGCCCAGAGCTCAGCAGAGGAAACTTGTGGCGGAGTCAGAAAGAAAACCCCGTTATCTCAACTTCCGGACCCCTCTGCTTAACCGCCAGACCACAAAACACTTTTATTGCAGGATAACATTTCAACAAATAGCTGTTTTCTTTTAGCAGAAAACCCACTTTGCAGTTTTACTTTTAAAAATCCATTTTTACTCCAACTCTGTAGGACTCCAAGCAAGCCCTGTGACTCGGCATAAACAATTTCTCCCTCCTTTGCATGCCCTAGTTTTATTAAGTAATCCCCATAAAAGCAATTACTGAGCTTTGGACTGAAAAATAACTAGGGGAAAAAAAAGAGAGACAGCAAATTCTGCATATCTTCATTTGCATACGGATTCCCTCCCTCCCCCTTTCCAAGGTTTTTGCCATGAGGTCTTTTATGTCTCTTTCAATAATCATATAATTATATGATTCCTAAAGTACACGCTGGCAACACTTCAGGGGATTTTAGTCATTACAGGTAACAAGACTTTTCTCTCATGTCTAATGCTCACTAGGATTTCCTTCCACTTCATTCACAGATAAGATGAAGAAACAAGTGACACCCAAAACACTCTCACAGACAGATTTTGGGGGAACCAGCCCTTTTCCTTCTCCATTACAGATGCAGGGAAATGGGCAGATTTGAACTGGAATGAACTTCAATTGGAATGAAGCACTTTTTCAATTAAGCAGCCCATCATTTTTCCTAAGAACCACATCCAACTATTTTAATGGCTTTCACATTTTTTTCTTTAATTTTACAATCTGAAAGAAATGCCAAGGTTCCATCAAGGACTGAGAATGGCATAATTCCATTTCTTCCAATGGCTGCAAGTTATTAACAAGATGTCAAAACATCATAATTATTTTATATCAAGTTTGACTGATTCCATAAACATCTCTTAGCTGCACACCATCCTGAGTCTCACTCGCCCCGAGTGCAGGTATGTGCTCAGGCTAAATGGAATTAAGAGGCTGCACATCCTCTTCCACAGCACAGCAAGAGACATTTATGAGCCACCAAAACATCAACAGCAATAATGCATTTTATTACCTGATGCACTTGATGTCACTGTAGGGTTTGAGACATTGCTTCCCTTGAAACTCTTTGGGGGTGTTTGCTCCTCTCTACAAATAAGAGCTCCTAGGAAAGAAGCTGCAGCTTCCCTAAGGAACAGGAGGGGTTAAAGGAACGAGAGTGGAGTCCTTCAGCAGCTCCGAATTACCATTTGTTTCCCAACTTGGGCTGCACGCTTCCTCCCAACTTCAGCATCTAGTCACTAAGTACAGGCTAGGTCAGGGACACTCTAGCATCAGAGTGAATCAATCTATATTTAAAATTGGGCAAAAAAAGAGAAAGAAACCAAATAATTACTGTCTTATTTTTATGAAGCTGGAAAGAACATCTGTTGGAGAGCAAGGTAACACAATGATATCAAACCACAAACACTATAAGCTTCAAATTTAGACTACAGGCACAACAGTATTGTGCATATGTATTTTCTGAATTCCTCCCTATGACAACCTGTGCAGAAGCGAGAGCAAGGCATGCTGTGGGCAGAGGAGAGGAGCCCAAGCATAGCTCCTTGCCCTGCCAAACGTGCACGGCAGTTCTCAAAAGACAACATTTAACTTCAAATTGCCACGTTTGTGTGGCACTATAGATAGCCAGCACAAGATTAAAAAAGCTTTGCTCTGAGCACAAAGGGAGAGACAGGAATGGTGCCATAAGCCCATGTTTTGCAGCCAGTGGCGCAGGGAAATAGTTTTGATCCCTTCAATCCCCTTATCCATGCCAACCACTGACCTTGCAGATTCAACTTTTGTTCAAGTTCAGTCCCCTTTTGGCTCGAAGCAAGACAGAGCTACAAAGGAAACACTCTCCATTCATCCTGGCTCATCCAAGCGCTGTGCACACAGCTGCCCCTGTGCTCCTGTTAGCCAGGTACTTCTGCACCGCACATCCAGTCACTCAGTACAAAACAATTAAGCTGAAAGGGTGACACTCACCTCTCTGCCTGTCACTGGGGCTCCACACATCTGCTGGCCTGGCTGGGTGCAGGTGGGAGCCCACAGCTGGTGCAGTTTGTACCTGCCCAGCTTTCACAACTCTTGCACCAGAGGAACTGGACTGACAACTGCATACAGGTTGGTTTTGCCTGGGCGGCTCGGGAGTTGTTAAACCCTCCCCTCCATGTTAAATGTTTCTGGATTAAGCACATAAAGACTGATTCTCCTTTCAGCAACAGAGCAGTATTCTCAATAGTTCATTAGGTTTGAAAAAGAGACTATTTCTCAAGGAGATGGACCAGGGCTGGTAACACTGTGCTCCAACTCTTTTTTCCCTGAAGACCATGGCTGGAACAGTCACAGCCCCCATTGTGCTGAACACAGTAGAGCCAGGAGATATTTAAACAGCAAGAGCCACTTCACCTACATAAAACTCTTTTATACATTTACCATGATAAACTGGAGGCATTAAAGTGCAGTGAATTGGAAATTGTTCTCACTTAGAGCTGGATGTTCACCTACAACTGATACCAAGATGCACACCCTACACACTGTATTTCAAATCTTTATTTAAAAAAAAAACCCAAACTGCATCAAGCAGGAAACAGCATTTCAGTTCTGCTGATACTGTTCTCTCTCGAGTACTTGCTGCGGCACTGCAGACAAACTACACAACATTCTCACAACCTGCACCACCAGGACAAAGCCCAGACGCTGGAGAAGCTGAAGCAAGAAACAACGCTCCCCCCTGCCAAGGTGCACACAAGTTTTGGATCTGTGTTCACGCAAAGCCCACCAGATCTGGTTAAGCCTAAGGGGAGCAGCCTGCTGTGGAGAATTTCACACTTCACCCAAAAAAAAGCAGGAAAGCAGGAGGATACCAAAAAGGGAAAAAACCAAACCACCCCCAAACCTTTCTATCAATGTGTCTCCAGCCACAGTACTGCATCTCTGTACCTAAACAGAATTTTATACAAGTGCAGTTGCATGACCATCAGCCCTTCTGCAGAGCAAGCAGGGACCTACCAAAGAAACAACATGAAATGCCAGGCTGATCTCATCCTACCCAGCTCCCTTCTTCACTTCTGTTTTCCCAGAAAGTAATATTGTGATAGCCAGTCTCATTCTGCGAAACAACTGAGATAAATGATAAAAAGTGCATCTTCTTAGCATACTGAGAGGACAGTAAAGTTTTCAGTTCTTACTAAGCATGAAGTCAAATGGACTACTGCAAGTAAACATTTATTATCTGAGTGAAGTGAAACACTAATTCTATTATATCCCTTTTATTACAAAAAAACCTTACCTGTGCAGTACAGAGTATCTTATATTTCTTAAAATATTATAGATTCTAATTAATTTTAAAACTGAACATATCTTCTGAATTTCTCTGTGATGGCTGGTCCACTCGACATTTCAGCAAACTTCACCATGGTTTGCCCAAGGTTTCAGAGACCTCAAGAAAGCCTGAGCAGTTATACTGTGGGAAACTCCTTCGTAAAAATTGGTAGGCTATTAAGAGGCCTTTCAAAACACCCAGACAGACAGAATCAAGTGTAATTTGAGTTAAAAATGAAACCTCCGGTAGGGATGAGGGTGACCCCTGAGCTTGGTTGGGATTTCCAAGCAATTTCCTCTCTCTAACACCCCTGCAGCCATTTTATGTGCAGTAAAGGTGCCCTGACCTTGGCTGCAGGGATGGCCCCAGGCAGGGACTGTACTTGCCATGCACCCCATCACTCTTTTAATCCTGGCAGGTTTCACTGAGGAGGCAGAGAATTCCCTAACCAACAGAGAGCTGGATCCTTCCTTACCACAGCCCAGCACTCGACCGTGGTTTGTGGGGAACGCTGCTCCCCTCAGTTCCAGGGGCAGCTGAGCAGATACTTCAGGCTTCCCAGAGCTCTCCCCCTCTGCTTTAGCTCTGCTTTAACCACCTCTGATTCCTCAACAACAAAGATACCTTAAGTACCTGCTTCAGACAAGATTAAAAAAAAAAAAAAAAAAAAAGAAAATCAACAGCTGGGAGAACAAATCAATGGAGACTAGCAAGACTTCAGGAAAACCAAAAGGCATTTAGAGCCTTTAGAGCATCATCCAGAAAATCATTAGGTTTCCTGGGGTTAAAAGCACTTTTTGAAAGGAATAACTGGCCATCTGAAACACTAGCTTGATATACCATCACTTGACAATTAAGTTGAAGGAAAAAATACTTAAATATCTTGAAACTTGTTTTAAAGCATAAGCTAGCTATGGAAAAAACTAAGCTGCAAAGTAGACACAGAGAGAGGGTGACAAATCAGAAGTTACATCGCTAGGTCAGTGGAGCTAGCACAAAATCTTTGGAACAGGAAGCTGCAGTTAAATACATTGGTTTTCTTATCAATGGGAGATCAGAGCAACAGTAACAGGACAGTATACAGCACACATGTGAGAACAGCCTTATCAAGATGACAGCTGGAGAACTTCGGGATTTTGTCCAGAAGTCTACTCTCACCAACAGGCTTTCTAAACTCTGCTGCACTGAGGCACAAAGAGCAGAGAAGGGACAGCGAGTCAGCACTGCCAGACCTCTGGATACAGACAGTAAGAGTGGGCAAAGCATCAATCTCCTTGGGGTACAGCTGGGCCCCAGCTCAGCTTGTAAGGGCAGCATCTCCACCTCAGCACCACGTGCACTGAGTCAAGGTCTGCCCCTTTTCAGCTCAGGGATCTGCTTCTGCACAACACATCACACACAGCTGAGCTTGGATTCTCCACAAGATTCTATAAACAGGTTGAACATTTCTCAAAAAATCCCATACACACACACCTTCCCCCTCAAGAAAGTTAAAATTTCCATTCAGAGCTCCAAAGCTTTGCTGGAATCTGTAAAAATGATAAACAAAAGCCAAAAAGAAAACACAACCCCTCGTCTTTTCAACTTCTTTGGGAGAACAATTGCTCTCAAAGATCGAATTCATTAACATTCTGATGAAGTTCCCTTTTAGCGCTGTTTTTCATACTTGAAAGGAACAGCTATGATCAGAGAGAGCCCTCAACTACCAACTCACTCATTTAGATTCTCTCGCTCTGATTCACCAATCACCTTCAAGAATAATTAGCAGCTTCATCTGAACGTAATGAATATACACACATGCTCACATCCATACCATTCATTTCGGAAGGCGGGGAGAAATCCCCCTTTCCTCAGCCTGCCAGCTTTCCTGACCCCTGGCACAGCAACCATCTCCCGGGCAGCACCAGCAGCTGATGGTTTTTCCAGTAGCTGCCCGTCTCACCGACCACCTCAAGCCAAGAGGTCAGAGCAAACTACATTTCCAGGTTAAGTCCAAAGTCATGGTGAGTGGCTGGGAATTAACAAACCCCAAACAAAACACCACTACACACACAGAGCAGCTGTAACCTGCGTGAAACCTGAGCTGGATTTTTACAGAAAGATCCAGGGGAAGGAAGAGAAAGGAGAAGTTTTAACTTATTATACACAGAAAGAGGCTGCTGCTTGCGTGTCTGTAGGTTTGCTCTTTTTTTTCTTTTTTACTTAATTAAAAAAAAAATATATATAATCAACTCAGTCTTTATTTGGAATATGGTAGGATAGGAGATACATAAGTCAAGTCACAAGTATCACCAAAACAAGACACATGATTTTCAGGTAACAACTGCCAAAGGAAACACTGCCACATAAGTTAAAATCCAAAACACTTACAATTCACACCAGAGAGCTAAAGGAGACCTCAAAGCCATCCTTCAGTATTAACCTTAACTGCTCATACCCCCAGGTCGACACAAAGGAAGAATACATATATTTATTCTATAAAGCACCCTTTATTTACCGGAACACCAGCGGTGAGAATTTGCTTCAGTGGGGAAGGGGAATTCACAATATGGTGAGATACAAAGAAAAACAAACCAAAAACCACCTTACCTCTCCCAAATGATTCTACCAAAACACTGAGACATTTCATTTCCAAGGGGAAACCCAAAGCTTAGTCTATTAAACATAATCAGAGATCATTATAACATCAAGAAACAAACCAACCTAGAACACCACAATGAACTACCACATATGGAACAAAAGCTCCTTTTAGGATTAAAACATTAAATAAAATACTTTCTTAGTTCGGTACTATCCCTAGGCCATGTACTCTCTTTTACACTTTCTCCCCCATCATGATCATAGAAGGTTTCAATTCTTATTTATTTGTAAAATAACATTACAACAGATTTAAAGTCTTCTTAAAAAAACAGTGTACACCAAAATACAGATTTCCTCCAAAGCAGAAGAAAACCACCTGTTGCAGTCAAGTTCACCAGAGAACACAGCTCATATACTACTTTAAAGTACTTTTACCATAACCATCCCTTTCCCTTGCTGCTGCATCACATCTGCCAGACATCACCCATGGTCCAAGGCAGTGCTGCAGGGAAGAATCCACACAATGTAGAGTATTTTGTTCTTTTCAGTGTTACAGGGATTTAGGAAACGCACACAATCATCCTGTCCAAGAATACAACCTCGAATACAACACAGCTGGTTGGTGCAAAACAGGTGAATTCTGCTCACACTTTTCCCTCTGAGGTGTCAACCAGCATGGCTGCAGAGGTCCACATGTTTTCTAACATGTAGGTATGTAGAGTAGAAACGGGTTAATTTCAGGTGGTACTGAAGGTTTTTTGCAAGAATTTTAAAGTGGATCATTTTGTAAAGACTTGTTTTTTTTTTTCTTTCTAAAGAAAAACCAGAAGTGCTTCCACAAACAGAAGTACCTTGGGGTGGCAGGTATTTAAGGTCACTTTCTACCCTTGTGTATCTTATTATCAAGGTTTGGGTGATTCAATAACAAGGCTCACCCCATCTGAAAAACCCAGAGTTTTCCCCATCAGCCTAGAGGGACTGCACTACCATTTGAATTCTATTTCCTGATAATGTGCTCATCATGGTAGAAAATTTCTGCAGGAAGATGAATTTTACCTTTCTTCCCTGACAGCTCAGTAGAGACTCAGAAGTTTAATTGGACCTATCTGCTGATGCATACTTGACTAAGAACATGCCCAAGAAAAAAAAGAATAAGGTTATACAGACAGGTCTAGGGCTTGGTTTAGAGGCACACGAAAGCAGATTGCTCACTCATTATCAGTTCTGCATACACAAAGTAGCTGGCTTTCCTGTTAGGACAACACCCCACAAATGACACCGCGTAAAGCCAAAGAACAGCCATCGCCAAGCTAACACAAACCTTCTTCCCTCTCCAGCACCTGCACAGCCAGAGCTGCTCAGGAACCACTGGGATAAGCGTCCCTGCTGAGCAGAACCCCCGGCTGCCCCAGCAAGGGTCCTGACACCAAGGCCACCGCTGACACCCCCACGGGCACACAGGGACCATCTCTGGCACTCTGAGAAGTTGGTTCTACAGGCAAAGAACTCCCAGCAACCACGATGCCACCAGAGGCCTGCGTGGCAGGAGGGGTGGGCTGGGGAGCAGCAAAACCCATGAACAAAATGGGACCTCAAAGGCTGAGCCAAAGACACTCGAGATCCCAAGGCAAATCGGAGAGTATTCATTAGCCCATACAGAACTCTTCTCTACTGTAACACAGGTTAATGGATACACAAGTGGCAGGAAATCCAAAGTAGGGAGAGTACCCAAAACTTTGCCCACGTTTCCACCATGGTGTGTCAAAGAAAGTAGGCAAAAGTATCAGCATTGCTTGTGTTTACTGGGAACTCAAGTTATTACACCCAATAAGCAACTTGGTGCTTCTTCTCGACAGCTCACTTCTTACCCTCGTACACAAACAAAACAAAAATCAAAAGCCAAAGTCATAGTTTGTCAATGCCCCTCTGAAAATATTAAATTTCCTGCTCTGCTTAACTTAGCTCAGACAAGGCAGGCAGTATTTGCTCAGCAAATATTGTTTGTAATAAGTTAGACAAGCAATATTTTTTGCCAGCCTATTAACACCAGAAAAATATGTACAGTCAACAAGAGATGAAGAATTTGTTCAATTACTTCAAAAATGGGAATTACAACCGAGGGATTATTATCCATTTAAACATCTCTTTTCCACAAAATGTCAAACACTAGCCATTTGCTAACAATCTCCGGAGACAGATAAAGTAACATTTTGGCAATGCAAACACAAACTCCCGAGCTGGAGGAGGGGGGAGTGGGAGGAAGGAGGTTGGGAAGGGGGAAGCTCCACCATTCACAACAATGCCGGACCATCCCAACACGCCAGGAATATTTTGCAACCAATTAAAACCCCAAACAAACATTTGACTTGCTCGAAGTGATGGCGAACACCGGCCGGAGCCGGGAGGAGGATGGGACCGGGGGATGGAAGGAGCAAGGGAGGAGGGGGCAGCAAGTTGCCAGCGGAACCGAGATCACCGGGGCTGGCCCGGCACCCTCCTGACCGCAGCCCCGGGATCCCCCCGGGCTGACACCAGGATTAATGCACGTTAATTGCTATTTGCAAAATTCAGCAGCCTGAAAGCGCCGCGCTTCCTTTCTCAAATCCTTTTTTTATTTTTTTTTTTCTCCCTTCCTTTTCCCTTCCAACCACCTCCCGCGGCCCCAGCCCCCACCCCGCGGGAGGGCAGAGCCCCCCGACGCTCTCACCTCCAGCGCTTCCAGGGTGTTGAAGCTGGCGATGGCGAAGCCATCGATCAGGTCCTCTTCCTGGGAGCTGGACTCGCGGCGGCGGC
>WEKY01045515.1:238356-311544 GCA_013390045.1 Picathartes gymnocephalus | reverse complement strand
CCCCGGGAAAAGTTTCCCCCGGCCCGGCTCCCGCCCCGCGGCCTCGCGGCCGCCCTGCCCCGGGACAGGGAGGGGGCACCGCCGGCAGCACCGCGGGCCGGGACAGGGGATAGAGGGGAGCTGGGGACAGGGGACGGGCTGCGGCGAGCTGTGGGACCAGGGGTGAGCTGCGGGAGGAGCTGGCGGTCAAACGATGAGCCCAGGGGCGAGGAGTGAGCTGGGGGTCGGAGGATGAGCCAGGGACGGGGAACGAGCTGCGGGATGAGTTGAAGGTTAAACGCTGAACCGAGGGACAGACTGAGGGATCACCTGGGGGTTCAGGACAGCTTAAGGAACACAGGAAGAGCTGAGAGACATGAAGAGACCTGAGGGATGAGTCAGGGAACAATCTGTGGGTCAAGGGACCAGTTAGGGAACAACGAGGGAATGAGCTGGTGATGAGGGTGCAGGACACAGGAGCTGGGCAAACAGAGCTGTACGTGGGACATGGAGCAGTTGTAAGGGAACCGAGGGTTAAAGACTCATTAAGATGGAAGCTGGAGACCCTGTTCATTAGCTCCTGCTCCCCATCCATTCATCTTGTAGAGGTTTCATTTGAGCGCTGCCATGCAGGAGGGGGCTGTTTCCTTCTTTCCCTGCTGTTTCAGGCCCTCTCCTCTCTCCAGGATCATGTGGCCATAGGGTTGGTCCTCAAGCATTCCCTTGGGGCAGGCACTGGCTTGGTGGCCGACCAAGCAGCTGTGCAGTGCCCAGTCCCAAGGACAGTGCTGAGGAAGGTGTGTCTGGATCAGAGCTCCTGCACAGGGCTGTCTTACATATCTCAATGGTAGCAGGACTTAATCCTCCTGTTATCATCTTTTATTGCACACCGTCAGATATTGCAGCATGTTACCATCACTTCTGGGTACTCCCTGCCTTGTATGGGGCTGGCTTTGCTGCATTGGACTGACTTGGCTTAGTTCCTTGCTTCTACCTTCCCTGGGGGTTAGCCTTTAGTTCTCCTTGTGAGGGACATTAGAAAGATGTGAAATAAAGCCTAAAGAAGTCCATTGAGATCCATGTATAAGGGGAAGAATCCATGACGGAGATTCAGAGTTAGTGGGAGCTGTGGAAGTAAAGGAAGCCAAAAAAATCTCCTGCTGCTTGCTCCCACTGTGTTCCAGTTCAGCCACACCAGGGATGGTGGTTTCCTCAGGCTGGCATTGCCAGAAGCGGCAGGCTGACAGCTGGATGTCTAACACACTCATCAAAACGTCAATGTGGGCACTTCAATGCCCATTTTCCCACCATTTTCTTATGGTCCTGATCTAATTGTAACAACAGAATAGTCAAAAATTAACCCCCTTCCACCTGGCCCAAACAGGCTTTTTGAGAAGGGTTTCTGGTGTCTGGCAACAGCGTTGCCCTACCTTACTTAGACAAGCGGTAAAATAAATACCATCCTCTTAAAATGTAGCATAGAAGCGTCACTTAAATTTAAACCATTTAAAACCAAAGGTAGAAATCCCATGTGTAGTGCAAAGCCTCTTAATGCAAATAGTCAGTCATGCATTGGATGCCTCAATCACACTCGTATCGCTGTCATTTGTGTCCTAATAAAATCCTATAATCTTTTGCGTGTCAATTAAAGAAGGAAGATAGCTAAATCTAGCTGCTTGCTCGAGTAATTACAGGCTAGTGGGGAGCCAGACAGTTATCTGCCCTAGGTTTTCCTGGACTGTGAATTTCCAAAGGGTATTTTCTCTCCTATTTCATTCAGTGACAGTACAGTATTTTTTAAAATGTATGGTATTTGAAAGGCACAACCAAGATCCAGGAAATGGTTGTTAATGAAAGGTCTCAATTTAGATACTCCCAGTTAAACAACAGATTGGGTTTAACAGCTGCATTTGCTTTGCCAGCATTTTAAGGGACACTTTCTGGAAACAAGTATTTACACTGGGTTCACTACACTATTTTTACACAGGTGAGCCTGTCCTTTTATTTACAAGGTAATTTCTCTGTTGTTTATAAGTACATCATAAGGGTAAGTCATTTAAAAAGATAAACTGGGGCATCTTTAACAGTTTCTAGTGCTCACCTCACTCCTGTTGTGCTATAGGCCCTCCATCATTAATATGCATTTCTAGTTCTCTTTTTTTCATTCACTTCCAAATTTGCTGACCAACAAGGACAGTGGAAATTGCCTGTAAAGTTCCTTTCTTTATTTCCTGTCAGCAGGGTCATCAAGATTCTCATCCCGTGTTTACATACAGGAGTTTAATGTCACTGGGAACGTAAACCAAAGGTGCCTTCTGGGGAAAGTTGCAAATACCATTATTTTTTTCAATTAACTCCAGAAATTCAGCAGCACTGTGATTGTCCACAGTTATTCTCATTTTTGTATATATATTTTTTCTTTTTGAAAGATGCAGCAGAAGGGTCATGCAAAGGAATTAACAAAATCAAACAGTCTACATGGGAAGGGATGCCTCTGCTTGAAAGAAGCGTCTCTGAATCAATCATGCCTTTCCTTCCACCAAGGCAATTTTGTGTTTTCAATAGAAGGCAGACCTACAGTGGTTTTGTTTCCCCCCAGCATCAAATGGCATTCCGCACAATGATATTCATCATGTTATAACTCTAGGTGAACGATAATGGATCAGAGGGAATGAAAACAGATGGATGTTAAAACAGACAATTCCCTGCCACAAACCTGTGAGCCCTCCACTGCTGCCTAGTCCATTCATTCAGTGGATAATTGTATTAGACATTCCAACAATAGAGAGGCCTTCTTCATTAATCCTGAATTTACCGAAAAGAAGCTTTGCAGACTATAGCTCTTTTGGTGCTTAGACAACATCAGGCAAAATTTACCGCAGGCTTAAATGTCTAAAAGTCAACTGGAGAGAAACTAGCACAGAAGATTCCAAAAGCAAGAGAGATGGGTGGGTGAGGCCAGGGCACAGGAGAACCCAGGAGAAGCACTGCGGGTGGGCAGGAGATGTGAGTGCCTTTGCAGCAGAGCTGCAGCTCAGGTGCTGCCAAGGAAATCTATCGAAAAGCTTTCCTGTGCCTAGAGTGCAGGCGCAGCTGAACTTATCAATATTGGGTTTGAGCTGATTGTCCCTTTCCAGCTGCCAGCTCACCACATGAGCCAGTGAATGCCAGTCCCTGCCATGTGATGGGGCACAACCGTCCTGTAACCCTGGTCTGCATCAGGTGACCGGGGCTGGGCAATACAGATCAAGTCTCTTACCAGCTGTCCTCTGAGTCAGACCTTGATTACAATATTGACATTAACATTTTAATCACACGCATGCTGCTGCGTATTTTAATGACCAACTTGCTATGCCTTTGCCTTTTGAGGATCAGAAATTAGACCCTCATTCATAGCTGGAGTGAGCGTGGCATCGGAGCGGCAGCAACCACAGCAGCAAACGTGGCATTGCTCTTGCCACCAGCACTCCCTGGACATTAACCTTGCTGGCACTGAGCACCTCACTGGAACAGGGACTTTGTTCTCAATTACTCTGTTCCTGTGTCTGGGGCACTACTGGAAGTTGTGAAAAAGAAGAAAGGTGGTGCTTTTGTATTCTCTGTAGCCTGAGGCAATGTGAAAATCTACCCAATCCCTGTGTAACTATCATTTTCGATTCACAGGTACTTTCATCAAGGCAGAGTAACCCAGAGACATTTCCTTCATCCACTGGAGATGGAAGCAGAGTTGCTACTATTCTTTTTACTGCCCAGTGTCATCAGAATGAGGTGAAGAAAATTCATTGCAAATGAGAATCATCCCCAAATCTGTGTTGTTCCTCTCACCCCAAACACACTCCACAATCTGTTGCAAATGCTACAAGCTGTGTCTGCGAGGCTTTGCTTTGTTAAAGACTGTCATGTCCAAGGTGGAAGGACAACCAAAAGGTCACAATAAATAAACTGAATACAAAATTGCTTAAGGCAATAAAAGGAGACCACAGACTTTCATTACAGCTCTGACATGCACCAGGAGACACTTCAGGATGTTAAATAAGCTGGATTTTTGTTGATGGGCTTAGTTGTTTTCTGTTGTTTTTTTCCCTGCTACCCCAATACTTTGCCAGAACAATAGGTCTTAACTGCTTGGTATCCCTTTCACAAACATGGGCTGCCTTTATCAGTTGCTTCATCATGGTCATTTGCACTGAAAATACATAATCACTGTCAGAGTACAGAGAATCATTACGAATAATTAGTTACTTCCAATATGGCAAGTCAGTCTCATAAATCTTGAATATTTGGCTTTGGTGTTGGAAAGAGATTCCTTAATGGCTACACTTGTGAGACTCTGTTAATTGATATAAAATTGTATTCAAAATTAAATTTGTTTTAACAGATCTAAATCACCCCAATAAATCAGCTTCAGCCTATCTGCTCTAAGGGTTCAAGTACACTTTTTTTTTCTTTTTTTTTCCTTTGGGAGAAACTGAGCTTGCAATCAGTGCTTAGAAGGCTGGATCTGACCCTCCCCTCATTCACTAACTGCTTCCATATGCTGACATGGGGTGATTTTGCTGATCTGAGGACTCATAAAGGAGGGGGTGGAAGGTGCAGTCCGTCTCCACAGCCCAGCTGTAGCAGCTCTGGGGTATTCAGCCTTCCTGCCAGGCAGCTGTGTGAGGAGCAGGGGGTTCACCTCGCCGCCAGGGTGTGAGGAAGGAATTGCCTGCCTGTGTTCTGAGCAGGCAAAGGAGAGGGAATTTTAATAAGAAAGAGAAGGAGTTCAAGTCTATCTGTAATAGTCAGATATTGAGGGTTTATGCTATTACAGGTAATAGCAGTATGAATGGGAATTCTTATGATGCTTTTTTTTCGTCTTCAGAGAAACTGTCTTTTTCATCTGATATCATGGGTGAGAGAAGGTGAGAGTTAATAACAACAGCTTAATTTTACTTGACTGTATATACTCTATTTAGCTCCTGAAATTGTTTCAGGACAGGATGTTATTATCTTTATCCTTGCTTCAAACCACAGAAATGGAGCTCGAGCTACAAAAGCCCAGTATTCCTCTCCCATAATGTCTTCAGTAGGCTGTATTCCTCCTCACCTATGCAGCGGTGAGCTCAAACACTTCCTGAGATCCTGTGTGGTAAAAATCTGTTGGGAGAGTTCCCCATTTGCATCCCGTCTGCATTTGCTGTCTGTTATCTTAAATCTCTCTCTAATTTCTTTTTTTTTCTTCTTCTTCTCCTCCAGAGATTCTTTCTTACCTACTTCACCTCAGCAAAACTTCCCCCGCCCTCCTGACAGCTGGGTCTCTGCCTGTATTTCTGCCTGTCTGCTCTGCCCTGGGTTGCAGCTGCGGAACCCGCTGGCTGCGGGTAGGCTCTGGTTGCGGGCAGGCTCTGGCTGCTGCCCTGGGCAGGGGCTGCTCGGTGCCCAGGATTTGCAAGCACACGGGGCGGGTTTGGGGAGGCTCCGAGCTCCTCTTGCCTCACCTGGGAAAAGCCTGGAAAGAGCTGTGCCTGCTGCCAGGCCCTGCAGCACAGCAGCCATCGCCAGCTAATGCTGTGTCTCTTGCTTGGCTAGGGCTGCCTAAATCCTGCTAGGCTCAGTCCTCTATTTAAGGATTATTTTGCTTGCCTTTAGAACGTTTCTAGTGCATGGCTGCTGTCCTCAGTGCTCGGTGGGTCGCGTGGTGTTTAGGGGTGAATAAAAGTGACAGTCTTTTCAGTTTTATTACGCGCAACTGCAGCGAGTGTTAGAAATTTTCTTTGGGTGGAAGTTGCTTTTGTTTCCAAGTATCTTTTAAGTTGTGCTCAATTTACTCTTTAATTTGTTAGAGCAATATATTTCATTTTAATCCCTCGGTGCATATTATTAATCAGCTAATACCTCAAAGAAAAAAATATCAAAAATTCCCAAATGAACAACAAAAAAACCTCACTCATCCACCTTGAGAAACCTGAAAATTAAGACTGTAAGTATGGTTTTCTGTCCTAAGCCTGGAAAGTGAGGGGAAAGCTGGTAACAACGGATTCAGGGAAGGTATATTTGGCAGTCTACAACTTGCAGAGCCCTACTAATAAAGACTGGCAGGGCGTGCAAACAGGGCTTAACACATGGTCATGATAAACAGGTGCTGAAACATTTCTGCAGCATTTCTTCCACTAATATTTTGTCTCTTTAAAGCAATCGTCAGGAAGATGTGTCATCTTAATTACAGAATCTGGGAGTAAGCTATTTACTAGTAGCTGTGTAACTTGTTAATAAAGGCTTCCCTCCAGTGGGATTTTGACTCTCTGTGTACCAGCAGCAGGCTAAGCACTAAGGGGGGCTGGCAAAATCACAATGATACATAATTTACACTGGGTCAAGCTACCCTTTGTGGCGAGTAGATGAGCTGGACAAGTGTTAAACAGGGCTTCATCTTCGCTGCTGTCTATGCCCATAATGGGAGATTTATTCCCAAAATGGATGAGGCTTAGCTAATTACTGCACAGTTGTATGTGCTGATGTCTTGGGGTCACCAGACCAACCTTGCACAAGCCAAATCAGAAATGGATTCAAAGAAAGGAGAATATAATAGTCAAAAGTATTGGCTTGACTGCCTGGAAACACTTTACAAAGAGAAAGGTAGAAGTGGAAGTTAGATGAAAGGAAAACAGGAAAGATGGGAATGGCTCTGTCAGAGTGAGTGTGTAATAAGGACAGAATTATTCTTAACATAGATAATTATTTTTTACGTGTACCTCATACTATTGCTAATCTCTTGTTGTCCTTCATCTGATTCACTGATTTAATTTCTCTTCTGCAAATGAAGCAAGGAGCCTCAATTTATTGAGAGGACTGTGAGGGCCTTTGGAAGGGCATGTATTGAATTTCAGAAAGCATTTTACAAGAAGGTAGCCTGCCACAGTCTTGTGGTGTAGGACTTCCTTTGGAAGCATATATTTCTCCCCCATAAGTCTTTTGAACAGTTTTATACCACACATGTTTCAAGAGAATTAAATCAATAACAGTCTGTACCTTTCTAACCTGAAATGCAAGCTCTGCACGGCAGGAGATCAAGCTATGCAATTAACTGTTGTCCTTTCAAAGGAATTCTGACAGATATTTATAGTTTACTGTATTCCATTTTCCTGCCATTGGAATATAACAGTACAACTGAATGCAGCTGACTGGAACTATGAAATAATTATAGCAATAACTATTTCCTTCTCTACTGGGGAAATCTTGTAAAGTGCTGCATGTGGGAACTGCTGATGTTCTTGCTCCGCGAAAACTGAAGGTAAGGACCAGATTATCATGCTAAGTCACCCAAGAGAGAGTTTTTGTTCCATTACCTTCAGCTTTTTCTAAAGTCATGTTCTGAATCTCACATTCATCTTGATGTGGAATGAATCAACACTGTAGAAATAAATGCACTTTAAATAGCTTTCTATATTTGTGCATGGACAGTGTATGAAGTAGAAAGACCTCTCTGTAGGAAAATAAGTCATATCTTTGTGTGGGAGTTTGGAGCAGTCTATTAAGAGGAAACTATGCAATATTAGCAGAAGTGAATAGATTGGCATTTGACTGCTAAGCATTTTGCAAATTTCGATATAAAGGCACTTATTTTATACCCTGAGCTGTCACTGTAACTTATGTGCTCTTGCTGGTGACTTAGTAGCATAATGACAGGCCATTGTTACTGAGCTAATTAGTTTTAAGCAATCATTCCTAACAGTATGCTTGAGGATGGCATTCATTTGCTGCAAACTTATGAGACGTTGATGCATCAGGCAAATAGTGATGCTGAATCTTTGAGCTGCCTCTCTTGCTGGCTCGGTATGAGTGTCTTATCAAGGGATAGCTGCTGTGTTGGACTTTAGATGCCTCTTGCCACTAGTAATACCCTCAGCTACTTAGCTTACAACTAAGGGCTGTAGACTTCCAGCTTTAGGGCTGTAAACCTGCAGAAAAGCACTGTACCTTCCAACATCTGGTCCAACAACTGGGGAGCAGTGTGGTTGGGGATCATGGTGTCATTTAAAACACCCAGATGTTCAGAGTAGGAGTAGATAAGTAGAAGTAGAAACATCTCTTCAAAGAAAGTATTGGAATTATTTTCCTAACAATGTTCACTAAGGTATAGTAAAGAAGAAGTGACCAGATGCCCTCCACCTCTACCCACATGGACTGGACATGAAGTTAAACCCTCCTTCCAATGTGGAAAGAATGAGAATAGAGAAGAGAAACTATTCTCAGAGGTGGCACCAACAGCTTGTGGCTGTTGAGTAATACCATATTGTGCAGCTGCCTTAGAAACTGGTGGTACTGAGTCATTCTCAGGTAATAATTTTGTTTTGCAGTCCCCCCCAAGTTATATTGACTGGGGGGATAAGAGGTTGTAGGTAACAGGAGAAAAAAATAAACAATCAACCTCTCCCAAGTTTGCATTTCCTGGAACTGTCAAGTCCAGTAGAAGGAAAGAAGTGAAGGAATGTCTTTGAAATTAAACAGATCTGGGAGCTCCCCATGTTTTTCCATGTGGGGCTCTGGAATGCAGCTGCCTGACCCTCTGGTATAGTAAAGCCTGAGTCTGCACCCCAACCTGTGCCACTCAGCTTCTGGAAGCTCTGTGCATAGAGGGAAGATTTGGGGTTTCTGCACAGGGAACTGGCGTGTGCGTGTGGATCAGTACCAGAGCTGAGACCTCTCCTCCTGAGAGGCCTGCAACAAGCAGTACATTATTTATGTGCTCCTCTCCTGTTTCCCTGTGCCTTATGTAAATACTAATCAAGGTGAAATTGGACTCAGCCACATCTAATTTTGACTTTGGTTTATTTTTGCAATATCCAAGCAGTCTAATGGTCTTCTAGAGGGGTCTCGAGGTTTCCTAAGACTTTGCATGGGTTTAAGGCAGAGTCCCTGTGTAGGCTCACAGCTGGCTGTTGGAATCCCGAGAGCTGGTGCTCTGTTGTTCCCAAGCCTTGGCCTCTCCTTTGCCTACAGCAGGAATGTGAAAATACCACATCCTGTCCAGCCATAGCCCTTTGCCCACAGCTGATGTTACTAATTCTGATAAGCAGCAGCAGGTTTTATTCCGTTTATCCAAAATATTTTGTTAGCTTTGCATCCTCTCCCCCACATCCTCGAGTTTTTCACTTTGTGTTTATGACTCTCTGTGTGTTTTTATTCCAGTTCCGCTTGGGAGCAGGAGATTTCTTTGGGAATGTTTCACAGTTTTCAATTTGTTTTGTGGTTTCAGGAGTCTGGTGTTGGTTGTATTTACTCACTTATAGCACTGCTATATTTTTTCACCTGTCTGTAGATCTGGGGAAAAAAGGTGCTTTGCTGGCAGTGTTGCCAACCAAAGTCTCTTGTTCTTATGTGGTGAGAGCTGGGGCCCTGCAAGGCTGCCACGGTGTGCATGGGTGTGCCTGCTGAGCAGGGCAGCTATTAGTTCTGTGCCTGATGATGGTTTCTGTGATGTGCATGACTTTCTCTGTTGGGAAATGAACTGTGAACACCTGCTCATTTTTCATAGGCCAAATTACAGTGCTGTTTCAGTTCTCTGAATTGCCTACACCTCAAAAAGAACGTCCCTAGGACCCTTTAGTGCAATAGTAATGAAATAGCTGGGGCTCAGCAGCTCTTCTGTTAGCAGGAACCACCTCTATAAATTTAGCCATTTGCTTTCTGCCTGGCAGACTTCTGATGCACTTGATATACTTCACTTTTTTTTTTTTTTTACACTTGAGGTAGCCTTTGTGTGCTTTTTGCTCAAACTTTAACTGTGATTAAACCAAAGGAAGAGATTTTGGAGTCAGTGAAATTTTGCTTAGAGTTTTGTGTCACTCTGAAAAGCTGAAAGGCAGCAGCTTAGAGAAAAAAAATTGAAGTAGACATTACTATTATTTTCTTGAGGGTAGGGGAAAAGCATTACCAGTAGCATTGCTGCTAGAACAGGTAATACAAATTCAGACCTTGGAAACAAAGGAGCACAACTCTCAAAGAATTAATTCCAAAGCTGGAATTCATATGCTTCCAAATTTGCATCTTTGGATGATCATTACATTCTGTTTGTGCCTTCTAATGTAAGAGTTCCCCAGTGGTACTTAACAGCTCAAATATTTGTCCCTGAGGGTTTATTTCCTTCTCTTGTTGTGGCGTTATTCCTGATTTGGTCTAGCAGGAAAAAAAGATGCTTAGTGGAGCTTTTGACTCTCAAAGTAGCAGGACATGGCCAGTAATAAACTTGTAGTGGAGCAGAGCCCAGCAGATGGAGGGGACAGGGCCCTTGATGAAATGGGAGCTGTGGGATCTGTCTCATCAGCAACTGTCAGAGCTGTCTTCCTCCTCCAGGATGACCATGGAGAATTCATGCCAGTGCATTCCCTTCTCCCAGGGAATTAGGTGTGTGTCTGCATACAAAGATGGCTTCAGTCTCTTCCTGATTTTCCTGATGTTATATCCCAGCCTGTGTGTATACAGAGCTGTCTTTTCTTGTCTTCAGAAAATAGAAGTCCATTTTTCCTCAATGATGAGATTTTTGTGTTCTGAGTTTTGGACCCTGTGGTCAAAACTACGAAAGGCTTTCCTTTAAATCAAGCTTTCTAATGCAGCAGGACAGGAAGAATACTGCCAGACAGTCAATTTGAGCTTCAGAGCTGTGCAGGTACTTAGAAGTGTAATCCATCAGGTCCTCTGATCTACAAGTCTGGCTGAAATCTTGCAGCCGTCAGCATGACATTACTCCCAGTCACATCAAGTGTGACAAATTGCTAATAGATGTTTTGAAAGAACTTAAATTAGCTTCCCAAAATTCACCTCAAGAATAGAGGATCTGTCTACAACTTGGATGTTAAGGTGTGATTTTAGCCTCTTTTGATAAATCACTAACACCTGCGTGTTTTGTTTCTTTATTCCCCACTTGTGTTTAGCTGGCCGTTAAACAATTCTGTGTTCTGCTAGAGCACACCAACTGCGTTGGCAGGTGACTAAGATCTGAAGGAAAACTAGATACCTTTCTTTCTTCTTGGTGGCTGTGGCTTTCAGTTCAGAGCAAAGGCAGGTGTTTAAGAGCATGTAATGAGGATGCTCTAGGTTGTGTGTAGGTCTCACATCAGCTCTGATTAACTTTGCTTGTACACAGAGTTCAAAGTAAACTGCCATATCATCAGCGAAGTGAATGCAGCCATTCGGTCATCCTGAGCAGGGAAAACGAGCATGTTCTGATTCTGGACTCCTCCTGAGAATGCAGAGGATATTCATAACATGCTTCCTCAAGGCAGAAAGAATTTGAGTCGGCATCTGCTGAGTGCGGAGTTCTTCATTGAGACAAAGTTGCTCAGCTTTATGCTGAGAAGCTGTCCCTGAAAAACAAATGAGGATGAAAAGGGTGATCCTCCAAAAAGTAGAATGAACACGGAAAAGCAAATTTCCAGAGAGGGCAGGTGTAGGGATTTAGCTGTGCCGCTGTGTTACGTATGTGGCTCGTGACTCAGACTTGGTTCCAAGCGAGTGTGCCCAAAAGTCCGAGTGCCCATGTTATGTCAGTCATTTCCTTGCCTCAGTTGTCTTTTCGCCCCCATTTGGATTGCCAGTTCAGCAGGGAGCAGCTGCAGGGGACAGTAGGACAGAGTGCTGGAACTCATTTTTAAGTACCAGTTCTATGCTTTGCGAGAGCTGCTGGAGAGAAGGGATAAATTACTATAAATTGCCAGTCTATGCAAAAAGGTGTTTGCATAAATTATTGGAGACCCACTTGAACTTGTTGAGCAGTGCTCCCACCAGCATTAAGAGGTCACTTAACCCTCTGTGCAGCCCTGCTGTGGAGCCCAGTCATGCATTGCAGAATTCAATGAGTTCCACCATTTTTCTTCTGAGCATTGCCCAGAACTGATGCAAAGTGACATCTGACAGCACAGGCAAAGCAGTGACAATGCTCTGAGACACTAATAATAGCTGTAGAGCTAGAGCAGTTTCTCTCTATCCTTATTTTTTATTAGATTCTCCCCCCTTTGGTGAGGAAATGTTGTCATCCCTGGCACAGTTTATCCTTGGAAACCACCTTTGCTGAGCCATTTAATCACAAGGCTGCCTGCACAGTGGAGTCAATGTGCTAGGAATGCTCCCACCATAATCTCTTTAAAGAACTGAGCTGATACCTCTTTGGGGACTTTGAAAAAACCCCACATTCCTCTTGGGTGATCCCTGCCAGCAGTTAGGAGCAGTGAGGGGTGCTGATGGGGAGAGGCTGAATCATCTCTGGAACAGCGTGGCAGCAAACACCTCTAGAAAAGCAGGCTGCAAATCCTGTCCAGACTCCTTCTCTTCTCCCCTCCACTTCCTGTGTTACTAAGGAGATTTACATTGAAACAAGCTCTGCAGGAATCTTCAGGTTCCTTGCAAGGGGATCTTAATATTTCTACTCCTTTATAATTAGTAAAAGAGAGATGATATTAGAAATGCTTCCTGTGAGGGGTTCTTGGGGCCAAGTTACAGTAGAAAGGGAAAAATTATGAGTAGCCCTCAAATCCTCAATTGTGTGGTTGTGGTCAGTTTGATGGGAATCCAAAGGCAATCCCAGGTACAGGGCAGAGATGTGAGTTTCTTCACTAGGATAGAAGTAAATCAATCTTTTTTATGGTTTTTATATTTTTGTTTCATGATCTCCTGCTGTAGTTGTTTGTTCCTTGCACTCTTGCCTATTTCTGAAGGTTACTTATCTTCTTATCTATTTATCTGTTATTTATCTTCTGTTTAACTGTTGGACTAATGGTTTTAAAGGCCTTTTCCGTCCTAAACAGTTCTGTGATTTTATGAGCTCACCCTGCTGCACTGAAGTCAGCTGCAAGACTGCAAAGGGCAAATGAGGTTCCAGGATGCCTGGATTTATTTGGATAGTCTGGTGTTTTTAACCAGCACTCCATGGATAGGGAAGACAAGGGGTAGTGATTTTTTTTTTTCTTCTTTGAGTGCTGGAATTACAGGAAGGAATGGATGTCTAAGGAGGACCTTAACAAAGAATTTAGGCACCTAAATCCTAAAGGATAATCCTGACTTCTCCCTCCTACTTCTGTAAGCGGCTGAGTATCACCACCAAGAGGGTTCCTTAGGTACTTAGAGCTCTCCTCTACATGTCTAGAATTATCCAAGTCCTGTTGATGCCAAACTGCTCAAATCTGATCTCTCTCCTAAGCCCTGTCAAGATGAACAGAGCAGGCTTTCTCCTGCCTCCTGAGAGGCTGTGCTGGTGGCGCAGGCAGAGCGCTCCTGCAGCAAGGCTCTGCTCCACCAGCACACAGACAGCTGCTATTTACATTCCAAAGCAGGGAAAGAGTCAGGGATATCCTGCTGCTATGAAATAGCACTGAATATTAAATGGCAAGCAAGGAGTTGTTGCACAAGCAATGGGGGTTTGTCCAGTCCTGTGTGCTCCTCCACTGCAGCAATCTTGGCAGATTTTCATTTTAGCTTTGCAATATCCTCGTCTCTCCCATCTTCCCGACATCCCTGTTGTCGTTTCCCCCTACCTCTGACATCTTTATGCATCTCTGCTGTGTTCCTGTAATCTTCCCATAGCCCCTACATTGAGCTGTGTCATAGCTTCTGCTTTCTCCTGCGTCCTCTGGTTATTGCTGGGAGGGATAAAACCCAAAGCTCAAGGGTGGGTTGTTGGGAGCAGTATGTGTGCTGGGCAATGTGATATCCTGTGTGTGTCAGTTGGAGAAGTTCTGCAAGAGAAGGAGTGCTGAGCAGTTTTCCAGTGCCATCTGAGTCCACATGGCCATGGAAGGTCTGGAGTTTCTTTACAACTAAAGCAATCTAAAGTAATTTTGATGCAAGGCATAAATTGTCAGAATTTAGTGCATACAGTGGGCAACATGAAAAATGCTTTGAGAATGGAATTGTTGGGGATTATTCAGTGTGAAGGTGAATAGAAAGAAAGCACAGAGAAGGGAGGAATTGGTAGGTTCCTGTAAAAGAGCAGCTGAAATCTTTGATAGTTTCCTCCCACCTCAGCCCCCATCTCATCTGCTGGTGTCTTAGTGTGTATTCAGCGAGCTAACAGCATCAGGTCCTCTTTCACCTTGGCAGCACCACTGGTGATACTCTTATACACCTCTACAGTTACTGATTCTTTTTGCCAAGTGTTCCACACCAGTATTTTTTTCCCATGTTGATTATGCAGAATCTTCTGACCTTTAGAAATATGGCACTTCTGAACGGCTGCGGTGGAAACCAGCCTTTCCTTTTACATCTCTCCTCAATTCCCAGAGCATTGCTATAAAGCACACTTCCCTCCCCGCCCAATATATTATATTCTTGTAGATTTAACCCTCAGGAAATCAACATCTGGTAGCAATTATTGTTCTTTAGCTGAGGTGGCTGAATCTCCTGCCTTACAGGAGTGAAGGTCTAGAATTCCTTTAGCATGGGGAGTCCATCAGGAAGGGCAGAAGCTTTCTGTGAGACGAGGGCATTGGCACCCTTCCCAGCACCTGTTGGTAGCACAAAGGGGTATGTTACAGGCTGGGCTGTACAATCCCAGGGTAAAGAAACCCTATGAGGCCATTAAACACCCACTTTAAATTTCACCTTTGATCAAATTCCTCACCAAAGGCAGCATTGCTGTGTAGTCCTGAGTTCGTACTTTGCAGATTACATCCCCAGATGTATGAGATCTCTGGAGACCAGAGGGGAAGGAATGTCATGCACACAATAGAGCTGGAAAAACTTTCTGTCTTAGTGGTGTCCCATCAAATCTTATCTGATAACCTCTCCTTTTGAAAATATGTGGAAAGCCAAAAATAAGAACAAAGCAAACCATAGACACAGGCTTGCCCTGACCTGTCTTCTAGGCTGTGTCTCTGTGGAGCTCTCCTTGCTTGTTCTACTTGTCTTGCTGCGACCTCTCTCTCATCTTGCTATCAAACTCACTTGCTGGTGTGAGGAACTCCCCCTCCCTTCCTCCTTTCCTTCTTTCCAGCCTCTCCTGTTTGTAACAGCCTCCTCATGCTTGTCTGCCTTATCCACTTTGTCTTATATTTTCTTCAGAGATTAGAAATATCTTTTCTTCTGAGTCTCAAAGTTCTGAATTCCTCTATCTTCCTGACACTGCTTATCTTGCTGCTGTATTTTTAAACTCTAATACACTCCAGGATATGGTTGTCACCAGGGACACTTGAACAAAGTAGGAGTAGTGTAGCAAGCTTCCAAAATTCTCAGCAAAAGTGCTTTGACAAAAGAAGAAAGTTCAAGGCATAAAAATCTATATCTATATTTTTCTTAGTTGTTGAATAGTGGCGGCATACGATAGCAGAATGATTTTAGAGCACGTTAACTGCATTCAACCCCTGCCTGAGATATCCACAGCTGCTTTGGTGGTAAAATCCATTCTGTTCTGACCCATCATGTTTATCACTTCTAGTTTGAGGCCTCTATGGTACTGGGAAGTTTGCAGTAGCTAATTACCAGCAGTGTGGAAGGCAAAGAATTGCTGTTAGCCCAGTCTTTCTGACTGCACAGGTGAGATATCCAAGCAGAAGGAGGAAGCATAGCTCGAAACTGGTATCAGACCAGTGAAATGCACTCTGACTTCCCTGTCCCAGCTAACAGCAAAGGCTCTGGGCCATCCTTCCTCTCCTCTGTGGTTCCCTCCAAATATGAGGTATGAGGTTCTTATCTAGGTGCTCACTATCAGTGAATTCCTTGAACCCTTTCCGCTTAATGGAAAGGCCCTGAAACACCTCAGTTTTCAGAGTCTATAGAAGAGAATTACCAGATTGTATTGTCCTTCAGCTGGGGAGGTTGCAAACAGTTTGTCTTACAGGCTATTGAAAGTTTTACCCAAAACCTTTGGCTGACACCCATGTGGCTCTGGGAGCTCTTTCTGAATGTAGACTCAGGTGCTTTCCATTTGAATCTTTCTGGTTGGTCCATAAGACACCCTTGTGTGTTTCACCTCAAATGAGGGCCTGTCAGGCATTGTGGGGTTAGTAAATAACAACTTCCTTTCTTACTGCTGCCCACTTGGGATCATAAGTGGCCATATTCTGAACAAGGTTATTTTCCTTCTCTTTGGTTTGCTGAATTATACTTGCCCTGAAGACAGCTCTAAGATTCATATCTACCTTTTGAAACTATGCCCTTGCAGTCTGATGCTCATTTTCACATTGCAGTGCCCACAGCTGTTTTCAGGAACCCTGTCATTTTTCTAGGACTGGAGCGTTAGTGGTGTGCAGCACAGTGTCTCCACTCTAAGTTGTTTAAAAGACCATTTTACTGTCTCCCCTTTAAGTCTTGTGCTTGTTGTGGGTTCATCTCCCTCCTCATTTCAGGAGGCATTATTACCTTCTTTATGGAAGCGAAACGCTTAAAAATGTGAAACTGGGCTGTTAGAGAATCACAACGGGGTTGTGGCCTCTGTGGTTGTCTGGGCACCTAAAGAGCACTTCCCTTCCTTGGGGTGGGGGGAGGATGCCCAGGGCCTGCTCCAAAACTGGCAGTTCCTAATCAAGCAAGGGCCAAGCTTCTACCTGGTGTTCACCCTGCAGCTCCAGTGAGACAATTCAACAAACCGCTTCTAAAGCCGTGTCTGTTCACTAGGAAATTATTTCCCTTTTTTTTTTTCCTAACTGGTGTTATTTAAGGGATGGTAAGTTGTTGCTTTGCTATGGGGGGGAAAAAAAATCAAAAGAAGAGGCACATGATTTCTGCTTCTTCTGCAGTCATGGTTTTGTTATGCTGAATAGCTGCAAACTATTTGCATTACAATGCAGAGTAAATAAGAGATGTCACCAACTGAAGTGTAAACTGAGCAAAATGTGGGGAGCTCTGAGCACAACTGAATTTACATGATTTGAGGTGAGATTGGACAGAACTCCAAGGTGAGAACACAAGGTGCTGGGTTTTGGGTCTCACACAAACCCCATGGTCAGCAAAGCCCTTATCCTAAGATGCCCAGATGATCTTAATTTTCAATATAAGTAACATAATGTGTGTGGTATAGGTGCCAAAACTGTCAGGCAAAGAGGATGGGAGGGAATATGAAACCCTGTAGAACAGGATTAGGCAGGATTAAAGTCTGACAGGATCATGCTGCACCGGGTAGCAGATATTGCCACAGCCAACTCAGTAAAACTCTGTGGGACACTTGACTTTGCACATTTTCAAGCAGCAAGTCTCAAATCTATATTCATTTGGAATCTTCTGCACTCAGTCTGGTGGGAACAGAAACACGACACAGCTTCAGGTGCAGGCTTAGGGGAATAAAGCACAGGCTGCTGCCTTGCAGGGACAGATCTCTGCTAGGAAAATGGAAAGCAACTGAATGATGTATGTAATTATGTTTGTTTGCAGGGCTATGTAATTTCTACAAACCCACTGAGAATACCTTAAACCTGAGATTAAAACCAGCTATAGATACATTTTTAACAACAGTTGTCTATATATAATTATATGTACATACATAGCAGTTGGTGTAATGGTGTAATAGCTGCCAGTTCAACAGTCCAAAGCACATAAACATTTACCTTTATAAATTAAACCACATACTTAAGTGCTTTGCTGGAGAGGGAAGTACTTAAGCATTTTGCTTAAATGTTGGGCTGAGTCAAGTCAGAATGAATTCGAGTTCTTCTCATCCCACTGTTGGCATGAAACTGCTCGCCTTAGAGCTGACCAGTGTCAAAAAGGTGTTCCAGAATGTGTTTCTGCACCTGCATTGTGTGTCGCCAGCTCTGTGTCCATGGTGTCTTTGCTGCTGGAACTTTGACATTGTGGGAGGATCAGGATGAGGGATCCGTGTGACAGATCTGGTTGCAGTCTGGAGCTCCTAACCTGCTGTTCTTCAGGCTTTGCATCAAAGAGATCTTTGAACTGTTGCAGACTCCAACCCTGCCAGCCCCTAACCATGAGGTAACCGTTTGCTAGGTCCAATATGAGTCATAGATGGGGAGGATATTTCTGGTTTCCAATTAAAAAGAAAGAAATGGTGAAGCTCATAATCATGAGCAAAAGGTCTCTGAGCGGTAATGGGAACCAGCTGCCGTGGTAGGCCATTGCAGACTCAAATCTGTCTTTGTTCAAAACGTGGCCCCACCATTATCACGGTTGGAAACAATCCTTGGTGCTGACACAGTAATGACAGCTTCATGTTTTAGACACATCTAATGGCACTAAGTCCTGATCTTAGCCAGCATTTATCAAGATAAGTGAGCCAGTCAGGCAAGAGCATGGTGGGCTGACTGTACTCCTTCAGATAACGATGTGAGTGTTTCCTCTCTTGGAAGAATAATGAACAGAATATGACTGTCAAAATATTTCTCTCTGGAGCGATTCCAAAATAACTGACACTTGCATGAGCTCAGTACCATCAGCACTGTGAGCTTCCTCACAAGCCTGGGAGAAGTGGAGCTGTGACCAGGACATGTGAGGATTTATCTTTAAAGCCTGGGAGAATTGCTTTCTCATAACTCCCTGGAGTTGTCACTTGCAATTGGACCTCTCTTGGGAACAGCTTTGCTTTCATGGACACTGAATGAGGTGGTCCTTTAAAAGGACAATCCTGGTGATTTCAGTGAGGTTGGTGCTCATGTAGCCTTGTCTTATACATGCTTTATTTGAAATTTTCACCAGAATTGTCCAATCCACCAGAGAATCAGGCTCTGCAAGTTCGACTTTATAATTCTAGGATTTTCCTTCCTAACCTGACTGGAAAATAGCTCAGCTAATGACTTGTCTGCAGAATAGAGTGCACGCACACACTCATGCAGAGCCTAATGTGCTTGTCTGGTGCAGGCAAGCCCCCTCTTCAGCTCCTTGCCTTTGAATTCTGGGAAGAACATCTCGCCAGCAAAGAGGCTGCTTCTAGGAGCAGTGGTTATTTTAGGGAGGATCCATTAAAAAGGCACGGCTGGGAGTTTGAAAGGCATTACTGAGAGTGCTGGTGAGCTCCTGTCTAACCAAAGGAGGAGCGTGGTGGGGGTGTTGGGAGTCAGCTGGGGCTGCTTTGAGTTCGGAGAGGGGCAATGGCCTTGCGCTCGGGATCGCTGCCGCTGGGCCGGAGCCGTGCGCGGTAACGGTCGAGTAAGCGCCAGCAATGCTGCAGCACAGGTCAGGGCTGGAATGTGGGCACAAAGGGCTCTCCCTGCACAACAGGGCAGGTCATGCTGCTGATCAAACGTGTCCTGCCAAGGTGTCATAACGCTCTCCAGCCTGGGCAGCTGGGAATTAGGACAGCAGGGTTTGCAAGGCTGGACTAAGGTGAGTTTATTTGCTTTTAATTCTTTCAGATGTAGGCTTGTCCCTGTTGAGCTGTGATGAAGTTACTTTTTGCTGTCAGCAAAGGGCTGATGCTCATGCTGATGGAGTGACTCTTGTATTTTTGCTGACCTCTGTTCCATGCTATTCACTGCAGTTTTCATGAATTTTCTATACAGGCAGCCAAGTAAGTGTCTTGTGGCTGGGGTTAGGGGTGTGTGTTTGTGTGTGCCTGTCAACTTTTGGGCTGCCAAGATCCTCCTTTTCCTGAGTGTTTGAGGGTTGTCTGTGGGATACTAAGGATGACCAGGACAGCAGTAAAATAATATGTATAGAGCTATGTGTTTGTGGAAGGGACTGTGCTTTTCTAGGTAAATAGTTGCTGGATTATGCAAAATGCTGTGTATGTCCATCAAAATCCTCGTATCATGGGGAATATCTCCCACACAGTTTCATAGAGAGCTTCTTTTTAAGTGCTTGTGGTAAACCTGTAATGCTACATTAGGTTTTTTATAGCTTGCAAAGGTCCCTGATTGATTTTTCACACCTTTATTTCCACAGCAATAGGGTTTTACATACTGAGATGTGGGAGGGAAATAAAAAAAATATATTCACACGTTGAACAGGATGTTGAACGTGTTTCAAAACCTGAGCCTAAGTGTCTGTCCTTCAAAGGCTCTCAGCCTGGGGGTGGGTAAACTAACTAGATGAGAGGTGGAAAGTTTTCACATTCTCAAGTAAAGGGATCACTTGATTTCCTCAAAGATGAGGTGATTTGAGTGAATTCCCTGATAAATCTGGCTCAGCACAGTGCTGGTGTCGCACGTGGAGCAGCATGGTCTGGCAGCAGAGCTCAGCCATGCCTTGCTGCTCCATCAGCTCCAACAGCAGTTGCTGCAGCACTCCCTGAATTGTCATTTCTTGGTATTTCTGTGCACTGGCAGGGAAGTGCAGAGAAAAGGGGCTAATTTGGTGTGTGGAAGAAAGGATCTGGTCATGTGGGTTCAGTCCCTGCTCCAGCTGCCCAGCCTCGGCTGGCTCCAGCTGTGCTGTTCTGCACTGCCCACTCAGGCTGGAAACCCTCCCAGCAGAATGGAAGAGAACACCTGATGGGATACAAGTGACAGCTGTGACCCAGAACCCACCCCAGGAGTTGTCCTTGCATGTTGCATTTCAGAGATCTGCAGAGCCTTGATGAAGTTTAATGGGCTGTAGGCAGTTTTGTCATTTTTGTCGTTACTGGGGAGATTTCCTTCCATATCTCACAGCAGCCTGTTGGAACACTGGAGTCCAGCCTGGCTCTCTCAGAGCTTCCGAGTAAACAAACAAACATGTATCCTACAGACTGGCAATTAAAAAAGACATCTTGCATTGTGCAAACAGGACGGGCTGTAAAACACACTTTGCAGGGAGTCGGTGGAAATGGATTCAGTCTGGTTTATAATCACAGCACAATGAAATACTCCGAACATAAATAGCAAGAAATCAATTTTCCTTAGAAAAAGTAAAATAAAGAACATTAAATGATCATTTAACTATATAACTGCAGTTTACTTGGTGGTATAACTGTCATCTTGCCTGTGCACAATAATGGAATTAATGCAGAGGGGGTATGGTTTAGATGTCCCCTTCTTTACAGTGACAATAACTCCCTTGTTTTCTCTAGTGAGTAGATGTTTATATTCTAATTTTGTCTCTGCAGGCTACACAGAGCCTTAAACTTGCAAAAGGAATTTGTGAGCAGCCTGCTTGTCAAGAACAAATACTAGTCAAAAGAAATGCCTGACTTATTGACCTTGGGTTCACCGAACCTTCATCTTGATGCTTCCGTAGCACTAAGGAATTGGCTTCTCTGAAAATTAAAGTTCCCAAATTAGAATAGAAGCTTCAACAAAGGACCTGTGTGGCTTTACAAATACACATCGATTAGAGGACTTTGGAAGAGCTTTGTCAGAAAAGTGGAGTTATGAAAAGCAAGTGTTTGAGAGATAAGAAACCGATTGAGGTCAAAATTGACGAAAACCAGACTTTTAAAAATATAGAATTTCTTATTTGCATTTTGGCTAAAAATCTTCACTCTCTGTCCTTACCTGTTAGGTTATTCATTTGGAGATACGGTGACAGTGTCTGGCTGCCCTATTCATCTTGTCAAGATGGTGATGTGCTGCGGGGAGAGGTGATGACTTTCAGGAAGACTGTCTTTTGGTGTGTGCCCAATATTTGTTTTGTGCTACTTGAGTCAAATTGGTTTGTTGCATCTTCCAAGTTTTTATAAGCTTACAGAAATATTTCAAATTCCAGCTCTTAATATCTATGTTTAATAACTACAAAGCCACGACATCTTTTTTTTTTTCTCTTTTCTTTTCTCTGAAGAAACATCTCTCAAGAAATCAGCCCAAAGATTTCTATGCAATATTAGGGCTCTAGTCTTAACTTGGTGCTCAAACTTTTTGAAGGTTCAGAACTGCACCTCTTTCCAAGGCACCAAGATGAATCTTTATGCTAAGATGAAACTTATAACAGATTAGTAGTTCCTATACAGAACTATGCAGAGGAAGTGCATTCTTCCACTGCAGAACAGTGTGTTTGTGCACGTGTGACCACGATGTGCATGTGTTAAATACTTCTGTTATGTGTGTACATATCCACAACACCTGATAGAACGTTATTTTAAAATATATATATATATATAATAAAGCTGCATATGCTTTTCATATGCTCAGGAAACATCTTCTGTGTGGATGGTAGTTAATTTTTAAAAATCAATTTACTACATTAGTTCCAAGGTTTTAACACCTATGTTTTACCTGTTTAATTACAGAGATATTTGTATGATGAGGAAACTTGGAAAACTGAGAACTCGTTTTGCTCACCCCATAATCTGCAGTTTGCTTTGATGATAGTATGTCATAATTCCTCCTGAGTGCCAGTCAAAACAAAGACTTTGCCCTGTACACAAGCAGTTCTTGTTTGGATGGTTTTGGTATTTTGAAATGTGGAGTAAAATCCAAGACAGATTATTTGCCTTCCCATGGCTGAATGAGGATCAGGCTGAAAGTATGAAGAATCTTCAGGCTTGAAGTAACAGAGGATTCAATCCCCTTAACACAGTGCCACTTATGTTGGGCTGTATCATAGATAGTTTGAAAGCCAAAGTAGGAGGAAAAAAACTCTCAAAACCTTTCAAACTGTCAGCTTTTTTCTGAAAGAGGATTCTTCAAATGCTGTTGTCACTGAAACTAGATGGAAAAATATAATATTTAATATTTGACGCTTCTAGAGTTACAGTACATTTTAGAAGTACTTGTATTTTCTGCAATATTTTCATATTTCTATTTCTTCTACCTTACCGCATTGACTTGAATTAATAGGATACTGGATTTGACCTGTTATCAGGAGTTTGTTGTAATGGTGCTGTTCAATTACATAACTTAAACTACAGTTGTTGTACTTACATGCACTCACTGCCTAGATACCTTTCTGCCTAGAAGAAAGCTTCAACTTTAGGGTTTGAAACTTTTGAAACTTAGATGGCTGGACAAAACAAAGTACTCCATGGAATCACATATCATAAAACCTGACAGTCAATACTGTGAAATGCCATTTCCATGACTTGTTCATGGCTCTGGTTCACTGCTGGAACTGATTACTGCCTGTCTTTATGTTCCTGCTGGAGGATCAGTTGTCTGAGCCTGAGATTATGCTCATGTTTAAAGACAAGCTCAAGGTTTCTGACTTGGGATATCAATTAGAAGGCAGGGAGGAGGGAAAGATGTTTAGCTGCAAACTTGGAGGGCAGCCATTTGCTGTGTGTGTGCTCCCAAAGCAGTCCAGGGTCAGCGGCTCCAGCCGGGACTGGAGTGGACTGGGGAAGGGCTGCCAGACCAAGGTCTTTATCCCATGGTCTTCTCTTCTGCCCTATTGCAGCTTTCCTCAGCCAGCAGGTTGAAGGTTCTATGTCATACCTTAACAGCCAGTGGTTTCATTTGTCTTTTCCTGTCTGGAAAACAGGAGTGATTCGTATTTTCTGATTTGGTTGAAAAGAGTTCGTAGTTATCGGGATTAGCGGTCCCTTTAGTGAGTCTGGTGTTGACATTACTGAACCCAAGCCATCCAATCTCTTGCTTTGCTCTTCAGTTCAGAAATTGCTGAGAATTTATTTTTAGGCTGAGATAGAGTTTTACAGCCTTCTAGTAATCTGAACTGAGATAATCCATTGTCTCAAGTAGAAGATAAGAAGAAGGATAGTGAATGGCCTCAGACAAGACAAGCTTCCAGCAGCGTTCCTGAAGTGCCTTAGGGGAGTCGATGGTGGGCACACAGAGAAACCAGCTGCAGCTTGGGCTGCCTGTGGTACCCAGGAACTGCACTGGCTGTGACGCTTGTAACCAACCCAGCAGGGGTGAAAAAAGGTCAGGAAGAATCTTGCTGTTCCCAGTGTCTGTCAGTAAGTAATCATGCAGATAGAAATCACACCACACCCTCAGCTCAACAAAAAATTTCTTTATCTATGTATCCATATAACATTACAACAGAAGCCTTAGGGCATCTCTTGTCCTTATCTAAACAAAAGTCTTCTCTGGAAACCTTAGTCATGCAAGTTATGGCATGAAATCACCCTTTCAGCAGAAAAATGGTAATTTTGCATCTGGAGTCAAAGGAGGACTGGCTTGGTGTACAAAGCTATCATGTTTCTCAGATCCAATCACTCTTGGTAATTCAGGAGCAGCTCAGATCAGTCTGTGAGGGTTTTATTCAGTGCAGGTATGCATCCCACTGAACTGTACCTGGGTTTTTCTTGGGATCTTGCTTACAAAGGAGTTCTATGTAGTGTTATCTGCCTTCTCTGTGGAAGGCATAAGAAAAATTACAGATAAAAGAAATTAAATGTGAATGACCTGGCAAACAGATGCAAACCCACAACACTGGATCATTGCATTGTGAACTAAAGTGAGAAGGAAAGAAAGGGGTTTTCTAGGGAAAAGCAGAAGGTTGCTTGTTGAATATGATTATCAGTTGCCACTTTTTTGTTTTCCAGATTTGGTGCAGAGTAACAGAGGTACCTTCCCTCTGGTGTGCTGGGTGACTCTTCTGTTTCATGATCCCAGTTGTCTGTGGGCAAACACACAAATTAAAAATAGGAGGAGGGAGCTGTGTGCCCTGCTTGGGCAGTGTCTGCACAGCTCTAGGTAGGCTGCGGAGGATGCAGGTAGGCAAGCACATACAACTATCTCCTGGGAGGAAAATCTGTGTGAGAATCCTTTCCCAGACAGAGAAACCTCTGTGGGTTCCTCAGTAAGTGTAGCATTAACTTGTACAGTTCACATTGAAAAGGTTGTTAAAACAGTTCTTAAAAATAATTACACATAATGATCCTTTTCTCTGTCTTCATGCTTTAAAAATAATTTATTTGCCCTGATTAGTGCAGGTAAGACTCAGAACTGAGCTGAGCCTTGAGATAATCCTGCTCCCAGGTGGCTGCATTGTTCCCCCCAGTCTGTGCGAGAGGCAGCTTAAAGGCCTGGTTTCCCCTTCCTGACACCATTAAAATGAAGCCTGGAGCCTGTCCCTGTGTGGGTGCTGGGGTGCTGGGCAGGGGGAAGGAGGCTGTGCCCAGGGGAGAAGTAGGAAACCATCCTGGCTGCCTGGGAAAGAGAAGGAAAACAGAGCATGACCGACGGGGTTGCTGTCGTTGTCTGTAATGGCTCTGTTACTTTATTTTCCTTCCTGGCACTTCTGCAGTGTGCATTACTCCATGGAAAAGATCCTGTAGCATCAGCTCCCTCTCTGTTCCAGACAGATGGTAACTGGTAAGATTTTATTTCTTTCCTTAATTATAGTGTCTCAGTGCAAAACTTCAAGAAGATCTTTAAAATACTGCTGATTATTAAGAATTGCACTCCCTGCTTGCAACATTATTTCTTGACATTGCTTCTGACTTGCCTTTTTTCCTTCTTGGAGAGGTGAAAAACATGCTTTTGTAGTTTCCCTCTTTGGGCTTTAAATAACACTGTGTTACTTCTGCTTTAGCTTTAAATGTTTGCTTTCCCTCTCACTGGAGACCTGGTCTCCCACCCCCTCCCACAGTCCCCAAATGCAATGGGGATTTTGAAAGTGCTGTTTGTTCTTCTCATTTCACTGTTTATGATGCTGGGCAGTGATGCATTCAGATTATCACAGCACGGGTAAAATAATACCCAGTTCTTCACTTACATCCTATTACTGCACCTCAGAGAGCTCTCTCACTCAGATTACTCAGGGGAAAGTCAATGACATACGGTCTTTTGATTCCAAATACAAATTGTTGTGTAGAGATTTAAAAGATACCCTAATTTATTTTGAAATGGCCTGTAATGTGCTGGTACTTTTTTGATTGTTTTATTAGACTGTGATTTTTCCATCTAGCTTCTATTCCCAAAGCCTACCAAATGATCATGATTTACTTAGGACAACTGTTAAATGCTGGGCTGTCTGGGGAACAAAGCAAGGGAGCTGCAGTCCTGATGGGAATATTGAAGGAAAGCAGTGAAACCGACTGTGATCTCCCAACAATAGGGCAATTTGAGCCAAGCCTTACTGCCATTGCTCTAGCTTGCATGGCTTTCGCACAGAAATGTGTATGTCTCTGGAAATGCTACGATTAACTGCTGGTATTAAACATATCTATCTCAAGACCACCTCAAGATGTTTAGGTCTATTGCATTGATATTTTTTTTCCCCAACAAGAACAAATCTGGAGCATAAACAGGAGTACTGACAGGATGCTGGGACCTGTTTGATTCCCCCACCCACAAATGCTGACACATTTCTGTTTTCAGCTGTCACTATTAGTGTTTTCTCAGTTCTCCTCCCCTCCACCCCCAGTTGTGACCAGTGCTAAAAAGATTTTTTGATTCTTTCCTAGCAGTTAAAGCAACCCTGCTGCATCTGAGCTTCCTCCTGCAGGACAGATTTACTCTCTGTGGTTACCCTGTGGTTGCCACATGTTAGTTACATTAAAGGCACTGCTCCCATATCTAATGAAACAGAAATCCATGAGATATATAGAAACATTCTACTATTTTCAAAAACATTTCCTGTTCTTCCCTTTTTCCCCTCAATAATTTCAGGAATATGGGTTCAGTCTGTTGGATGGGAGCTTTTTGTTGCTCTTTGGCTCTCAGCAGTTGCAGTAACCAGGAGCATGGAGGTGACATTCCTGTGTAAAGAGGAGTGATGGATATTTATCTATGAAATATGAGCAGGTATCTAGGGTTCTTAACTGTTTGATGGCATTGCAAAAAGCATATTGAGTCAATACAAATTTTACCTGTGCAAGAACGATTGAATGCCATACAAAAAGGGGGTCTAAAGGGGATGATGTTTGATACCATAGCCAGAGAGAGTGAGATCTGCTCTGTGTGTCTGTTTGTACCTGAAGCACAAACTGTAACCTGAATAGAGAGCTAGAAAAAAAATTCAAGACAATTTCTATGTGTGTTGAAGCATCAATCCTCACTAAGTGTTGAAGAAAATGTTTAACTTCAGCCACAACACAAGACAACAATCTGTCTTGGAGATTTGAAATGGTCTGTGTTTCTGCATTTATAAGTGTTATTGTTGTCATAATAGGAAGTTTAAGAGCACGCAGAGCAGGAAAAAAAGAGTTGGGGTTTTTTTCTGCTTATAATTGTAAAAGTGGATGGGTCACTGTGTAGGAGGGTTCAAATGACTGTGTGAGCTGGGAACTGGAGCTGGGAGTGCTGTTGCCCTCCAAGTGCTTGAACTCTCCATACAGTCAGATCATTTTGTATCTGGACTTCAATACAAGGTTTAGTCAGAGATGACAGCAACAGAACTTCTTCACAAGTCCTCTACTTAGTCCTGCTCCAGACAGAGGGCTCTTCCTTTTGCTGCATTAATCTGTTTGTAGCTTCCTTGTCTTGTTCTTAGATGTGTTGGTTATTGCTGGTTTGGGTTCTTTCTAGATTAGGTTATTTTTTCTGTGCTTTCTGTTCTTGTGGTGGTGCCTTTTTCAGACATTGCAAGGATTTTTGGTACTTCTGCAGGGGTAGCCCTGTCTTGTGCCATGCTCAAGCTAATTACTTCCAGTTCTAAAGGGAAAACTGTCTGGGAGATTTCTCATGAAGAAGCTGATCTAATTCCTTTGAGCTGCTAAAAGACATTTGTGAGCTTTGAAATGTGCCAGACTCTTCCTTGCAAGTAATTCATGTCAATTCTGTAGCAAGGCAACAATAATTTAAAGAGAGCATGATATCTACAGGTCTGTGACCTGAGAGAAGGCTAGAAATTTCTATAATGAAATCCCAAACCCTGTGAGAGATTCCAGACTGCTGCCAACCTGAAACTTGAGTTAGGGTTTGGTAGGTCCATGAAACTTTCAAGAGAACTGTGGCCAGTTTTTGATTTCAGCTGAGTTTCACAGTGGTGCCATAGAGTCATTTAAATGCTGAATATGTGGAAATGAGCTCCTCTCCTTCCATGTGAATGTTAATTTAGTACACTTTGTTTAGCTGTGATGGCAACACAGTTTTTGGAAACGTTCTGTGTGCATTAGTCATCAATATCTGAGCGATGTTTCTATTGTGCTCATCTGCCAATGGTCCTAAAAAGCATCAGCAATTCATCTATTCCAGCTGGGACAAGAAAGCCTGACAAACTGCAGTGCTGCATTGAAAAGCAACTAAAAATGGAATCATAGGGCATGTTTATTGTATTTTCATGACTGCAGCAGTCAGGGACTGATTTTCTAGCACACTGCAGCATTTGGGATTACTGCTGTGGGCTGTCCTGTTTCATCCCACAGGATGACTCAGTTGGAAGTCTCTGCAGCCCATGTGGAGGATTGGCCTCTAATTGATACTGAGGGGGAGAGAGCTATATTTGAGTCCAGCTGCCTGGCATGGTGCTACTTTTACTGTGAGAACCTGGTGCTAGGATGGCAATCCCCCATGAAGTTGAGGAGTTAGCATGTGTAGGGCTGACACTTCCAGGTTCAGACTAAGGGGGTTATACTGGGAGGTACACCTGACGTCCTGAGCTAGAACCTCATGAATCCAGGTTTGGCTTCTGCTCTGAGGGCCTTGCCTGACCGTGTGCTCAAATTGTTACCAGAGGTTTAGTTTCCATCCACAGGGTGAAGATGTTGTTTCTCCATCTGCCTGTTCCTTGTTTCCCTGATTAAATTGATGGATGAGGATGGGCCTTAATCAATGAGACAAAAGAGGGGTCTCACAAAGCTAACTTCAGCTGACTGGGTTTTTTTTAGTGTCTGTATGTAATAGGCTCTTCCAGAAGCTGAATCAGAGCTGCTAAATGGCAATTCCTGCTCTGAATGCCTTGATTAAACTGCTCTTTATGAATCCCCCTTTTTCCTTCACACTTACACCAAATGCCATGTCCAGCCAGGTTTGGAGTGCTATTCCATTTTTGCCATCTGTTTCCAAGGCAGTCGCCTTAGAGAGAAGCATCTCTATCCCACTGCAGCCTGTGCTCTGCCTGGTGCTCCTGCACTGATGCCTGTGCTGCTGATACCCGGGAACACCTGCTCCCAGATGAGTTGACTTATCTGCAATTTATCAAGAGGAAAACAAGGCATAAGAAAATTCTGCAGTGCAATGGTGACCTATGTGTCCTCCTGGCTGGAACTGCCCTAGCTGGCTGCTCCATCTCATGCTGGTGAGGAGGGGGACTGGGACTGAAGGTTTTTAAGGTCAGCACCATCTATTCAGAGCAAGAAGAGAAGGTGTGACCTTTTTAAAATGGTAAGCTTTGTCAGTGCTCCCATTGGGATTTTCCCCCAGGTGACTGCTTAAATGTCACTTGTGGTAAGCCAGGCCATTGGAAGGACTATGAACGTCCCTTCCTCCTTCACGAGGCAGCACAGGGAGATTCTAATTACCTGCAAAACAGAGAACCTCCTATGCTTTCCTGAAGCTGAAAACATCAGAGAAGTGAATAGCAATGTATTTTTCATATCATCTCGGTTTTGTAAAAGCCACACTTCTTGAAGACGTCTGTTTCTTTAGCAATGAAGAAATGCTCCTGTATAGCTACAATTAACACTGCAGCAATAACTCAGTGGCATACATTCCTCGTGTTTATTGATTAGCGAACAAGCCCCCTGGGGTTTACACTGCTTCCAACATATTTGGATCCACTGAATACCTGCAGTGTGCATTGATCTAAGCATGTGATTTCTCCTAAATATCAGCCGTCCTATTGCACCAGCCCTACATATGCCGGTGTTGTTGCACAAAACAAGGATCTGAGAATGAAAAAGCATGTGAAAAATGAAAGAGCACCTGTTCCAGGCTCTGTTGACATCCATGAGCTCTCTCTGTCACATTGAGGTTACACCTGCATAACACACTTGGCTTCAATAGTGTGACTTCTGATTTATATTTGCATGTATGAGAAGAAACTGAAGTCCCTTAGGGGCTATGGCAGCTCAGGGCTTCAAAGAATTGGGTCCCTGCTGCAGAGAAGGACCAGATATCAAAGTGAGTGAATGTTTATTTCTTTTATAGCTCTTGTTTTCTTTGTATGAGCTACAGATCATTGCACAGGCATTTCCAGTATAGGTGTGGCTGCAGTAATTACTGCTTATTCTTTTGGAGGAACCTGTGCTTACAGAACAGAGCAGGCTGTGAAGGCAGATGAACATGCTGTCCAGAAGTGCGGCCAGTTGAAGTTCAAAGATCAGAAACAGAGGAATGAGTTGCTTGGCAAGACAAGAGTTTTAGAATAAACTGTGCCTGGTGGGCCCCTGGAAGGTGCAAGTGAGCTGTGGCTGAGGAAGGGCTGTGCTCTGCTGAAAGGACAGGGCAGGTGGCAGAGGGAGGCAAAGGAGACAGATGGATATGAAGGAGAGGAAGGCTGCAGGGAGAAAGTGGTGCTAGTGTTGTAGGAGTAACAGGCTGGATGTGTTTCAGCTCATCAGCCTCTCATCTATTTTAAAATTGATATTAAAGTATAAAATAGTGTGTGGCAAGCAGGATGGAGGTACAGACAAGCTCTGAAATCAGCATTTAGGGGCAGGGTAATTCTGCATTTCTATTCATAGCTGTGTAGCAGAAAAAGCAGAGGCTGCATGTGCAAGAGTGAGAAGAGCCTGATAAGCAAACGGGGGAGCATCAATATACCAGGAATTGGGAATTTCTTCTTTGAGCTGCATGTAGTGTTGGCTCCTACCACCAAGTATGAAGATTCCACACACTTCTCTCACAGCCTCTCCCAAAGCTTGCTAGGAAGGGTGATGCTGTGAGGGTCTGCCTGTGCTGTTCTGGACATGAAGTGGCTTGGTCCTGGCCACTGCACAGCTGCTCCATCAGGGTGCCTGTGCTTGAGCTGCTTTTGCTGTAGCCCAACAGCAGGAGACCTTCACCTCTCAAGTTCACTCCCAAACCTCCTTCTCTATGATCTAAGAAAGCGTTCCTCTCCCTTTGCTCTTGGGGATGTGATCTCACCACGGCTTTCTACAAAGACTTGATGAAATGTATTTTTTTCTAAAGTGTAGGTTTGTTTTTTTTTTTTAAACACAACCTTTCTGTATCTTGTGCTATGTTTTAATGAATGCTGCAGCTGCCATGGTGGAGAAGGCTGTGGCAGGACTGCAGATGAGTGTCTGAGGATGTTATTCTTCTTAAAAGTCAGGGCTGAGGCTTTGGTGGCAGGAGGCTTGGCTGCAGAAAGCAAGGAGGGCTTCACCCTGAGCTCACTTAGCCCTGCTCACCCAGAGCAATCACAGCTGCTGCAGTAAGAAGCAGTCTCCAAGGTTCATTAGGCCCTCGCCTATTAAGGGCTTTAAAAACTCGGGTCAGGACCTTGAAACAGATTTGCAGGCTGGGAGTGAGCAGAGTATGTGCACTATCCATGCAGCCAGGGGAGCAGTTTGGTTCAGTTCCAAGTGGATCAGTGCCTGAGGAACAAACCCACCTGGAATTAACTGAAAACGCTGGTGGTCACTTCCAGCAGAGAGGCAGGAGCAGCCTGGGAACACACTGCCCTCATCCCCTGGGCATGCTGCTGGAGGCTCTTGTGGAGGTTTGTGCTGACACTTCCCACGCTGTGTGTGCTTTGTGAACTTTCATTTCCAGGGCTGTCAAGAAAAAGTCTGTCCTTGTAATAACAGACATGTTTTATTTTCTTGTGGTATGGTTGCATGCATTTGTTTTAGATATAGGGAGGAATTTTTGATGATGAATATGGTAGAACACTGGAATACGCAGCCCAGATTGGTGGTGGATGCCCCATCCATGGAAACATTCAAGATCAGGTTGGATGGGGCTCTGAGAAACCTGACCTCATTGGGGTCAATGCAGAGGGATTGGACTACATGATCTCTAAAGCTCTAATCCAACACAAACTATGCTATGATTTGTTTTCACTCTAACCATTCTGTCCCAACAAGAAGGCACTCCTTAGAATGACAACAGTTTCTTAAATATAAATGTGGCTTTCCTGCTCTTAGGTACCTCTCTTTTCACAGGCAGACTAATTGTGCATGGCAGACTAATTGTGTGGGATACAGGACTCTACTTGTTAAACCCACGGAGATGAAGCTCACCAGAAAACTGTCTCAGGTTTGGCCAGGATTTTTAGGTGCATTCCAAATGTCATTAGGAGGATTTATGGGTTTGTGTCTGATGAAAAGTGTCCTTTGTTTCCTTTCTGTTCTTTGGCTTATGAATATGAAAGAATATCTAGCTGATGAGGCCACTGATATTTTAGTATATGGAACAAAGTTAGGATACTCGGAGTATTTATAAATGTAATCAAGGAGAATTATCCAGATGTCCTGTGCCTGTGTCATTTAGGAAGCACAACTAAGTACAGATAATAAAACCATTACATTCCAGCACTGGTTTTTGCTGGACTCAGAATCTTGGAGGAGACGAGGGACTTCCTGCTCCAGGAGAGTCACAACTGGAAACTGAGTGCAACGGTAGCTGTAAGTTTGAGCAGTGTAAGGTGGAGAAAGGATGCTCTCGTCAGTGTCTGAGGAATTGATTGTAACCCACATTGGAAAAGTAGATTTAAGGAAGAAGACTGAGCTGTGCTGAGGTGCAAGTCCTGTTGCATTGTGTGTCTTGGTGGGAGTGAGTGATGTGGCAAAACAGGCCAGAAGAAGGAAGTCTCTTGTTCCTGCCTCTGTCAACAAGACTCTTCATGGGCATGGGCAGGCTATTCTGCCCCAGACTTCCAGTTCTTTCATCTACACCCTCCTTCCAGCATCTCCTCTGGCTCCTTGCCAGGCTGTGTTGTCCTTCAGGAGAACTTTGATTCACTGTCCCTCTGTGGAGCTGGGCCTTTCCTCTCTGCCCTGCACCTTTGGCAGCTCTTGCAGAACACCCCTGGTACCACAGACCTTTCTGACCAGGACAGAGTTCTCTTTCCCCTGGTGCAGCCATTTTTCCCAGCGCTGATGCCCCTGTTCCAGTTAGTGCAGGTTTTCCACGAGCAGTATTATGGTGTCTGGATGCAATCTGAGCTCATACATATACAGATACAGCTGCTGGACCAGTATTTCCTCTGTCTCCTTTTCAGCTTATAAGACATAGCTCCAAATGAAATATTAGAAAACTGAAGTTCCAGGTCCAAGAACTGGGGTAATGATTTGGAATTTTTGGGGGGGTTTTTTCTCCTGTTTTATGTTGTTCCACACAGGTATGGTGACTTCCTCCTTGCAGCAAAGAGGTTGGGGCTAAGTTCTTCAAGGGGAAATTCCAGTTTGGGGTAATGCAAATGAAAACACCGTGTGTGTCCTTTTTCATTCAAATTACATACAAAAAAATGGGTGATACAAGACATGAGCAAAGGCAGAAAGGAGCCTAGAGTCTTTAATCTTTAAAATCTATTTTACATGATTAAAAGGATCTTGCCTAGAGAAAAGCAAGACTGGCTATTTATATCTCCATTCTTCTCCCCACTGCTCCCCCTTTTTTTCCCAGAAAATACTGCACAGTCTTTCACATCTGAAAGACCATGGCTGGCTGCCATTAATTTTAATGCTAAATCCTCATCAGCATTTCAAAACATTATGAAAATGTCTAAGAAACTGTTTTCTAGTAGCTTGGAAATATCGCAGGCAGCAACTTAAATAATACTGTAAGTGCCCCGGTAAGTACAAGAGCACATGCTGGAAAGGAAAAGAGAAAAATCAAAGTCTTTAGACCACCAAGCAAACGTCAGCTCTACAAAGCAGGCACAAATGGATTGCAGGATTTCATGGATGCTGAGAGTTTGAATTACCGGCTGAGCTACACCTCACTTACAGAAAATGTGGTTTTCTTTTTTAGAGAACGCATCAAATATTGAATGCTAGTTTGCTGTGCAGCCTGCTCCATGGACAAGTACATAAATAACCTTACATAGAGGGTTCTGTTTAGGCTGACAAATGCAATTAAATGAATGGAATATGGCCAGGCCCCCCATATTAGTGCTCTGTTGCACTGCATTGGTGAGGATGATGGATGCCAATTAAATTGAAATGAATGGTCATAGGTTAAACAAATGATGACTCTGATCAAAGCACTCCTCCTTCAGCAAGGCATTCAACCTCTCCTAAGCTTAAATACATGGTTTGAAGTGCTGCTTAGAACTGAGCTTACGTAATTTCCTGCTTAGGGAAGGGCTGGGCCCTGCATTTTTGGGTTAATGTTTTTAGTTTGGAATACCCATGCTTACCTAGTCCTTTATTCCTTAATAGTGCCAAATTTCTCTGGGCTTTCAGGACCTGCTATTGCTATCTCATGCTCATTTGTATTTATAGTGCTCCAGTGGGCTTGGGGAACTGGGTAAGGATTGCAAAAGTCCGTGCTATTTCTGCTTTCATTGATGGTGCCTTCACTGAAGCACTGCCCTGCAATGGGTTGGCAGCAGAGGCCTCATGAGTGGCCCTTCTGCTTTGGTAGTAAGCGAGATGTTGCCAGTTGAAGATGATTATCCATATAATTAATTTTCCTTTAGTGAGTATTTTAAAGTATTGCCACATCTCTCTGGTTTTGTAAGACTTAAAAGTGGATTTTTTTATTCTTCTCTTTTTAAGAAGTTGCAAACTTATAGCCCCATTTTAATAATAACTAAAAAAAAAAAAAGACATGTAATTTTTTAAGATCAGAGGGGGAATAAACCCTATTGTTTTTTCCCAGTTTGCATAGGAACTGGGACAAGAACTCTCTCCAAGCAAATAGAGTCAAAATGTCAGGGATTGCTGGGAAATCCCAGGGTTTGGGGCTGGGAGGAGAGTGTAGAGTTCAAAACAAAGGCATGGATAGGAAACTTTTTTGAGCTCCTGTGCTGTTTTTTCTCTCTTTGATTAGACATCAGGTTGAGGTATCATCAACAGTGTGAATTCTGAAGAATACAAGAGAATGCACTCCAGGTTAGAAAGCCTGTCTTTATTCAGGTATTTAAAAAAAGCCACTAGACTATTCTTTAAATAAATCACTGAGAGGGTTAGGCAGGGGCAGGAGGTGCACACTACGTTTTTCATTGCCAGCTCCTGGTAGCCAAGCTAGAGCAGCCTTGGAAAAGCACTTTCCTCTCTCCTCCCAGTGTGGCTCTCCTTAGTGATATCATTAATGCTGATGGCTGTAATTGACCACAAAGCACAGACCTTTAGTCCCCACCTGATCTTCCCCAGTGTTTATACACTGCTGGCCTGACCACACAGCACACTAATGAGCATTACACTTGACAAATATTGTCATGCCTAAACAGGAGATGGTGATTCTGCTAAGACAAGCAGCAAGCCTGGGGGCACGTCACGCTTAAATAGGAAAGTTAGGAATTAATATTAATTCTCTTCCACTCACTAGGGGCCTGATCCAGATCCCTGATGTCAGCTAAGTTCTTCCACTGTGAGCTTTGCTTCCCTCCACTGAAGCAACCCTTTAAAACAAAATACAACCAAGGAGTGTAATAATAAATTTGACAGTAAAAGCAGTTTTTTAACTGGGATCAGGACTCTTCCAGTAGCTGGACGAGGTGCTGATTTGAGATGGAAAAAGCACAGGTCCTAATTCCTTCTAGATTTTACTGTCTGGAATCTTGATATATGTTGAATAGCGTTCCAAATCTTATGTGCTAGAGCAGGATGTGGTGAGCAATTTGGAAGAAATGAGAACTTGTGATTCTCTTTGCTGCCTGTCGTGTAAAGCTCTGTGTGCCTGCTGTATCCAGTGTGCATGCAGAGCTTTGGGAAAACTCTCTTCTCTACCACCCAAGGCTGCTCATAAACCCCTGGGAACTGTAGTACATGTGCTGCTGAGTTGTCTTCCCCCTGCTACCTTATGCGCATTTTCCTCAATTATAAACAGCACCAAAGTTTTAATGACTTCTTGAGGTTTTCTTTCTAGATGCTACGATTTATTTTTATTTTATACAACTTAAGATAGAGAGCAATTCTTGCAAAATTAATGTGATTGCAAATTTTGCTTGTGTCTAAATATCTCTTTGGACTGTTTTTCTGGTGTCTAGGCCTCACTGAACTTTTTTTTTTGTCGTAACTTGCCATGATTTACTCAACTGCTGCTTCCTTTTTAATCTATTTGACAGGATCCTTAATATCAGGTAGAATCAGACATTCCTGAAGCTTTGGGCTAAAGTAACTAACTTTGCAATACAGCAGAAAAACGTGATGCCACGTTGAGGACGTGGCCATGTCTCCAGCCTGCTGCTGCAAGCTAGCTCTGCCATGGGTGCTTTTTGCCGTGCTCAGAAAGCCTCTGACATTGAACAGCTGATGAGTTGGACTTCCCAGGGTGCTGCCTGGGTCCGTTCTGCTCTCCCTGGCCCCACGTGAGTGCCCATCTGAGACCAGCATGGCCTGACTCTGGGGTTTGAAGTAGCTGGCTTTGTGTGTCTGTCCCAATGCTGGGTTTTATCACCTCTCCTCTGGGTCTGAAGTGCATGACCACAGCCTCGCTGTGCTCTTGGCCGATCTTCACCAACTCCTGTATGTGCTGATAGAGCCTGAGGTCGGTGTGGTCACCGGGGCTTCTGGGCACCCTCAGCCTGGAGCGCTGCCTGCGGGCGGGGAGCACATTCCCAGGAGGGCAGGGCGGCTCTGCTGACTCGCTGTTTGCTGGAGCAATGTGATCTTGTAGGACAAAGCATGGCAGAGCATTCCTGTCACCAGACACCCGTCTGGGTCAGCAGAAGGCAGCCAGCCCCTCTGGAGCGGAGGGAGCCAGTGCCACCAGACGGACGTGGAGTCCTTTGGAAGATTGTGCTGCTGACAGGAGGTGATTTACTGGGACTCGCATCCAGGGCCAAGTCAAACTGAGCCAGCTGGAGCAAATGGATCTCAGTATAGGTCAGGCCTAAATGCAGCCCAGGCTCTTGTGGCTGCCGTGGCTGCAGCAGCGTGCCAGCTGCTGGTGCAGCAGCACCTGCAGGCAGCATTTGAAGGCACAGGACCAAGGCCCAGCGAGCACTCGGGCTGCCCTGGGTGTGCAGCACTTCCCTCTCGCCCCTGACTGTGTCCTCAGCCATTCTCCTCTGGGACACACGCGATTCTTCACATTTAGGATCCAATTTTGTGTTCAGAATATTTTGGGCTAAATGGAGAAAAATACAGTTTATCATCGAAAAGAGCAAGAACTCCTTCTTTGCAGTGCTGGAAAGCAGGTGCTGGGAAGGCTTTTCACCAGCCCTTGCTTCCTTCCCCATTGGGGATGTGCTCAGAGCACCCATCGCCAGCCCCAAATCCCTGGGACACGTGGCCAGGCCCCCAAAGCACACTCCAGGCGAGCAGTGAGCAGTAATTGAGCTGCGCATCCTCGCAGGACTGTCTTGATCCGTGATGTTTGCTGTCAGACAGATCCCAGTGGGAGCTGCTGCAGACATGTCAATGTTCTGCTTCCTCTGCAGAGAGGCTCCAAGCTGCCAGGGCAGTTTTTTATCTCAATAGCACCTCGTTGCTTTCACCTGTGTGCTATTTAGCTGTTAATATATCAGGGGAAAAACTCATCCAGGCAAGTGTATTAGGAATACTTAAATGAGGTAGCAAAATATTATTGTTATTAAATGTTCCCACCAGATACTTGGACAGCTTGCGTTGCAACTGCAAAGCTAACATTTCATTACGGCAAGATATATATTCATAATGGATTACAATTTACCAAATACACGGAGGGCCCCAGATTTGTCAGGGTGCATTTGCTCTGCAGGAAATGCATCTCACTAAAAACCAGATGTCAAAATTAACAGTAGAGCTTTTGCAGTGTAGGGAGGAAAGCTGACATTTCCGAGCTGGCAGTCCAGCTGTGTTAACAGCATCAGGGGCTCTGTGTCCTTAAACACAACACTTAGCAGCAGAACTGTATTAATTTGTTTAAATTAGAAGTGGTGGAAAATCACCTACACTGTGTTGGTGGTAACAATTGCAATGAAGAGAGATTCTGGATCCCCTCCTACTCCCCAGACATCTTCTCCCTTTCCATTCACTTGCCATGTTCCTGTCTAGCAAAATCGCAAGAGGTTGTAAAAAATTAGTTCAGTTCTGAGGAAATTGCTGGGGATTATTGTCAGGGTCAAGATTTGGAGAGCGATGAGGGAGACAGGTGTTTGAAAGCTCTTGTAAATGTCTGAGTAACTGTTCTGAAATGTAAATTATTGATTCATATCCTCCTGTTTTTCTAATGTGCTTTATCTTCCTGGTAAATTAACCTAGTTTCCAGGGTATTTTTATCTGTAGTTTTCTAGAACCTGTATTACCCATGTATTTTATCTCATCTCTTTCTCCTCTTCTTAGATGTTAGGTAGTGAGTCAGGGCACTGATTAGCTTGACTAATTTGTTGGCATAGTTTTCTGTCAGGGGAAAAAAGATGCACATTTTTAAAAGTGAAGATAATTAACTGTTGGAACAACACAAGCATCAGTGGCTTCTCCAGTATTAGCAACAGTAATATCAGGATGTATATTTTCCTAGGAAATGTCTCTGGTTTTCCACTGCATTCATTTTTGGAAGCCCTGAGACCTGTACTACATGGCAGATGGATGATCCTGATGGGCCATCTTGTTTTGGGACTTCCCAGACCTGGTGCTTGGGCCCTGTGTTTGGTTCTGTTCCTTGCAGGAGAGGATGGGAGAAAGGGTTTGGTCATAGGGTCAACCCCTGGAGGAATGTGTACTGTGGAGCTGGAGATCTGTATCTCAGGCCACATTAGGCGAAGTGCAGAGAATAACTCATGAACTGGTGGGAAATCTTGGCTCCTGGAAGGCTCCTGGGGTCCCTAATCACTGGCTGAAATGTGAATTGCAGTCTCCCAGAGCCTCTGATGGTATTGGCTGGAGCAGGCGCTGCATCAAAGGGTGCTGATATGGGATTCAGCTGCTCCCTGGGGAGGTGGGAGTGGGAATGTGCTGTGGGCACCTGTCTGGGGACACTGCTGCCTGCAGGGGTGCAGTGTCCTGGGAGATCATCCCCTCCCTGCTGAGCTGAGAGGTGGGACAGGGCGAGGAAAGCAGCACAAAGGGGGATAGCACTATGGCAGGGGTGCTCTTGGGGAGCCCTGTGGGAGCTGATATCCCATTGATAGTAGGAGTTGATGTATTTGTCTGTGGGTGCTCTCCTGGTCCTGGCCACTGGCATTTGAGCACTCCCAGTGAAGCAGCCTGGCTGCTGTGGCTGTGCTGGCTGGGGAAGCAGTGTTCCATTTTACAGACAGGAGGAAGCACTCACTCACCTGCGGACAAGGGAGATATTCAATTTCAAGGCAAGATCATATTTCCTCTTTAAAATCCAGATAGATAGAGATGGCTGTTGACCCCAGCAGCATTATGTGACCTTATCTACCACACAGATATTTTCCTGAGGTTTTCTATTAGAGAGAGAGGCCTGGGGCTCCAAGGGTGAGCGTGGGGGCGATGCCGAGGTTTGAACCCACCCACCCACACTGAGCAGAGGTGGCTGGTGGGGCACACCAGGTGCTCTGTGTGGCTGCCTGGGTGAAGCAAAGGGAGAGCATCTTGAGGAAAACAGCTCCCTAAAGCCAGTGTAGCTGTGCTCAGTAAATCACTTGAGTGTGATCTCGAGCATCTCTTGAAATGTTTTGCTGAAGGGGGACCCAGCAGAGGAGTAAGTCCTTGGGCAAATCACATTGTAAAAATACCTCTGGTGTGAGTGTAATTAAGGCCACGGCCCTGCCACACAATGCAGTCAGCAATAAATAGGTTCCTGAATTAGAGAGAATCTCTGCTGTATTTCAGATGTGACTGTTTGAGTTACATGTATAAAATGGCCTTTGAAATAGCAGCTGTGTCTGCGTTATCTTCTTCTGAGAGATAAGCAATTATGAGAATGTTATAATGATTTCTTTAAAAAAAAATTGGGTTGAAACAGCAATTGCTTTTCAGTGCAGGAGATATTTAAACATCAGTACCTTGAATTGATTAAAAAGAGCTGTACTGATAATGCAATTTTGTAGCTTGTGATTTGCACTGAGCAGCGCAATGAATCATGATGAAAGGCTGGAGAGGAGGTGTCTGATGGGACCTTCGGCTACTTTAGTGGCTCTCAGGTAGTGTGTTGATCTCACAAAGGAAGCTGCACTTGTATCAAACTCCTCATTAGTATGGTGTGTGTTTAGTGGCAGGTTGTTGTTCATTAACGGTGAACATGGGAATACCTTGCCTTGCTGCAGGGCCTCTTAGGAGAGCTGTGTTTCAAAGGGATACTCTGCATTCCTCTGCACACTGATGCCTTCTATACTTGAAGGATTTTAAATATCATACTTTTACAATTTGCATTTCTCCTGACTGTTTAGTAGTCAGAGCAATTACATGTATTTTTCAGACTTTCCCAAATGCAGAATAGATTCCTTCCACTTGGATAGCTAACTGCTGGAAAACAAAGTCTCCCAACTAACAGATAGTATCACTGAATTCTTGGATCACAGAAGACTTTGTATAGGATTCAAGGAGTGTTTTTCACTCCTTGAATCATGAGGCAATTTATTTATTCAAGCCCTCTTGGAATCTGTTCTTTTGCAGCACATAACTCTGGTGCTGCTGTATGAGTAAGGCTAGCAGAGAGATGCTCACTGTTTGAGTGTGTTCATGTATCTCATGGGCAGCATCAGGATGCTGTAAGCAGAGCTGTTAACGAGGTGAGCTGGACTCTGTACTCCGTTCTTTTAATTCCTTTTTGCACTGTGTAAAAATCCAAAGCAACAACAAAAATGGGGGAAGGGTGTTTCATTTCACCGAGCTACACTCTGAGCATCAATAATTTCACTTCTGCTTGAGGTGACACTTAGGTCTGGAATCCTTCTGCACCCTGGCTCTCGCAATTAGTCTGCTACCTCCTCAATGGGGTCTCAACCATCTAAATCCTTGTCTTCGAGCAAGTACTGACAGCCCCCTCGTGTTAAGTTTTGTAAACACTAATTTGTGACATTTCCCGTGGCTTAAATCAAAGCACTCAAGTAAAAGTAATAATACCACTGTTAAAGTGAATGCTACAGAAGAAAATGCCTGTCACCTGAAGCTAAATGGAAATGACACCGAGCATGTTTCAGGAGAGGCTTCTAATGAGGAGGCGGCTGGGGAAGCAACGCCGTGTGCTCAGCCCTGGCTGTCAGCTCAGGGGCCTGCTTGGCACAAACAGGGAGAACGGGGCTTGTTTCCAGTCTGTTTTGCATTTTGCTCAGGTGCACATAAAAGGAGGAGAGTGACCTGGCTCCTGCAAGTCTTTGTGTGAATGGCAGCTGTGAGATCTGCTGGTGCATCGGATTGCAGAAAGCAGAGCCCTGTTTGTGCTCGGTGCTGGACACACAGGTGTCTCCCCGTCCTGTAGAATTTAGTGTAGTAACCACTATTACTTGAAGTCATGCTTAGACTGTAGAGCTCTTTTCTATTTGCCATTTGTCTATTTTTTTTTTTTTAACCCAAACTTTCAGTCTTTCTTCCATAATCGCATTGGATAAATGGAATGCATTTTACCCCCTTTTCCTTTGTAATGCCCTGAACGTTGTTGTTGTGTTATATTAACTTTTTGTGTCTGGCAATGCTGGAAACAATAGGAGCCCTTGAACCCAAAACTGTGTGTCACACTTGGTAGTTGTCAAAGAAACTTCTGTGAGCATTCATAGTACAACAATAATACAGACTTTCCAGCAGGTAGCTGAGCTGGTTGTATCCATCTGCTGTGTTTGAGCCTGTTGAAGGATAAAATAAACCTCTGCCAGAATATAAGAAGCCCAAGCAAACTGGGAAAGCAGACAAGATTATCAGTAAGAGAAACAACATCATGCTGTGTAAATTCCTATCCCATGAGAGGAGCAGGGAACAGGGAAAAATGCCTGAGGGCGTTGCCCGTGCATGAACTCTAGGCTGGGAGGGGATGGGTGCCAGCACTGGGTGGTGGGTGCCCACTAGGTCTCACCAGCATGGAAACCTGGCAGGTGCTCTTGTTCTGTCTTTTTCCACAGGCATTTGTCTGGAACTGCACAATGCCATGATGTTGTGGAGCAGAGAACTGGAGTGGGAGGGAGAGAATGGAAACAGGAGGAGAGGTGACGCCCAGGAACCAGTGTGGACAACTCAGCTGCAGCTGAAGGTAAGAGGTGAAGGCAGGAATACAAGAAACACCTCTGCGTGTTCAGTGTGGTTTTGCTCCACGTGACCCGTGGGTGCTCTTGTGCCTCGCAGAGACACCGCTGGGCACTGAGCCATTGCACAGAGCCTCTGGCTGAGGGAACTGGGCCTTGGGAGTTAATTTATTCTTCTCCTGCTCCAGGCTGCCTGAGGGGTGCTGTGGGGACCCAGCTGCCCCCCTTGCTGTGACACCCTGTGTGGGGAGGAAGCCCCTGTGTAGCTGGTGCCAGAGCCCGGCAGCTGCAGCCCTGGCCTTGCTCTGCTCCGTGCCCAGGGGCACAGGTGGCACTGGCAGCTCTTCTGGTGGACCCACAGCAGCTCCCTCGGGCCAGCCCAGCTGCACCAGCTCCCACCAGCGAGTGGGTTTGGCCTCACAGGGCAGCTCACGAGTCCTGTGGCTGGGGTGCAGAAGGCAGCAGTGCCCTACACTGCCCAGCTTCTCCCCTTCCTTTATTCATAAAAGCATAGAATTATTATGGTTGGAATTAAACTTTTTCAGGCGCTGACTCTGTCAAGAATGTTTCTAATGTCTTTTATTTCCTTTTAAATTTAATTTAACTGGAAAAAGCACTTTTTTCCCCCCTTACTTCTGTATTCCTTTATGATTAGGGGAAACCCCATCTAGTAAGTCCTGAATGCTTCTACTGTGGAAATATTTAGTACCAGCTCTGGCATATTTATGTTGGCTCCCTGATTAGACAATGTGCCAAGCTGTGCTTCATGGCCTTAATTATCGCAACTTCAGGCCAGTGTTGCCTGCTTACAGCATAATCCCACGGCCTAGAGTGAACCCTGAAAATGCTTAATTAAATGACATTCCACAACAGATTAAGGAGTCAGAAGCCCAAGATAAAGAAAAAGGGAGACTCTGACCATAGGAGCGGCAGGTGCTCTTCCTTCTCAGCATAATGCTCCTGTCATGGACTGTTTCATTTTGAGCACATTAAAAACAATATTATTTGGTAACAGTTTAGGGTCCGCACTTGGTTTCTTGCATTTTCAGTGGACAGTGGTTCATAGAGATTCTGCCTTGGGATGCACTGTGAATAGCACTGTGGACTCTCACTGATTTTACATCAGCTGAGGATGTGCTCAGGTCATTTTTTTGGGGGGTACCTGGATAAAGCTTTTTGCCAAAGCCAGTGGATGCCTTTGCAGTTCTGAAATACAGGGTGAGCGTCAGGGTCAGACATCAAAAAATTGTTGCTTTTTGAAAAAAAACAAAAACAACCCCAAACAACCCAAAAAAAAAAAACAAACCCCAAACAAACCCAAAAAACCCAAAAAAACCCCCCAAAAAACTATTTTAAAAAACCCAAACCAAAATAAACCTTTTCCCCCAAGTAAAATCTAGTGTGCAGTTATTTGGAACAGACAGGATCACAGTGTGTTAAGGAGCCCTGCGGGAGCCAAAGCCCATGTCTAACCACAGAAGATCAGCACACAAATACAAATGCTGAGATAATGTTACAGTGCACAGATTAGGGCTCAAATCTTCAGCAAATCTGTTCAGAGCAAGGAAATGACAGCACGTGGGGCACGTGCAGCACACTCAGCACGTCTCATTCAGAGGCCCATCAGTAAAGGCAGTTATTGCTAATATTGTGTTTTATCATATTATTCCTCAATTATTTGCTCCAGCAACTCTCTTGTCTTAGCTAAATAAACTGGCTGTGCAGAAGCTGACCTGATGTGATTTATTCTTTGTGAAGAGACTGGGTTGTGGTTGGGTGTCACGATGTTTCCAGGGGTTTGGTTTGTATGGTTTGTGTCTTTCTCCAGTTCTATAATATAATTTCAGCTATTAAAGTACAGGAGAAGGGAGTGAATTAAATATCCCTGCTAACACAGGGACAGTCCTTAGGGCAAAAAAACCACAGAGGATCTAAGCAAGGGTGGTGCCTGTGATCAGGGGGAGGTGAGGTAGCCCCACCCTGAACCCCAGTGGGCACATGTTACCCACAGTACAAAATACACCCCATGCTTTGACAAGAATGGAATCTTTGGGTGCACAGAAGCAAGGATTTTTTTATATTTGGTAACAGAAGCAAGGCACATTATTCCAAAATCCCAACAGCTAAGCTGTGCAAGGGACCGTAGCACATCATTTCCCTATCTCTGAAATGGAGGCTTTTTTGCTGAGCTGGGTGATTCAAGTGATGAGTTTTTAGTGTGAGGGAGGCCTCTTGCTGCAGCTCAGAGGCTGCATGTGCTTAACCCCTCACCCTGTGACTGCTCATGCTGGGGTGCAGAGCAGCAACCTGGAGCAAGTCACAGCATCAAGCCAGCCCTAAGCCTGATCTCCTCTCCTCTGAAATGCTTTTACAGAGCCATCGTCTCTCTGAATGCTCCACGACTTCACCCAGCACAGTGCATTTACCAGCATTAACATTCATCATCTTCTCTGGCAGCTTTCCTTTTTGCAAATGAAAAGTAGAAAAGTTTTAAAGAAGCAAGCGAAATCTGACAGCCAAGACCTCTTTTTAGGTATTCCATGGGGAAATAACTCAGGGCAATATGTGAAGAAGAAGTATTTCTGTTTACCTAGAGGTATTCTATGCTTGGAGTCAACAAGTCTACACTGATTCCTGTTCAGAGCTTTCTATGTGATAAAAAGCACCACCTCAGATTTGTTTTCTTTATGCTATGTTTACTATCACTTTTCAAACTGAAAATTTGTCTTGTTCCAGTCTGAAGACACAGTTCTGCAGGTGTTAGAGCATCCTCAGGTTCTCCCATCATATTTCCAGCTCATCCAGCAACATGAAACGTTTGGGTGCTTTGCTCTCCAACTGCGTGCAAAGTCAGACAGAGTCCAAGACTGGGAATTTTGCCCAATTTGGTCTTCACGAGGTGTGTGTGTGTGTGCAAACTGGAACCCCCTCAGCTGCACCAAAGCTTCGTGGAGGTGAAGCCCCAGCCTGAGCAGAGCCCAGCTGAAGGCCTTCTTTGTGGCTGGAGCAATATAGAAGTTTTTAGATCCAGTCTTCAGCCTTGAAAGTGCTTCTTTGAAGTCTCTGGGCCTTCACAGGTCCTCCAGGCTTTCATTTCATGCACTGGGTTGTGTTTTTTTTTTTTTTTTTGGTAGGTTTCTTTGGGTTTTTTTAAGATTTCAGGTAAGATTTCAACAAGCTGGGGATGTATCAAAGTATAAAATACTTTGCTTGAGTCTTAATCAATCCAAACTGTTCTCTTAAGAAGAAAATAATAAAGGCTATTAAAGCTGGCCAGTCACAAGGCAGCAGATGTTTCTCTTTATTGTCAGAGCAGCAATCTTTATTAAATACCAGAGAAAGCCCTGTAAATCCAGGAAGGCAGTTGAGTCTATGCTGAGGACACCTCTTCCTGAGGCCAAGCAGACTTCCCTGAGTAATTTGTTTTTCCTGCTGATCTTTCAGTGGTGTTTCTGTGACATAAAAGCAAAAGGGAAAATGAATATTTAACTGTGGAAAAAACCTGATAGTTTGAGCTTAAAAAGAGAAGGGAAAGAATTGGGATGATGCCATTCCTACCTGTTCTGACTCCTCCTTGGCACCAGGACTAAGATGGGATCATTGCAGGGGTCTCTTGGAGATGCCCAAGATGGAGCAGGGAGCTGGTTTGTCTGGTCACCACACAGTTAATGGGCAGACATCTCTTCTCCCAAGAACATGTCTGAGGGAAAGCAAGCAGCACGCTCCTATTGCCTGGGAATGGCAGAGCGAGGTCTCTGTGGGGTGGAGAGAGCTCTTTAGGGGCTGTCTGGAGAGCACCGGCTATAATGAGCCTGGTAGTTTTCATTAGCATTGCTAATGGCATCTTCCACTTTTAAGAAATAACAACAAGGTTTCATGAATTAATAAAAGGAAGATGGTGATTGACTGAACAAAGGGTGTGCCAGCCTGTGCAGCTGGTCTGCTTTAACTAGGTAATGTCCGTAGATACGGCGTTAATTTAATTCTCAGCTGAAATACTCCAGAGGAAATGTCAGATCAATAACGTAGGAAAGGGCAAAGATTTGCTAAGCCTGGCTGGCTTGCATATGTTAACTACCATGAGATAGATATGGATAAATGCTGAACATTAAGGTGAGTAATCACAACTGTCTTGGGTGTCTGAAAAAATTTTCTGCATAAACACTGTGCAAAACAAACATGTTTCAGGCAAGGAGCTGGGTAACAGGTTGTTATTTCACAGCTCTGCAGTTAACATCCACTGGCTTGCTTTTTTCTCCCGAAGAGGACAAAAAGCCTCATTTCAAACACTGTCCAATCCTCCCTAGTGTGGCGCTGAGAGTCCCTGTGCCTAGCCCTGCTTGGGGTCCTGCACCAACACATCTTCATGCCTGCACACACATGGCTACCAGCACTAGCTCTTGGTGGTTTTAAATTCTGGTTTGTATCTGAATTTTTCCTTTTACCACATTACCTGTGAGATTCCCTCTGGGCGGGCTGGCAAAGGTGCTCCAAAAGCAAATCCCACCTCTCCTTGTCAAGAAGTTCTTCTGTTACCAGGAGCTGTGCTCAGTTGTGGTCATGGCTGGCACGCTTTCATTGCAATGAAACAAGAACAGACACCTTTCATGGCCTTTGGGCCTAAATCTCAGCTATTCGACAGTTGCACAGTAATTTTTCCACGCAGTCTTGGCGAAACCACTCAGAAACCTTGAGGATTTATTTATTTCAATAACACTATCTCCTCCAGCACAGAGAGCGAGGGCTTTCCCAGAACCCATGCGTGTGTGTGTGGAGTTTATGGGAACACTGTGATTTCAGAATTGCCAAAACAAACAACAGGTGCCTGTGTTATTTTGCAAGTAGGAGCTGCTCAAATATCAGACTTTGGCAGAGAAGAGGCTTCCTTACCACACTGATCTTCTTACCCCAAAGGCCCCTGGGAATCTGGGTGGTGTATTTATGCTAAAGGATGCTGAGTTGGAAAATATTTTGAAATCACCTTTGATTAAGAAGTCTTTAAAGTGCCTTCCCAGCTACTTATTCGTCTGCTTAATTTCTGCTTTCAACAACAGTATGGATCAGTATCAGGTTTAAGTACAACTGGAGAAGGCACAAGGTGACTCAGAGAATCCCATAATAGCCTTTTTCCTAGGGACTTGGCTTACCTACTCCAGAGAACTGAGCATGGGTGTAGCTACACTGAGGTCTGTACCAGTACAAACCTGTGATTCAGAAACAGGGTGGGATTGGCAGAAATGCAGGGAGCCCTCCTCCAGGAACTGTGCTGGTTACACGGATGTCCAGGCAGAGTTTGTCATGCTGGTGGCTAAAGATGGATGTGCTGAGTGAGGGAGGCTGTGCAGAGCAGTCCTTCAAATGGGACTTCTTCCCTTCTCCTTGGGACACAGGACCAGCTGCTGGCTGTTCTGGGATCTAGTAAAACCAAGGCCCTCCAAAGAACCAACTCCTGCCTCAGGAGCCACCCCTCAATATGTGCCACATCAAGGTACTGGTTTCCCAGCCAGGTGACAATGGGCAGGATCTGTCCCCTGATGACAGGGAGCCCCTGCCTGGGCAGGACAGCACGGGAGATGTGTGCTGCTGCTTGCCATGGTGCTCTCTAGAGATGTGTGCGCTTTGGAAAGAGCTGTGAGCAGCCCAGTGCTTCCATCCCCAGTGTCAACTGGCCTCTTACTGGGGCTTTTCCCAGCTGGGTTTTAAAAGGAGGAAAGAAAAGAGCTGACAGAGCTGGAACTGCTTTAAGGTGGAACTGAAACAATAGCTTGTGGCTGTCTGAATCAGTTCCCTTGTTCCATGAATTTGACTCAGAGCTGAGTATTTCAGAGCCTCAGAAAAAAAGGGCTTATTTCAGTTTTGGTTCTAGTAACGGGCAAAGGTCACAGCAGTTGGCAGGAGAGGGGAAATGAAAGGCATGGGCTTGGCTGTTTTCTCTGAACCAGCTTCACCCGTTCCTGGTTACGATCTCAGCAGAATAATAGCTGATCCTGAGCAAAGCCAAGAAATGAAATTAACACATGCAAAATTACATTACAGCTGTGTCAGGATCCTGCTGCCCGGCAGTGTGAGCAATGCGTCCTGGAGCACATGGCAAGGACAGCACAGGAAAACTGATGGCTGGGAGCAGAGCACCTCGCTCTGCCAGGCACAGCCCATCCCTGCATCTCTGTGCTCTGAGCACCTGCAGCTCTGCCCTTCGGGCAGGACAGATGCTCTGCTACCAGAGCACCCACAGCTCAGCCTTCTCTCAGCCCCCCATGGTGCTTTAATGTGCTGTAAATCTAAATGTGAAACCTGCCAGGAAGCTCAAGGCCGATGCTTGAGCTTCTCCAGGGACTTGGCCAGCTTTCAAGAGCAGGTCATGGCACACCGTGAGAGCTGCCTGGGAGGAGCAGCCTTATGGAATAACCCAGCAGTAGGCACTTCCCTGGCTCTGATCACCTGATCCAAGTTTATCTTGAGGGGTGGATGCTCCTCCCTCAGGCTGGTGTGCCCCAGTGCCTTCACTGTGCCAGCCTGGGAGCACAGTGTGTGGCAGGAGCCCAGCAGGGCTGAGGAGATGCTGGCAGGTGGCAAGACAAACACTGGCTCTGGGGAGCCCTGGCCAGAATCTCCCACCTGCTCCTCCATTTCCAGCTCTGCAGGAGCCTGCAGCAGGGTCAGGCCTCACACAGCTCATCCTGCTGGTGGTACCAGCAGCTGGGAGCTGCTGAAAATGTGCCAACACACCCACTTTGACCCCCGTGGCTCTGGTGTAAAGGCAGGTTTGCTCAGAGATGGGAGATTAATATGACTATTCCCACGATGTGCTTAACGACATCATTTACTTCAGAGGCTCTTGGGACAGCACTGACACTTTAGCAGCTGAAGTGTTTAATGTGTTCTCCAAGGCACTCTCTAAACACAGATAGAGCTGAGTGACACAAATGCATTTGCAGAATATTTTAGGGTTAGCACGCTCCAGAGCCATGCAATCAAATGATGGTGAGCACAGGGAACGGTTCTTTGAGAGGATCATGATTCAGCAAGGGGTCGTGGTTATTAAATACATCACAAGGCTCCCTCTCTGTATTTTTCATACCTTGTTCTCAAAGTATTACTCATATAATTTTCCCTCTGAAAGTTATTGCAGGTGACTCACCTTTAGCTCGAGTGAGCAAACATGACCGAGTGTTTATTCTGTTCACAGCTGAGCAATTTTAAGCCCAGATCCTGACCTTAAAAACATCCCTGAACGAGGCTGGTGGGTAAGACAGTACACCACTGGTCCCTGGAGCATCATGACTCAGAGGCATATTTCTTATTAAAATGCTTCTGCTTTTAACTCGAGGCAGGCACAGCTTGCTGACTGACATCCACAGTGAATTTCCCGTCCCACCCCGAGCAAGTGCTGGGCTGAGCTCCCACCAACTCCCCAGGTCCCTGCTGCTGCCAAAACATCATCAGCCTGCTGCAGTCCCACCCAGGTGCTGGAGGAAAATATGATAGGAAATGCCTATTTTCTTCCATAAGCAATTAATATAAGTCAGGATGGGTCCACTTGTTGCTCCAGGGGGGAAATAAAAATGAATATCCCTGGGGCAGAGGGAGAATGGGGAGCAGGGGCTCAGCTTCTCTCCATGGCTGCTGCCAGCTCCCCACTGCTGCCCCATACAAAAGCTAGTTTGGGTGAGATTTTCTCTTTTGAGCAAGTTCTTTTTTTTTTTCCCCTTGGCACTTGAAATCAGCAATTTCATTTTGCCGTGACAGCTAAGGGAGGGCAGTGCTACTGTCCTGCCTGTGAAAGCCTCTTTGTCACCTGCTGTTAATCTGAGCAGTTTTGCAGGCTCTCCATGCTTTCGTCTCCAGTTTTATTTCCACTTTGGGTCTCGCCACCAGTCCCACATGGTTTCCTGGCTGGCAGAATAATCTCTAAGCTTAGCAGACAGAAGGCTTGTAGCGTGTCCAGCGTGCCGGTGAGGGGAACCTCACACCCTGCGAGAGGGGAGCGCCTGCAAAGGACAGGAAAAAGGGCAGTGCAGAGGCTGGTGTCACAAACCCTCTTCCGGGCTATTTGCAGAGAGGAAGGGACCTTGGCAGGGGACCAAGAACTCTGGGTCCTTGCATTGGTGTTTATTGCAGAAAGGAGAGATAAAGGGACAGCAGTGACTGAGGCCTGGCTGGGCACATCGCAGCCATTGCGCCAGGAGTCACCGCAGAGCCCTGAGACACAAAAATGTATCCTGAGCTCAAACCTACCTGAAACTGGCTGGGAGGAAGCTTAGGCTTGGGAACTGGTGCCCTAGAAGCCTTCTGAGCCCTGGAAGTCAGGTTTAATTATTAGCTAATTGCCTGGGATGTATCTCATTTGTAACAAATGAAGAGAGGACGGTTGGGAGGCTGTGCTCGGTGGAAGCTGAGCTGGTTAATTCTTGGCTGAGCTGGCAAAAGAAGTTCTTATCCTGGTCTGTAGGAGGTAAAGGAAGGGGTTCTGTGCTGTGGTGATGCCTTATTCAGGTATGTGTCCACAAGAATTGGAGGATGTCACCTGCAGGGTGTCACCCACCAGACTTTCTTGCTTATGGACAAGGCTTTGGAGATTGCCTGCCATGGTACTTAATGGGCTGATGCCCTCAGGAAGACACGAGTCAGGTAATGTGTGTTCCATTTTAGTAGCTTTATAACCTGGGAAACTTTCTTTTGAGACGGTTGAGGGGGAATAAAGCAGAGTTACTAATTCTCAGAGCCCTAAACTCTGTGACAAAGTTGCTGTGGAGAGATGGAAATTTTGTCAGGAAAATATCAGTAGCCTTAATCTCTCATTCCTTTCTTTTATAATGCATGATTTAAAAACATGTTAGTGTTATCTTTGCATGATATAGGAAGCAGCCACGTAATATTGTCTCTTTGAAGGTTCTGTTAGAGCTCGCTATCTCTGCTCAAGTAGCTGCAAGGTCAAATCCCAGCTGATATCTCAGAGGAATTGTAGAACAGATGTTAAGCTGAGCCTCTGACTTGGGGTGCCCCTCCCTTGGCTGTGACATAGATGCTTGTGATAGCAGCCAACCAAATTAATTTGTCTGTGCTCCCCTCCTGCCTTGTGCAACTGGGATAACAGCAATTTGTTATCTTGTAGATTCTGTATAGATCAGCCCAGTAAAAGTTATGAGGGTGTGATGATGCAATCCATACCAGAGCATGGGGAAAGGTAGGGAGAAAAGGAATCAACAGGGCTGAGCTTAGGGTTGAAATGCAGCAGTCTGGGCTTCAAAATCTGTAATCCTTTGGGAAAAACTGATTTAGTGGTTTCAGTGCTGCATCTCGTTGAGCAGAAATGTTTCAGTGAGGATGCTGAAATGTAATTAGCAGGATAATTCCAGTTGAACTGGCTCTGCCACCAGTTCCCAGACCCACTTCCCTGCTGTGTGCTCTGGACATGCTGCTGGGAAGGTGCAGAGCCCTGAAGCTCCTACTTCACCTCCCTGCTCCCCAAATCAAGCAGTGTCAGTCCTTGGCACTCAGTGTGAAGTGTTGGCCTCATTTGCTAACAGCTTTGGTCTCTCCATATCTGAGACAGGATTATTAATATGCCTTTACTTGCCAGGATGACTGAGGTTAATTGAGATTTGTGAGGTGCTGAGGAGGTGCAGCAATCAGCATGGCAGAAAGCGGAGACAGCGGAAATGTTGATATTTGAGGGAAGAGTTCTAAAAACAAGTCTGGAAATCATCAGCAAATAAAAAGAATAATTCTTCTCTTTTTGTAACTAGAGAATTTTAACAGTAACTACTGGGGAAAAAAATTTTTGTACATCTGTTAACAAAACCCTCTGCTTTTACTCTTATCTGATGGCAAAGCAGATCAAACAGAACACTTTCTGATAAGGGTGATGTATTTGCCAGTTGTTTAAACGAACACCTGCAAGTCTTACCTTCAGTATTTGCCTTTAGAGTTGGTGGGGGACAGTGGCTGCCAGTGCCCAGGAGCTCTGCAGACCTTGGGGCAGAGGCACAGAGTCTGAATGGAAATGGGAAATCCCTTAAGTGTTACGTCTACATTGAGTTAACTTCCTCGTAATGATGTTAAAAACCCATGAAATGGGGTGTGTTGGGTTGGAGGATACACAGCCAGCTCCCAAGAGGCCAGAGGAACACAGGACCCATTCAAAATGCCATTGGGTGTTCAATGAGGCTTTGGAGGAAGGTTCCTCCCCAGCAGGTTGGTGTCTCCCTGACAGGGGTCAGTCAGGATGGTCCCCAGCTGCTGCCCTGCTGCTCCTCCTGAACCTCAGGTACCCAGTGAAGCTGATGGTGAGTTTCTGCTGCTTGACCCTAATCCTGAAAGACGCCTGAGATGGGCCTGGAGCACCACTGGATCTGTCTGTTCTTCCCCATCTCAGGAGCAGGGCCTTCACTGTGACTTTGTGGTTTCCTCACTTGACTTCTTTGGGATTTTTTGTTTTTTAAGGCAAGAGGATGCCTTTGGTTTGGAACTCAGAAACAGGTGTGCAAGTGAAAGGTTTGCTCCTAATAAATGGCATTGAGAACAGTGTGTGCCTGAGCTGCTGGTGTCAGATCTGTTTGATGTGTTCTTCAGGAGGGTGAGGGTAAGGATGTGTTTGCACACACTGGTATTTGTCTGCCTCTGGTTTGCTTTCTGTAAGGGAGAAGTGATATGAGATGGAAAAGGTAAAATGGAAACTGGGATGCTTGAAGCTTGTGCAATTCAAGTGCCAGTCCTTTTGCCATAATCCAATGGAAATCAGCAGTGCAAGAGGTGCCAGCAGAAAATACTTCTTGTCCTGGCTCTGTTGCAGAATGACTGGGTAACTTTGATTGATGTTTCACTGTTCCATTCTTCTGCCTCTGCTCCCCCAGTGGTCTTGTGCCAGTTTCTGACCGTGTACAGCTGTTTATGGGGGTAAAAGGGAAATCCCCTCATGATGTGTGAGGATTTCCCATCGCATTCCCTGTCCCACCTCGGCTTCGTCCCAGCCCAGTGCACCCTTCCCAGGGGCAAAGATGCTCCTGTACCCTCACTCCAGTGGTGATGTGCAGGGAGCACACGGGTGTTGGGGTGCCCCTGGGCATCAGGGAACTGATGGCAGGTTCTCCCCAGCCACCCTGGCACTGGCAGTTTGGTTCTGTATTGCTGACCTTGTACAGCTGTGTGGTGGTCCTTGGGTACAAACAGGGCAAAACTGGGATGAACCCCTACATGTTTTGGGTCCCCTGTGAGTGCCTGGCTGGCCAAGCAGCACCACCTGCCCCTGGGGGTGGGGCACTTGGCACTGTGAGACATCACTCCTGGGATGTTTGGTGACCTTGAGGCAGCTCAGTGAAGGGCTGGCACCACGTCCCTGTGGATTTCCCTGGGGTGACACAGACAGGAGAGCATCAGGCTTTGTGGCAAGGACTGGTGTCAGCAGCAGCAGGGTCTACAGGGCTGCCCAGCCAGCCTCATCTCATCCCCATTTCCTCCTCTTCAGTAGCACAAAATGAATCCCTCAGAAGTGGAGTTAACTAAATAAACAAATATGGAGCTATTTGTTTTCTATTGTCAAAGAAATGCTGTTGGCTCAGGCAGGATTTTGTATTCACTGCTCACATCTGCAGCCCTGCTGTGCTCAGGGTGGGGGAAAGACTATCCCTTTTATTTGCTCTGGCCTTGCCAGTAAATCAGATGGGAAGGATCCCACCCTGAAGCCCCCCCCCCGCCTCCAAACACTCTTCCCTTTCTCCCCAGTCTGAAGGGAGTGGAGCAGCACAATCAGCATGGTAAACACTGTAAGAAAACAAACGCTTTTTCCTCTCTGGGTGGGGGGAAGAGAGAAGAAAAAGGCATTAGCAATGTCGTTTTTCCCTCCGAGCTAAAATAATACAGCAGTGAGAGCTAAGGGTGCAGCTGTGGTTCAGAGGGGGTTTATTTTTATTTTTTTAATACACCACTGGGAGTTCAAACAACGTGTCAGTGATACGTTGCCTTTTGTAGAGAGCAGCTCCGTTGTCTCCACCCTCTTTGGGTTTCTTCTTATTTCTTTTTTTCTTTTTTTTTTTTTTTATTTTCTTGAAGCATTTTAGTCACCCTGTTGAACACATAGCTTATCTGGATAAAAGCCTCTGCTGTGACATCCACAGCCTGGATCTGCAGAGTTGTTTTTTTCAAAGCAATAGTCTGGGAGAATTTATTGAACTGGCATCTCCTCCCCTGCCATCTCCCATGTAAATTAATGAAATGCATGTTCTGTGGCACTTGTTAAAAAGCAATAAATCCTCTCTTGCATTTGTTGCTTTGAAGGTAAGGAAAAGAAGATGTGATTTAGTCTTGATGTAGGGTGGCTGGAGACACTCTGATTCTCCTGGTGCTCTGTCTCAAAGGCAAAGTGCTTTCTTAGGGCAGCCAAAGCATCTTGAGAACCCAAAGGTGCCCCTGGACCCTGGTGGCCTGATCCTGTCGGCTGTCACCCAGCTGAAGCCTCTTCCCAGGTGCATTCAAATCCTGTGCATTCATCTGGAGGCATCACATCTCTTGGTAAATCCAGACCAGGCTCACAGAGATACTCCAGAGGTAATGGAAGAGGGGGGGCTTTTGTGGGCTAAGTGCCTCTTCATGTCCATAGGCAGCTCTGTACATCTTGACACTCGGTAATTAGAGATGTTAGTCCGCACTTACCAGTGCCTGAGTATCTCTCAGCGCTTTGCAAATCCTGATTAAACAAACCTTAGTTAATGGCTTTCTGATTTTTTAAATTTATTTTTTTAAAAAATCCTTATATTGCCAGGATGTGGTAAAGCCACTTCCTTAATCTCTAAATCTGCTGAATCAGTGGCAGTGCTGCAAACAGAGCCAGGTGCCCTCGAGCTGATCACTACTCCTGGCCACAGCACGAGGGCTGGGTGGTTCCTGTCTCTCCCTGCCAGGGCTTGGCCTGGGCAGAGGGGCTGGTGTGGATGTGCAGTGGCCTGGGCTTGTCCCTGTTCCCTGGGCTGGGGAGAGGTGGGAGACACCCCTGCAGCCCTGCTGGGCTCAGAGCTGTGGGTGTGGCAGCTCATGCTAAGGCAGGCTTCTTGGTGTCCCTGCCTGGCACTCGCGTGTGTGGAGAGCAGTAAGGCTGCTGGCCCCTTGTGAAGCGTGGGTTTATTAGTCAGATGTGAGCTTTTATGTCTCTGAGAATGCTCAGCAGGTTGAGGGAGTACATGCAGGCTGGAGACAGGACAGGATGGTAGGGAGGGGGATTTGTGACCACAAACACAACCTCTGCCTGTCAGCCTGAATCACACAAAAATCAGGACACAAAGTCCCTCTGCTTTAACCTGACCACCTGTCTTCTCTTAGTCTTTGACTTCTTCCTGGCTGGCTTGCCAGAGCTGAGTGCAGCTCCATGGGCTGTGCCTGAGGGATGCCTTGGGGAGCATTGGTAATACTGAACCTTCACAGAGGGAGGACAAGAAAGTGATGGGAACACCAGTCCCCACAGCATCCTGAGCAAGCCCGAGTCCTTGGGTGGGACCTTGCTGTCTCACAGGGACTGTTACATGTATTTTACTCCTGTCAGAAATGGAGAGCAGGAATGACTGGGAGGATGTGGTCAATAGGCACTCAATACTTCCTTTGAAACCACAAACCCCAATATACTTCTATTTTTATCTGGAATAATGCAAAACCGACTTGGCTTGTGGCATTTTCTGTCAATCAAACTGAATTAAGGACTGGCTGTATATACCAAAAATTCTGGTGAGGCGTTCAGATGCTGGGCTTGGAGGTGTTTTTTTTTTTTTTTGGAGCACTGCAGATTTTTCCCATTCCAGCTCCTCTTGTGGCTCTGATGAAAGCAGAAACAGAGTGACCTGGGCAGAGCTTATTGAGCTCTCTCAGATGAGTTCAGAGTGAGTCCAGCAGAGTGGCAGGAGCCTTGCCACACACATTAGATTAGACAGTGAAAATAGATTGATTTCTTATCACTGCTTGCAACATATTTTGCACCTGGGTTTTAAGTCCTCCTGTTGCAAAGTGCACTTGGCACTGCAAAAATGTGTGTATGTGCTCAAAAGGAAGAGACCAGACCAAACGTCACCCTCTCACCGCCACCAATGCAGTTGGCATTAGCATTTGGCAGAGGATCCTCTTCAGCATCCTCAGCAGAAGCTTCTACAAATGTGGGCTTTGTGCCCGTAAGGGTCTAGGTTTTCTCTAGATCTGGCGATTTGGAAAGTACTTGCTGACCACAGGAAGCATCTTGATTCTTGTTTCCCTGCAATGGAGCACCTAGAGAAGGGCTTTTCTCTCCTCCTCCGCATCAGAGAAGGCCTTAAATGGCCATGGAGCTGCAGGCTGCCTTTCCCTGCCAATAACCCTGATAGCAATCGCAGCCACGTGGTCAGTGTCCTTGATCACACATCGGCTCACAAAGCCTTGGCTCTGCCTTTCAGCCCGAGCACTAAGCCTGGTGACAGATGCCAGTCCTGCCAGCTCCAACTGCGCTCTCTGCAGCGAGTGGGCTTGCATTGTGTCGGCTAAATGAGGATTTCAGTGCAGTGCTGAGGAAAGGCACTGGCTACTCCCACGTGTTTGATTCCAGTGTGAGGTTGGGGTTCGGTACTCAGTGTGGTTGGAGCAGTTAATGTGGAGATATCATCATATCACAGATGTGATACCTTGCCCAGAGCTTGGGATGTAAGCACCAAACCCTGCTTGGCTCTGGGATCCGAGTGCCTGCTGCCCTTGGAGACTCCAGGCAGGACATCTCAGCAGGATTTGTCCCTCTTTAGCAATGCTCTACACCCAGAAGCAGTGATTTATTTTTTTCTTCACCTTAGTTATTTAGTCTGGGAAAAGACCCATTCCTTGTGTTTTTATGGAAGAGTGGAGGCTAATTTTAACCACCTACGGCTTTAAAGCAAAATAAATAATAAAACCTGACAAGGTTTATTTCTATTTCCAAAACATCCCTGTGTTTAATTCAGCAACATAAATATAACTCTTGACTCTTTCTGTGAAACAAATTATTACCTAGTAACAGCAGGAAAAACCATTTCAAAATCTCTTCCAGGTATCCAGAAAATCACAAAGCAGAGTAACAGCCTGAAACTGAAACCCCAAACCACTCCTGAGTGGCAGGTTTAAAAGGAGCTGAGGTGAGAAGATGCCTGAACTTGCATATTTTGTAGGTGGATAAGCAGCAATGAAGTGTGGCGTTTCCTGCCTTTTGGAAGGCTTTTAGTGGGTTGGCTGATCCTGATCTCCTGAGGTAATGAACAGGCATGGGAAATGGTGCCTGCAGCTGCAGGGAAGGAGTGGGGAGAAAGGAGACAGGAGGAGAAGTCAGTGAAGAGAGTTTAGAGACTGGAGGTGTGTAGCTGCTGAGGGGCTCTGTAGGTTACCTCTGCTGATCTGGCAGCATTGTGTGGGTGCTCTGGAGATCATTCCGTGGCTGTAACCATCACCAACCCAGGGACAACTGAAACCTAAAGATCTGGTTTTAAACCAAACAAACAACCAATACTTTCCCACATTTCTCTCCAAGGTGTAAAAGAATCCTAAAGGCGATATTTTTATGATATTGTGGACAAAAAGCATGGGATGAGGAGGCTGATTTCCTCTTCTTTCTTTTGCTGTAGATGAACCAGCACTGTTCCAGCCCAATGCTGTTTGCTCCAAGAGTCCCCAAGTCCTGAGCAAACTTTTGATAGTTTCCTTCTGAAGCTCAAGCCTAAGATAGTCTTTACTGATTTCTCTATGTTGTGTCAACTTTTTGGGAGGCACAGGGACAGCAGGACCTCACAGGGCCTGGGCTCCCTCCCCTTGGCCAGGATGGGTAACACCAAATGTTTTCCTGGAGCCTTTCCCTGGCATGGGATCTGATGGAGACCCTTGAGCTCACACTTGACTAAACACAAAAGCCTCATCTCCTTTGAAGTAAGGTTCCTTCTTCCCTCTGTTGAGATTTACAGCCTGGCTCAGCAGTGCCTGTGATGCCATGGTGTCATGCGTGTGATGAAATCTGTGCTGGGCTCCGCTCAGCCTGTCCTGCACACCTGCAGACCCTTGGGTGTTAAACCAGCAGAAGGTTGCTGTGATAAACAGCACTGTCCAACTCTGCTGCATTCCCTAACCTTGGTCACTTGGCTGGTGCTGCAACCTGAACTGCAAAGTCCAGTGCTGCTGGATTTATAGTGGGCACGGTGATCTGCAGTGCATGTGTCTCGTGGAGTGAATATTCCAGGGGGAGGAATAAAACACAGCTATCTGAGCTGTTTGTCTCCAGCAGCTCCAGTTTGCTCTTTTTTTTTTTTTTTTATGCAAAGTTAGAGCTGTAGAAATAAAATTAACTCTGAGGTTAATTCGGGTTTCTTTGGGTTTCCCCCATCTCTTTGGCTTTTGGAGTGAGGGAGACCTGTCTGTTTTGCCAAGAAAGATGGATGTTTGTCAGTGACGCTTCCCGTATCCTGTCCCTTGAGAGCTGTTGATGACGCTTGGGAACTGATGGCTTTGAACCCCAGAAATTAATGCCTCCCAGCTGTTCACAGTACAGATCAGTCCCTAGATTGCATGTTTTAACTAAATTGGTTACAAAGCAAATCTGTCTAAACTGGTGTGAGCCCCTTTGTGTGGACACTCCTAAATCAGTTTAAGAGTGCCTGGTATTGATTTTAACTTAATGTGGTTTGTTACTGAAGTAAGCTGGATCAATAGTGCTAAATAGGAGCCATTTCTTGTGTTGACTATGCTATGAGAAAACATGCATAGAAAAAATGAGCAGAAAGGGCAAAAGATTGAGTTTCTTCTTTTGTTGCTTCCTAGTGATCATTTATCAGTTTTTATGGCCACTTTGGGGATTTTCCCCCAAAAGATACCACTTTAAATAGCACTTTTGAGGTGGTAATAAAGATTCCAAATCCACCTTAGCAGGGGATTTCTGGGAACGCAAAGCTTTGTTTCACTTATTTATCACATTTACCTTTGAGCCAGGAACACACACAGGGAACCAGCACCTAAAGTTTCCCAAAAGCTGCAGGGAGGAGGCTCCATTGTTCATTCAATGCCCGAAGCTGTGCTTTGTCATAGACTTTGTGCATGGCCCTGGGAAAAGCATGAGGAGCCTCTGTCTCGATCACCCACAGGTACTGATGGCTGTGTGTAGAAAATATAGAGATTTTCTTGCACTGATGAAGTTAGCAGGAGAGCACAGAAGTGCCTGTGAGGATTCCTGTTCAGGCTTACAGCCCTCCTGCCAGATCTCTGCCCTTGCCCTCAGGTGAGCCAGAGGAGCAGGATCTGGGGTGTCCTCAGGAAGGACGGAGTGGAAGATGGTGTGATGAGAATGAGCTGCCCTGTCTGCCCATTAGGACTCAGATTTTATTGAATCCAGTGAGATCTCTGGCTTCCACTTCTCTGCAAGCAGAATTTAGCCCTTGCTGTCAGTGCCGTGGGTTTCCTCCTCATGCATCATGCATGAGCCTTGCTTCCTCCCTGCCTTTGCAGCACTGCCGGGTTCAGTGCTGTTATCATAACGATCCGAGTTTGGCTGCTAAATTTCCTTTGTACCTGTCATTTATGGATCCATGCTGACCATCAGAGCCTTGTGTTGAGTCTCTGCTGGCCCCGGTGGAGCAAGTGCTTCCCTGCCCTGGATGCCTGCAATGCCCCAAGGCCGTTCCACGGACACAGGTGCCAGGCTGGCTGTCACTTCACACCCCTCCTGCTCTCACAGCCTGTGCTGCAGGAGAAATCCAAGTATCTGCACTATTGCACCTACTGACAACACCTCTGAGCCTTTGGTTTCCGCTAGGTCTTGGACAGGTTTCCCTTTCCCCCCTCTCTTCCAAACCTCATCCCTGAACGACACATGATGGAGCTGCCCTCACACACTCGGCTCATTGCCATGCACATTGCAGTCAAATCTCATTTTCATTCCAGAAACAAAAGGTCTGTCAACTCATTTAACCGCTCAGAAAACACCGAACAAGAAATAAAGCCCAATTAAGAATGAAGAGAAGGAAGAGGGTCAGTGTAATAGATTGTTTTGGTGAGTGGTTTTGTCAGTTCCATTTGCAAGCTGTTGCTATGTGACCCTGTGGTCAGGCCAGGGCTGGGTAGGGGCAGGCAGCTGTCCTGGGGGCAGTGGAGATGTGCATGTTCTGTCCCCCAGAGCCCAAGTGCCCCATTTCTCCTGCTGGGCTGTTGCTCCCTGACATCCCCTTGTCTCTCAGAGGCAGCCCTGTGGGATCTGCTGCTGGACCTGCTTTGGAGGCTCTGCCCAGGTAGCAGCAGGTGGAGGTGGCCGCTGTCACCAGGGCTGCTGACCTCTGTGCAGACACCTCCAGGCTGTTCCTGGGGATGGCCCCGTGCTTGCAGGTTTCTCACAAGCTTTCCCCTGACTTTTCTCTTCCTCTCAAGAGATGACCACTTCAAACAACAGTTCTGCTTTCTGATGCATTAAGACTTGGAAATTTGCCATCCATCACAGCTGTGTGTTTGAGCCCGTGTGATTATTTTGGGAAGTGAACCGTGGTGATTTGTGTGTATGTGCTTTATTGGCGAGCAGGATGTTCCCTATCTACCTCTCCCTGGCTGTCTGCATTTGCATTGGTTAATAAAATGTCTGATGTTCAATGACTTTCTGATGGGTGAACAAGATTTGGCATACAGGATGTAGCAGTTTTTCACGAAGGCTAAAATTTCATCCTGGGAGACTGAACCCTCTGTGGCAGCCATACACAATCCATAATAACAGAAGCTTTTAACCCATCCGTAATTGCTTTCATATAGAAAATGATTGCTGTAAGTTAACTTCATCATTCTAAATCAGTGGCTCTCAGTAGGAGTTCAGATGCTTTAATTTGCCCTGAATTATCTTTAACTCACAGGCAGTTCATCTATGCTCTTTTCTGATTATGTTCCTTGTCACTCTGACCCAAACTTTGCCTATTTAATTTTTGTCTCCTCTTTCTGAAATCAGACCAGTTTCCAGTGGTATTTCACCAGTGGGGATGATACTGACTGGGGAGAGGAGTGGATGAGGTGCTCCCACCTGGAAACCAGCCCGTGCTGTGACCCTGTCCTGTGTTGCTGACGTGGTAGTGAGGGACCCAGCTGGGGTTCTCCCCCTGGGTGGAAGGTGTGGGTACCCCCCAACAGGGTGGGAGATCACCCCAGTCAGGGCCATCACAGTGGTTTCTGGGTTGGTTCGTGCCATGGTTCCCTTTCCTTGGCTTTGAGGAGAAGGGAAGGACATGGTGGCTGCCTCTGTGCGTACCCAGCACATGGAGGTTTCCTGGGCACAGTATGTCATGTACTGGGATGGCACGTACAGCACAGATGTGGTGGCAATCTGGGGGTGCCTCCCTAGTGAGGACAGAGCTCCTGGCTGAGTTGTTTGGCAGGGTGGCCACTCCTCCCCTTATGGCTGCAGCCAGTTTGTGTGATTTTGAGTGACAGCAGATGAAGGGATTGCATTACAGCTTGTCTCTAGAACTGCACATCTGTGTCAGCTCCTTGCTAAATCAATAAACAGGATGCTGAAGGAAAAATACTTTCAGGCTTTTCATGTCTTTATGCATCAAACTGATTGGGCAATGAGAAGCTTCGGTGGGAGCAGGGATTGTCGTGGGTCTGGGCTGATGAACTTCTTGTCAGATCAAAGATGAGGACTGGGTCCTGGAAAGTGCTGGCAGGTTGTTTCCCTGGTCATGTGGATTCCTTTTCAGTGGTAGTTACTTTGGAATTTGGATAGAAATCTTCAACCTAGGAGCCTATGGTATAGCATCAAGAAGTGGAGAAAAATCACTTTGCATGTTCCAATAGACTAACAAATTACGTATGGAAATGCACTTGGGAATATTCCTCAGTAATTGGATTTCGGCTGTTGTTTCAGTCTATGTGCCCCCAGGCTGTGGAGGTAAAAGGACTCCACTGAAACGCTTTGAAATGTTCTCTGGCACCTACAGAATGTGTTTACTATTAAAAAGTGAAACCTGCAAGTCAGAACGCTACTAAGTGCAATTTAAAAACAAAATCACACCCCTGCAGCATAGCTCAGGGTGCTGAAGCATCTGGTTTATCCAGACAGTCTCTACCCAGAAACATTCCTGTGAACTGAGTGGCGAAGTCATGTCTGTGTCCTCTGCTGGGCTAACATGGGCATGGCTGTGTGGTGCAGCAGGGAGCAGAGCAGGAACCCTTGAACAGTGGCTGGTTTGAGTTGGGGAGTTCACAGGGCCTGGAGTAGGCTAAGAAACACCCAGGAGGCTTTGAAGGATGAGCTCTGCTAGTTTTGGTATCTCTTGGATGCTGTGGTCCTGCCTCTGAAAAAAGTGCTCTTACAGGCTTGAAATACAGAGAATTTGCTGCTTTTGCAGAGCACGAGGAGCAATAGCTCCTTAAAGTACCTGCAGTGTGAGTGGTGAAGAGGAGATGTGCTCCTGGGACACTGACCCTGGATGTCTGGCACCTCTTTCTTTCAATGCTGGTGACATCTCCAGTCCTGGCCTTGATGCTGAAACCACAGATGAAATAGGGAGGAATAACCTGTCAGTAATATCACATGATGGCCACCGGGTTTGATATGGAAAAATTTCAAGTGACAATAAGTTGGATAGGATTGAGTCTGGATGCTGAGAGAAAAACTCTTGAATTTGGGAGCAGAAGGGAAGCAAAGCCCTTTTTCTTAGTCATACATATCTCATAAAGCTGAAGAGATGGTGGTTTATATTTTGGGGTTTTTTGGGGGGGGGATTTGTTTTCTTTTGTGTTTGTTTGTTTGGGGTTTTTTTTGTTTTCTTTTTTTTTTTAAAGTGGTGGTCCCAGTTGTCCAAATTCTGATTCTCAGTGGCCACATGCTCCAGTTGTCCGCTCACACTGGGCATCACTCAACCTATTCCAGTGGAGATTTATACTGAGATAAAAAGGACTTCCACTTCAAGAGCTGTATGTGCAGTTCCAAATCTAACCATGAGTTTAAAACACAGTATCCTGAAACAATGCTGATTTTGAAGTGGGAGGGCTCCCTTGGGACTCTTTTTTTTCAGGGATCACCTTCAACTTCTTTTGCACAGAAACACATTTCTAGGATTCTACAGAGCAATAAAACCCAAACATCCCTAGTGTGAAAAGCAGGACTGTTTTTTTTCACAAGGCTTTTGAGTGTAAGCCAGAAGTTATTATGTGTGTGCCACACCTGTTGATGAGCAAGGAAATGGGATTTTTTTTTCTTCTGTATAAACAGTGTTTAGACAGGTGACTTACAGCGCTGAATTATAGACCTGGCTGTGGGTCAGCCATAAGCAGAGGCAACTGAAAAATCACCACCTTCTTCCCTAGATTTACACTTTTTGTCTGAAGATATTGAAAGCTTCCCATCTCCGTCGGAACTTTTCAGCTCTCCCTGCCCTTTGGCAGGAGCCGAAAGCAAACTTGGCCCCGCCAACTGTCCCGGTTTTGCGGGGAGCTACACGGAGGGAAATAAATCTGCTCTGCCTACCGAGGCAACTAGTTCTGTGGGTTTATAAATGCTGCAATTGAGTGTTTTGACACGGCAGTCAGATATAGTTAATCTTTCCCTTGACCTTGCGGAGCCGGAGCGCGGGCTCAAACCGCTGCTTAAGCACGTCCCTCTCTTGTTGTAGCATTCGCGCTCCAGCGCCCTGGCTAATCAAGTGTAATATATCTCTGGGTAAAACACACACTCTGCTTTTCACAGCTATTTAAACAAAAAGCAGACCTCGGCGCATTAGTTACGTACACAGACCACAGAGGGTTGCAGTTCCTGTGGTTGGGAAGGGAGTTGGATGGGCTGGGCTTGTTCTGGGGAGGAGGTGTGGGAAAGGTGTAGGAAATGCTTGCTTCTATCTGCCCAAATATGTAAAAAAAACCCCAAGCTACGCTTGGTGTAGTATCAAAGGCTTTGAATCCTGATGGGGGGGATGGTTTTGTGTATGAATATGGAAAATGGCTGCTCAGTGTCATCCCAAAGGTTGTGTATCCTGATGGGTGGATGGTTATGGGCCCAGAGTCCTGCACCGAGAGCTGGGAGAGGTGGGATTGGCTCTGGGTGAAATCAGGAGGATCTTCTACAGAGGCTGCACAGATTATCTGGTCTCAGGGCCTGGTATTGATAAGGGCTTGGAATTGATAAGCGCTTGGAATTGATAAGCCTTTCCTAGAGCAACAGGTAGCTCAGAAGACAGTCAAATTTGGGCAGGACAGTGAGCTACAAGGATTAGAGGCATAGTATTTATTTAAATTGCTGGGCTTTTCTCTTTGGCAGTACAGCTGGGTCTGTAGAAAGTGCTGTCCACAGAGGTCCAAGGATGACTCTGGTATCTCAAAGCAATCTTCCTATGTGAATCCAGTAAGAGCCATTTGCTTTTGTTAGACTTATTCATCCCAGTTTTGATTGGAAGAAACTGGGAATGTTTTGGCAAGAGGTATATGAAGGGATGCTCTGTTTTTAAAAGCATGTAACAGAGCAGGTCCCTGTGCAGGGAAACCACAGGAGCCCTGACCCCAGATGATGGGGTGAGGTGTGGCATGGAGCCTGGAGGTCACTGAAGGTAATGACATTTTGTCTTGGGCTGGTGTGGATGGTTTTGATGGCACCTGTGACTTTGGAAAGTGAGGCCAGATGTTCACAGAACATCCCATGGTAGTTCAGAAGACAACTAGGAAGGATCAAGCATGCAGGAAATTAAAAAAGAAAATGGGAAAAGTAAAAACATGTTTCAACATTGATCGAAATACTGGTTAGGTCTGCAAGTAAGGCAGTTGTGCACAAAGTAGTTTGTGACTTCTAGATTAAGGAGTTAGGTGATTTTTTAAAGGTTCATAAACACTGGACTGGGTGACCTCTTGATATCCTATCAAGCTTTATATTTTCCTGTGATACTTTGACAGTTTCCCCCCAAAGGATCCCAGATGCTTTCTCCTGTAATTTTTCTAGCCTCCTGTTTAACCTCCCTGGGATATCAGTGTGGATTCATTGATGTGTCTCTCTTAAAATTCAACAAAGCTTCTGCTTGAGAACTCCATTTCACAGAGCAGCTCATCCTGTTGGATATTGAAAAATTACCCAGCTCAGGATAAAATATACCCTAACCCATCAAAAGTCTCATACGCTGAAGTGCGAGGGTCCTCCAGGCAGTACAGTATGTAAGCCCTATATAAATGTCTGTGTGAAAATAAGATACTCCCATCTCTTTGGAATCCTGGCTCTCCCGAGCCCATCACAATGCCGGTCCGTGAGCTCTGCGCCTCCCTGCCTTCCCTGCGAGCGGAGCTGAGCTCTCCTTGGGGAGCGGGAGCTGGGGCTGGCCGAGCTGCTGTTTGGAAAGCCCTCGGAAGGTGAGACGCAGCGCGTACCTGCGGCAGCAGCCGCGCTTGCCAGCGCTCATTGCCATTCAGGGCATGCTCGGAGAGCAGCTCTGTGCCGCTGTGTTAACTCTGCTGATAAATCTTCTGTAAAAACAACACTCCACCGCGCCGTTAAAGCTTCTTCCGCCTGGGAACATCAAAGCCCGACACAAGCGCGGCTTGATCCTCGCAGCAGCTGCGGCGGCGTCCCGGGGCTGTGGGGACAGCCCTGGCTCTGGCAAGAGGGACAGGCACTTCTTGGGGTCTCTTAGCAAGGGGTTCCCTGCCCCACAATAACCATCTGACACCAAGTTCTTATAAATATACCAAAAATATGCTGCTGGGAGCTGACTGATGCTCCCAGGGAGAAGAGGGCAGCCTGCAAATCACTACGAGCAAGTTCAGGCTTTAGCAATAAGAAAAAAAAAAAAAAATAGGGCATATTTTAAGTCTGTCTTCTATGCTATGAAAGGTAACTTGATACCATGATAAAATCAAATAGCAATGGATATGAAAGCAGTCATGCCAGCACTGGAACTGGGTGCCTGCCTTCTGCAGAGTGCTGCAGGATTGCAACCTGTGCCCTCTTTTGAAGGCTCCAATGTATTTTAAATGTATTTACTTCTCCTAAAGCTTTGAATCTAAAACAACTTCAAAATAGCAGATGCCTGTTATTAAACTTTCTTTTTACTGTGACTTGCAATAAGTTACTTCTGTTAAAAGAGATGGAAATTTCTGTTAGGGAAAAACCACCAGATCAAAGAATAATTTAGGTTGCAAGGGCCCTCAAGAGGTCACCAAGTCCAACCTCCTGCTGAAAGCAGGGCTGACCTCAAAGTTAGATTGGGTTGTGACTTAAATCTGATGACATGTATTTATATAGTGATAATCATATAACACTTGGGTGTCAGTTTGTGTTCGGTCTGGCTCTTCTGAGTAAAGGGACAACTGGAGAAAATGGACTGGGATTTTTGAGATTAATGTCTGGGTAATAATCTAATCATTACTGATAAGTTTTTCCCAGCCTGGCACAAGTCAAGACCTGAAGGATGCTGTGCAGGGCAGGAGCCTGGGGCAGGTCCCAGATATTGCCATAGGGAGCCAAAAAGCGTCCTGAGATTGTCCCCAAGCCCATCCTAAGGGTATCCCTGTGCCAGGTTCAGCTGCCTACACTGCCCCTGGCAAAGCAAGGGACAACCTTAACCTGTGCACAGCAACATCAGCCCCAGCTCCTGCAGCTCTGCTGCATCCCTCTCTTCTCCCAGACATCGAAGAGGAGCTGAGGAAGAACAGAGAAAGTTTTAGTTCAGCAAATCCATAAATCATTTCATTTGATTATTATTTATGAACTAGATCAGAAGCTTATGACAGTAGCTCTTAAGAAAGAGTTCCTGGCTGCCAAGCAGTTGGCATAGTTGTCCTCTGAGAACATTAAATATGCATTTGCACAGGTGACTGTGGCTTCCGCCATTAACCCTTGGTTTCTAGCTTTCAGACATTACTGCACTTTTTACACAATACTTTGTAATTTTACCCTGGAGTCTTCATGAGGAGTGCAGTGCTCTCTCCTTGAGGTGTAGCAAAGGTTGTTTCTGCTGCGTCTCCCACTCAGCAGTCCTGCCTTTCTATTCTGAAAGCTTTTTCCCTCAAACTATATTTATTGCTTGGGGATGGAGACTTCTGCAGCGGGGCAGAAACAATGCAAGCTGCTGTTCTTTGCTGCCAAGTAAGGCAGCAAAACATGATCCTCCTGTCAGCAGCTGTGCTTGCTGCTCCTGCCCTCTCTGCAATGTTTTTCAAGATTTTTGTTGTGCTGATGCCACAAGAGGCATCCTCCTGCTCGCTCTGCCAGGGGAGAACCCTGCAGGCCTGCACACTCTCCCAGCTGCTCGGTGAGGATCCAGTAGCCACAAAGCACAAGCTGAGTGTGAATACGGGGGGTTAATGCTGAATGCAAAAGAGCTTCAGGGGTCTTCTGCAGCTCTTGGGCAGGTCTGGCACTGTCACTTCGTGGTGTCACTTGACAGTTAAAGCAAATGCAAGTGATGCTTCAAAGAACGAATTAATAAGATTTGACAGCAAGACTGGGAAACGACTTTGGAGTAATCTGTTACAGGAAGGGAAAGTATTTAATTGCTGGGTTCTTGGCATTCTGTTTAAAACCAGACAGAGATTTCCAGCTCTTGTGTGGGAGTAGGCACCTTCCTGGTGTCCAATAATGGTTTGTATAAGTGAGTATTTCCACTGCTGTGGAACTTGTTGCTCAGTATGAACTGGGAAAAAGTTACTGGGTTCCTGTAGTATTTAAGAATCCTGTACCAAATTTCCCCACTAACCTGGGAAGTTGAGTGGGTCTGAGTAGCAAGCTTGCCTGGCTGCCTGCCTTCCTGCCTGTCTCCTGCTACAGAGCTGGGTACCAGCTGCTGGTTTGCACCTTTGACTTCAACTGAGTTTGACACAGAAGCTTCTGATTACCACAGAAAGTTTGGGAGATTTTATTGCGCTTAAATCCAGCGGTTGTTCTTTTCTGGGACCATTTTGCACTCGGTGGCTACAGAAATACATTGCCAATTTCCAGTATTTGTAGTAAGGTGGGCACACCCACCACTTCTATCTTGTCCAGGTACAGCTCCCTAGCTCTGCTGTGTTACCTCTCCTACATCTGGAAAACCCTAAATAGATAAGGAACAAAATACAGTTGAAACCTAGAAATGCTCTTCGTTTCCTCCTTTTACCAAGAGCCTTATCCTAATGTGCAAGCTTTATGCAATGAGCCTTACAGTGTAGATCCACTAATATGGGTTACAGCTCCAGTTTCCTTTAACATTGAATATTAGCATTTATTATTTATATAGTGCAAACAATGTGCTAAGCTCAGTGTTACTGTCTTAGTTACAGATGATATAAACCCCTGATTGTTATTTTTGTGGCTTCATAAATCCAGAACTTCTGATGCTCCAGTTATCCACCTTTGGCATATGGAATCTGCAATGCTCTGGCAGTATTTGCCAAAGGTGGGAAACTCAGTTGATGGATTTCAGGAAGACTGTACCTGAGTCACCCTGCCTGTAGGAATAGACTTGAAAGACACAGTTGTAGCAGTTGCATGCATTTCTTGGGGATGAAGGATTAACAGATGATGGATTAGGCAAATTAATCTATGGTTTGTCAGGACTACATTACACAAAGTTCAATTTAGTTTGATGGATTAATTATTTATTATTTATTATTTGCTGTTGTGTGTCAGCAAGTGGCTCTTCCTAACGTGATGATGTATGAGAGCAGCCCATGCCTGAGCTGCTGTATATAAAGGTCATCGTTTCTGTAATTAACCCCATTTTTCATGGACTTTAAATGCCGATACATTAATTTGTGCTGGTCTGGAATGTGACAAAGAAATGCCTTTCCCTGAGTTAGGTGTTCTTCAGCTGAAGAGCTCCAAACTGTAGGACTATGAGTAGAGTCTTTTGAGTACAAGCACACGCATTCTTCAGCAGGTTGTCTGTAGCTGAATTTCTCTGACCCAGCAATATTTTCAGGGAGAGAGAGAGGACTCATGTGTCTGCAATGCCAGTTTTAAAAAGGAATGTGAAGCAGGGTGATAGAGCAGCATAACCCTGGCAGTGCGAGGTGGGACTGGGACAAGAGCCACTCCTGAGTTTCTCCAAGGCCTCATGTTGAACCACTGCAAACAGATCTTTGCAGCACAGCAGCATCCTGTTCTTACAGGCTGCAGGGCTGTGCAGCAGCTATTTTTCAGTGGCTTTTTAAAGGTGTGATCCCATTTCCCACCCTCTGAGCTATCTGACTCCTCTTCTGCAGCCTGCTCATTGCTGCTGAGCTGGGTTTTCAGGATGTGCTTGGGGACAGTGGTTTCTCTGCAGGGACACCTCCTTGGATCCTGCCCAAGGCTTTGGAAACCTCTACTCCCATCTCATAGCCAGCCTCAAAGTCAGAGTGGAATCTTGGAGGTGAGGTCACTGGGCTGCTCCAGGTGGGAGATATGCCCTTGTCTGGGTACCAGTGTCCATGTTCCCAAACAGCACCAGTAAGCAGGAAAATGCTCTTTTTTCCTAGTGCAGGAATTGGGGCCAGCCTCTCCTGTAGAGCTGAGGCTGCATGTGCAACCCCATCTCCCCATCCTTGCAAGGGCAAGGAAGTGGCAGCGTCCTGCCTGCCTGGCTGCTCTACAGGCAGCAGCAGGTTTCCCTCTGAATTTCCCTTTGTGGCTTAAATCAGAACCTTGGGCTGGCAGAGCGCCTGCTTAACGACAGCATTGGGCTAATCATTTACAGCAGAATGCAAAGGCAAAGAAGTGTGTTTTTAATCTTTACAAATGTATCTAGATAAGCCAGGTGACAGACTTATCTTTTGTCTTACAAGAATGGAGGGTAAAAAACCCACACTGAGGAACGTTGCTGTACCGTCCTTGGCCTTTTCTTCAGCCTTTGTCTTTTCCTCTGTATCTTGCGCTGCTGAATTAATGGGATATGAACTGTGAATACTTAAGTGATCTATTCGTTTTAATTAGCTTCCTAATAGCTTCTGGACAGTGATGGAACATAACAACGGGGACTGGGCTGTTTACTTCCCGAAGCTCAGGGTATTGCGAGTTGCCTGCGCACAGCTCCTGCCCCAGCTGAGCAGCCGAGCAGCCTCTGGGACCGGAGGAGTTTTGGACGGGTTGCACGGATAGAGGGTGTGAATGTGAGGGGGTGGAGAAACCCAGCTGCCTGTGTGGTGGCTGGGAGGGCCGCCTCCTCTTGGGAGGCTCCTTATCGCCAGCGCAGAGCACGGGTGGGATGCTCCCGCTGCCTGGGGCTGAGCCGGTGGGCTGCTCTGGGTGCAGGAATCCCGGGTGGGATGCCTCGGCTGCCTGGGGCTGAGCCAGTGGGCTGCTCTGGGTGCAGGAATCCCGGGTGGGATGCCCTGGCTGCCTGGGGCTGAGCCAGTGGGCTGCTCTGGGTGCAGGAATCCCGGGTGGGATGCCTCGGCTGCCTGGGGCTGAGCCAGTGGGCTGCTCTGGGTGCAGGAATCCCGGGTGGGATGCCTCGGCTGCCTGGGGCTGAGCCAGTGGGCTGCTCTGGGTGCAGGAATCCCGGGTGGGATGCTCGCTGGGTGCGTGCAGGGGGCAGCGAGGGCTCCTTGCCACCCGGCCAGCTCCATCCGCAGGCTCCGAGGCGGCGGCCGGGGAAGCGCTGCCGGCAGATGGGCCTGTCTGGATTCTGACTGCATCCTCAGCAGGAAGCATACGGTGGGAGGCTGGGGACAGCGAGGCGAGGGAGCCAGCCGCGCTCCTCGCCTTCCGCTGTGCGCATGAAGCTGTGAATGGGAGGGAAGTCGGGAGCTCTGGAGCTGCTAAGACCGGGGGCAGAGAGATTCGCACCGTTCCAGTTTACCGAAGCTGTGAAGGATGTGATAGATGAATCACTTTTGCAGCAACCTTCTCTGCCTGAGATGTTAAGCTTCTCTGTACGCAGCGTGTACTTGAGGAAAAGATAGAAGGGATGTTCTCTGAATCAGGGGAGAGGCTGACGCACAGAGACATTTTCAGGGGAATAATTTACATATGCATTCCCTTTCTAAAAATATCAGTCACAGTATTGCCTCTATTTTTGCATGCAAGGCTCTCCAGGCTGGTAGATGGAAAGAACTGGGAATCTGCATTTACATGGATCCAAATACCAAAGGGCCATTGGGATGAGAGCACGGGATGCTTTGAGCTTTGCTCAGGAGGCAGAGCCTGGAGCTGGCTAAGCTCCAGGTGGGGGTGAAAATGGGAACGTTCAGGGTGACAATGCCCCAGATGTCATCCATGTGTGGTCTCATGGGTGTGGAAGTCAGTATTGGCCTGTTCCCTTCTGGACAAGGAAGCTGGCATGACTGAGCAGAAGGCAATGGCCCCTTTGGAAGGGGCAGAGAAAAATGTAGGAATGTTTTATTTCCTTGATCAGTGGCTAAGAGATATGGTGATAAGTGTGTAGCACACCATAGTGACTGTCCTGGAGGCTGGTGGGTGGACATGGAAGGGCCTTTCCCACCACAGCTGCTCTTGGCCTGAGGCCTGTGCTGAGGGAGAGGAGGGATGTCAAGGATTTGCTCTGGCCCTGCCTCCTGGCATAGAGAGGAGAACTGAATTTTCAGATGCTTTTGACATTGTCCTGCTCAGCTCTAGCAAGGTTAAAGGTCAATTCCCTCTGACAGCAGTGGGAACACATCTGGGTCTGCACTGAGCTCAGCCCATAGTTTAGAGCTGCTGGACTTTCATCTTGGTGGGGGAAGGTTGATGTGGGGCCAAAGCACACCCTGCCATTTATTCATTTGAAGTGGTCCTTTCCTGTGTGTCTGGGGACCCCAACCAAAGAGTCTCAACCTAAAGGGACAGGACTGTCCCTAATGTCCTTCTTGGGGACCTATCCTAGGGACTGCAGGATGAAAACACCCACCTCCTGAGAAGCTTAAGGCAAAACCTGTGTCTTGGCTTCGTAATAAATTAAGTAGCTCAATAGAAACACACATTTATCTTGAACTTCTCTCATGTAACATCCTACAGAAACAAAGTGGAGGAGGGCTTTGATGTCACTCCAACAGCTTTCTCCATCCCCGGGTCTCCCATCTGGAATTTACCTTGACCTTTGCCTTGGGCCTGTTAGGGACTGGTGAGTAAAGAAAGGAAAAGGGGGAAGGGAAATAAAGGTACAAACTGGCCATTAATACAAGTAAGCTGGAAAGAAAACAGGCATTGCTGCCACCAGAGGGTTGAGGTTATGAAACAGCTGTGCAGCAACACTGTGTCCAAGTGGTTTTATGATGGAAGCTGATAAATTTATGGAGGGGCTTATACAGTCCAGACTTTGTGTTAGCAGGGACCAGACTCCCTGAACAAACTGCTGGGAATTTTGGAGAAGTCAGAGCTACGCTGATACAAAAACTGCCTTTGTAACCCTGGGCAAAACCCATCCTTGGCCACAGCTTCACTGCAAAGACTGATCTGAACGAGGGCTGATGGTCCCCTGCAGTGCCACAGCATCCTCCTCAAACTGGGCACACAGGGCTATGGCTAATGGGGACAGGAGAGACATGCAAGGCCACCACTGAAACACCAGGGAAAAAAATTTTAAGTGTTTTTTCTCTTTTTCTCTGTGGGTTTTGTTAGTACTCTCAGGAAGTCCCATTAACGCCCACTCACTCCAGTAAGACACATCATTTTGCACCTTATTGTGTCTTCTATGAAAAGCTGGTACCGAGGAAGCAGTCTTGTGCTTCTTTGAAATCGTCTGTCAGAAAAAAACCATCACCTGGAACAAACAAACAACCGCAGGATCCCTGAGCACGCCGAGATTGATTTGTAGCACTTTTCTCCCCCACCTTCCCTGTGCAGAAATGTTTTGGCAAGCCGTGAAAAATCAGAACCCTTTGCTGTCAAATGCAATCTATTTGTGAGGGAGCGGCACCAAGGGCTCTGGGTGGATGTGATGGCTCTGCCAAGGAGCTGAACAATTCCCATGGAAGGGATGCTTGTCCAGAAGAGCAAACGCAGCCAGGGAAGTGTTTAGCAGCCTGTGAACGAGAACAGGAGAGGAGAGCTCACTGTGCAGGCTGCAGAGAGAGCTCTGGGGAAGAGATGCCACACCAAATGTAATACAAATGGGAGACAACCTGCCTGCTCATTCATATCCAGTATTTTTCTAAGTGTTGCTGTTTTTCTGCATCCTGTTAAGCTTTTTGATTTGTTTCCATCTGTTCGGTATAGATCACTTCTGCAGTTTACTTAAAACACAAATACCCTTTATGAATCTCTACAGATGGTTTTCAAAGACTTATAGAAAGACAAAGATAAGATCAAGAAAATCTTGAGTGTTTGCCTCAGGGGAAAAAATGGGACAGTCGCTTTGCCTTGCAGCTGCAAGCCACATCAAATCAGACACTTTGATATGTTTCATTTTCTGTCTGAAGTCTACATCTGAAAGGCAGCCTGGCTTATTTCAGTCAATGCGCAATTTTGGTTAGTCGGGGCTCTTTCTCAGCTTCTAAAAAAGATGCTCATTTGCATCCTCGAACAAAGACAGCACTTCCCCCCCCTCC
>WEKY01045515.1:132340-238252 GCA_013390045.1 Picathartes gymnocephalus | reverse complement strand
CCCCCCACATTCCGCGTGTCTTCGCCAAAAACTAATCGTGCTGCAAAGCATGTGTGGGTGTGTGTTTTTTTGAGTGCTTCTCTCCGGCCTCGCTGCTCAAGCTGCCGCAGGGATGGGTGCTCATCCTCTCCCAGAGAGCCTCATGCAGCTCTGTCGTGTGAGTCCTGGTTCTAGGTAGCTCAGGCAGGAGCCCAGGTCGGAGCTGGGCTGTGCAGAGCCCGCTGGCAGGTGCTGGTGCAGCACCAGCATCCCCTGTGGGATGCACAGGGGCTGTGCCAGCGCCCTGCGGCCCCCGCCTGCGGGATGGGCTTGGAAACGCTGGGAGCAGGGAGCAGTGCAAGGTGTACAAGGAGGGAGAACACGCTGCTGCAGGACCGTGCTCTGCTCGGACAGTTTCCGCTGCTCTTTGTGCTAACTTCTCCCCAGGCCAAGGCTGTAACTGCATGAACTGTGCTGGCCTCGGTGGAGATGCTAAAGCCTGTGTCTGCTTGTGAGTTTAAAAACCCAGTCATTTCCCAGAGGAATCCCCTGAAGCAGGGTAACTGATAAATTTCAGCTACTACCTTGCTTGGGAGGGAGGGGGACTCACATTTCTTGCCTTTTCTTTTCAGCCCTGTTGGGTCCATCCCAAAGCCATTTGACATCAAAGCGACTCTGCCCCTGGGCTTCAATAGACACTGATGTGGACTCTCGAAGATTGGCCCCAGCCAGAATCGAAATCCTTGGAGAAATTTGGATATTTGCATTTCAGACAGGGAACCGTCACAAAACGAACACTCCACCTTAAATGCTCAGCATTACTTAGAGCTGATTAAAAAAAGAGCCAAACCACCAACTTGCAGGAGACATGCACGTTAGCCCTGGACTTTGTGTGGAGACAAGGTGTGTATTGTTCGCCCAATTAAAGAGATAAAACCTGTAGACCACAGTCAGCGAAATGAGCTGTGAAATGAGTGATGACTCGCTGAACAGGCAGGTGCACGCACAGAGGTGTATGCAAACTCTTCTACTTATCTAAAGACAGTTTTATTGCCTGATCATCAATTTACACCGAGGTTGCTCCTGAACTGCTTTTGTGCTCGGCTCTCAGCTAAACAGGAGGAGGAGTAGCATCCCCCGTGCTTTTCTTGCCTTTTGGAGCAGGAATGGTCATCAAGAGCAGACAGGAGGTAAGAGACAAATGGGGAGGCCAGGGTTGTGCTGGGACACCGTGTGGGACCTGTGGCAGTGCCCAGCCCGGGGCGCATTCGGTGATGTTTGTGCTGCTGAGCAAGTCCCTCCCACAGCATGTCCTCCGCTGGGAGAAATGCATCCAGCCCCGAAATGTGGGGATGTGAAAGGGATGCCTCCTGTGCCCCTCGGTCTCAGACACAAGGAACTAAATTAGGGAGGACAAATGAGCGGTTCAGCTGTTTTGTCTTGACCCCAGCAGAGAAATTTGAGAGCAAAGCGTGTAGAAATTAAATTCCTGTCCTACATGGATCTGGCTAGCTTTGTATAAACATGTGTGCTTGTAACAAATATTACTGGAGAGGAGTTTGCAAACCTGGTACTGAAGTTGGATTTGGGGCAGCTTTGCCAGTGTTTTTTTGTGGGAGCTGCTCAGCCCAGAGTTTTTTGTTTGGGGCTGTGAGCTCTCAGGAAAGGGACATCTCCCATGTGTGCTGTGCGAGCAAGAGGTGGCATGAGCTAAAATGCTGAATTTAAACCTTGGTGTGATAGAAATTCCAGCAAAATCTATATAAATATGGGTACATACTCAGTGTAGCTCGGTGTGATGTTAAAATGGTTTTGCAGGGAAGTCAGAAGACAAGAATGTTGCCCTGGATCTTGAACGCTGAATTTGCAAATGAAGCAGCTTCCTCTTTCCAGCTTTCTTTGTAAGTCAAAGACTGTATGCTTCCTGCAAGAGTTTTACAACCATATAAATCAAGCCTTTTCCAATGCACATGTGGCTTAGGGATCTAGGATTTGCCTCAAAAGGATAATTTTATAGTTTGCATCAGAAGCGTGTGCTTCAAGAGATTAATAAGTCTCATAAGCTCAGCTGTGGGACTTTAACAAAGGACAAGTTTGAGTTCATTACTGAACATGTACACCTGGAAATGATAGCTGTATTAGAGTATTCTGCACCCAGGTAGTGAGTCTGAGAACCAAGGAATTGTTGGAAAGTTTCAAACTGCTTGAATAGAACATGTCTTCCACAATGAATAACCTCATCTGATGACACCTCTCAGGAAATAAGAAACTTCTCAATAAACAACCTCGACTTGATTGTTAACTGCTGAATTCACCACTCCTGATGTCGAGTAACAGAGACAGATGATTTTTAACCAAGAGGTTCAGGAAATCTGAAGTTCATATAGCCAACACATCTGGTGGCTGTACTTGTGATGGATTTCACACTCCAGCCTGGCCTGCTGACATTTGTCTCCAAACAACATTCATTTCAAAAGCAAGGGTGAGAGCATGCCTGTGACAAATTGGTTATCAAATTAGACTGATTACAGGTTTTTTTCTTTTTTTAACACTCATTCTGTGAAATTTCCTTTTCTCAGTCTTTAGAGAAACTCATACTAAAGCTTCAGATCTAAGCCCTGCCAGACCTACAAATCTTTTTCAGTTCTGCCCCAATTTAAGTTCCGTCTCAATTTAAGGGAGCTGCAGTTCCCTCCTAAAGAGACCCTCGCCTAAGGCAAGGCAGCAGAGCTGCTGAAAGCAACTGTACTTCTGAGACAGGGAGAAGAAAGAGGGATGATCAGCCAAGCTGAAATTCCAGGGGTTTTGTCCTTTGGCTTGCTGAACAAAGTTTTATCACAGGACAAAGAAAGAAAGGACTCCTGACCACTGCCTGTGAGGCTTTTTCAATGGTGTGGATCAAGCAGGAGTTATTTTAGGTAGGTGAGTGTGTGCAAGTGTGCCCAATGCATAGTGCAGGGGAGGTCTCTAGAGACTGATACTCTAGGAAAGAGGGGAAATATCAGATATTCATTGTCAAGTTAATACCAGTGCTTTGTTGCTGTATGATGGAAAAGAGAAAGCGAAGTCATTGCCCTCTCAAGGGTCCTGTGATATCCACCCACATGTCCCTCATATGCTTGTCCCTGTGAGTGGGGGAACAGCCCCCCAGATCCCCTGGAATGGCCTTGCCTGGGCACATGGATGCAGGAGAACTCAGTGAGGCCCTAGTTAACTGCAATCTGTGGAGATGTCTCACCTTGTGCCAAGCCTGTAGGAGGTCTGCTGTGACGGCCTTATGTGTCACTGCAGGCAGAACGGTGATTTTATGAAGTTCACTTTGTAAAGGATTGACCTCATTATCCCAAGGCAACAGCTGCTAAAGCACATGGACTGTCAGGACTCACTCCTGGTTTCCAACAGGTCTCTCATGCTGCATATTGTCGTTTTCTGAGAGCAGAGGAAACGATGGAGAAGAGGGAAGACAAGTGGGACTGAATGTGGCCCTGTGCCAACAACAAATCCTGGAACTGCTCAGTCTGGGAACTGTCACTGGTGTAACACAGCCACAGGTACATCCACAGCACTGACCTTGTACTTCCAGTGTTATTTGCTAATTTTTTTTTTTTAATGTCTCCATATTCAAGTCTCTGCTTCTGATATGTCAAAACTGCCATTAAAATTGAGCAAATCAAAGCCCCCAACTTTCCTCTTGACTTTGCATGCACTTGCCTGTTATCCATACCCTGCACAAGAGCCTCTGAGAAAGTGACACACCGTTGCTATTGCTCGTTCCTCGCCCCTGCAGGTTTTTGATGAAGCTGAGTTACGACCACAGCTGCAAAACACCGTATGGTGTTGATGATGTGGGGATGTGGTTCTCATAATGAATTCAATTAGAGCCCGTGTTAAAATGCATGGAGTGCAGCACTGCATCCCCTCTGGTCTCAGCTCTCCCAGCAGCTGCGTGCTGCTGACTCTGTGCCCTTCGCCTTGGAGGGTTGCCTCCCCCTGTCTGTGCCTGTCTCCCTCTGGTTCCCACGGCAGTGGGAGTGTTGTAGGCAAAGGATGCAGCCCGGTGCCAGTGCAGACCTAGGGCAGGGTGAGCACAATGGGGTCTTGCTTGGAGGATGGAGATGACCTTGTGTGGTGGAGAGGATGTTTGTGTCCTCAGCAGTGACAGATGAAGGGAGGCACAGGAAAAATTTGGGGGCAGGCAGCAGTAAGTGTTAACTGGAGGCGAAATATTCACTCAGGGAGACAATTTGTGAGCTGAGATTTTAATTTTTGCCTTTCTATTCCTGACCTTTGCTCTGGGGAGCTGTGCAGCGCAGTCATCAGTTCTTCCCTCCACGTGCAAGAATGCAGTTTTTGCAATCTATCCTTAGCTTTTTGGACCTCTGGGGAGTCCTCACAGCAGCGTTTGAAACAAATCCCTCATGCACAAAGTAATCAGGTTTTTCCAGTCACCTTTTAGAAACCCCCTCTTGGTTCCCCACTGAGCTGGGAGGCTCTGCTGAGGGGCTGTGCCCCAGGAGGGAGAGAGCAATGATAACACAACTGTTTTGGGATCACTCTCTCCTCCTTTACCATATGCACTTGTTCACCTGCTATAGGGGGACTACCAGGCTTCGGGGAAAAAGAAGAATTAAAATCGAGTCCCACCGCTGTAGCACAGGGATTTGTAGCACAGCTACTAGATGATGGCTGGGATACATGTTCCCTGTGTCTGCAAAAGCGGGAATGGGTGGCATGTGCATTTATTTTTAAGGAAGCAATAACGTACCTCCAAAGAAATGTTTTCAAATGTTCCAAAAGTCCTCTAGGTGTTTGCAATTTTGCTCAACTGCTAGAAATAAAATGCCAGTTGCATGGCCCACTGCTGTAAGGGGTCAGCTCCTTCAAATGTCCTTCTGAGCCTTGGTGTCAGCTTATTCAACAGCCATCCTCAGCTGAGAAATCTTGAACTTGAAAGATCATTTCCCCCCCTGTTATTGAACACCACAATAACCTTTCACAGCATAAGTCTACTCTCCCACATATGAGCTCAGCCATTATTCCCTGTGCTCAGATTTTCTTGGAATTTCAGCTCTAACCTAAGTTCCTGGGTGATTTGTTGCAGGTCGCTTGATATCTGTCTTGGAAATGTTTTGGTGAGATGCAGTTGGATGAAAGATTGCTATTTTCAAAGCATTAGCTTCAGCTGACCCACTGGAAGAGCTCATACTCCCAGTTTTGTTATTTTGCCTCCAGCAGTTTGCTTTATTGCAAACTCTCAAAAAAATTCTCATCCTTAGGAAACATCTCCACTGGGTCAGACAGCAACTGAGCCCCATCCCAGCCAGATAAAACGAGGCTGGGATTGCTCACACAGGAGGAATGTGGCCAGCCTGGCCCTGGGAGCCCCCTGCCCCACTGCCACCAGTGCCCATCTGATGTGGGGAACCTGGCCCTGGTATGAAAGCAGCAGGGTTTACCTCGGAGTGAGCTCTCCCTTGCACCCACAGGAGCTGGGCAGGGCTTTGGGCTGGGTTCTAGGACTGAGGTGACCTGGCTGCAGAAGCTTTTCCAGTGGATGATGTAATGACACCCCAGTTGTGTAAGAAGCAGTATTAGGAAGGCATGGTCTCCATCACTCTGCTATGAAACAGGAACAGAATTGGTTTTGTTTCAAAAGCTTTGAAGGTGACTGGACTTGCCAAAGTCCCTGGGTCACACACAAGTCCTGCTGCCAGCCCCAGGTGACCCTGGGTAAACTGATCTTGATGTTTGACGTGTCAGGTCTCTGCCACAACCCTGGTTCTGCACGCACACTACAGGGATTCTATCCTAAATCTTCTGATGTGAATGAGCAAGGTTAAAGTGGTTTAACATGAGAATTTCTCACTTCAACAAATGCATTTCTTTCCCCAGATCTGAATCATAGAGGAAAAAAAATTGTCAGCGTTTCAGCTACAAAGGATATAAAGCTGGTATTATACCTCGTAAAACAAGTGGTGCAAACCAGAGCCGTGTATAACGCTGACTGGGCAACTCTGCAGCTAAAGTGCAATAGATTAGCTCAAGCTCGAGCAGTCAGGACCATCAGTCATGTGGTTTGCAAGAAACTGAAGATTTAGGCAGAGAAATGACTTGCTGAGAGAAACTCTGTGACTATGTTGGGGAAAAAAAAGCACATTTAGTCAGATCTGCTAACTAATATGGCCTGGCCACCACACTTCTAAAATAAAGGGGTGTTTTTTCTTATCTTAGGGAAATAGATCCGTGTGGTTTATCTAAATTCCTGTCTTGCCTCCAAAGATTCTGTGAAGAATAATGAATGAGAAGCAAGTTAAACCCAGGCTGTAAGTGGCTGCCTTAGAGGATTCCCAGGACTCTGGGGCCCCTGGCTGGCTACCACCTCTCCTCTCCCCTTGCAGAGGCAGGCTGCTTGGCACAGCAGAGCAGAAGAAAGGCTTTTCCCTAACAATTAATTTGTGTGACAAGATGTGCTGGAAAGAAAAAAGCAGCAGAAGAAAGGAGTTTTCTTTTGTTGCTTGTTTATTCTTGAAACACGCTCTGTGCACCTGACACGTTTGCTAGCTTCGTTCTGGATCTAATGCAAGCAATTGGCACAGTCTCCGTGCCGTGGTTAATTTTAAATGCAACACGATCATGCTACGGTACTTGACACATCTCTAAGAGCAACATCATGACACTGTTGACACGGAATGTTCGCTAATGGCATCCGCTGCCAAACGCCGATGTAAAATGAGTGGGATAACAACAGCGCCATTTAAAAGACTTCATTCAAGGGAGCATTGAAAATTTTATCAGGTCTAACTGGCATGGTGGATTTGCAAATGTGGAGAATATCCAGTTTCCTTTGCTTGCTCACAAGCTTCCGTGTGTGAGCCAAGTACAGCTCCATCCCCCGAGGCAGGGAAACCCAGAGGTGCAGCAGCCATCCAAACATCTGTCCCTGCAGCACGTGGTGTCTGGCTGGACTCATGCAAGGACCAAGCTCCTGGTGTTTTTAGTTCTGAAGAAAAGCTTCGTTATTTGGTAATTAATGGCCCTAAAACAGTTGTGTGGATAAGTCAGAATGTCACCTGCCCAGCTTTTCAGTCACTAAAATAAAATATATTAAGATAAGATGAAAATCAAAGTTCTATAAATAAATATGGCTGAGTTAATCATTAGCTAATGATCTGTTGGTGACAATGTAAGCAGAGAATTGCTGGTTTTCCGTGTGATTGTTGTGAACATTTCTGTGTGTGGATACAGTTATATTGGCTTAAATTTTATGCAAATACAACTTCATTCACACTTTTGCTAACGCAAGCTACTTTCCTAAACAGTACTCTTATTTAAATATTTACACAAAAAATCAGTGGGTTTTAAAACACATCCTTATTTTGGACACTGTAAGTCACTCATTTAGATTGTCAGGACTGGGTATAAACAGGGCTCCTATTTTTGGAGATGGTGAGAAAAGAATTGTAGGGAAAATACTTTTTTTGTACTGATGTTTGAAATCCTGTTCCCTCCCAGCAGGGAACTGTGGTAGAACTAATCAAAATGTTTGAGTCCCGACGGGCTTCCAGTATCTGTATGTCAATGGCATTTGAAATTTAAACACTGTGAATGTTGAAATTTTTATTTGGGGGAAGGTTATGGCTTTTAATCTTTTTAAAGTGTTTCTACTCAGATAAACGGGGTTTGCAGGACTTTCTGTCGTCTGGGGCCAAAGCAGAGAGGGAATCTGTTATTCTCTCTGTACAACCTGCAGCAGAAATCCTGAGCAGGGCTTTGCTGTACAACCTCAATTCAGTGATGATCATAAGTTCCTCCAGTTGTTAAGTATGGCTAATAAAGTTGAAAAACACCTTTTGAAAAATGATTAGGTAGATAATAAAGTATGTCAACTTGAAAATATGCATTCTTCATGTGATGACTGGAGATAGTTTATCACTTTATGAGTGACACATCCATTTATAAATATTTATTCTCTCTGGTGGTACTGATAAATCTTTTGAGCCTATAAGCCCATTGATACATACACAGTAATATCATTTGTCTTTCCAATGCATTTTATTTATTATTGACTAATTGCCTGCCAGATTGTAAATATGATAGGGGTGGCATTGTGCTTTGATTAACTGTATGTTAAAGTACCCAGAGGAATTTAGTTCTAGCTCTGAGCAAAGACATCCAGGGCAATAAATTGTATATTTTGAAATCAGCTATGCAGTATGGAGCTGCAGCACTAGTTAAACAAGCTGAGCAGAGGCATTTTCCAGAGCAGTTTATTTTGATTAATGTGTTCCCAAAAGCCTCTTGCTGCTGTTTACAATGGATTTGCTGTAATATTTACAATAAACTGGGGTAAGTCAAGAGAGTTTTAATGTACTTTGACAGGTTACTTGCACTTCACAAACCCAGGGCCAGGAGCATGGCCAAAGTCAAACAGGTAAATGTGTCGTCCCTCTATTTTTGGCACACGTGGGGATTTTTTCTTGTTCCTCCTCTTTCAATTCCACTCTCAGACATTTTCGTAGCCAAATGTTTAAAACCTGCTTAACAGAACTTGAACCATCCCTGTGATGACTGGAGATAATTTATCACATTAGAGCTGACACACCATTTATAAATATTTATTCTCTGTGGTGGCACTGATAAATGGGCTGAGCAGTGTCGGCAGAGGCTTGCAGAGCAGCTTCCCTCGGCCTGCTTCTCCCGGAGCAAAGGGCTCTGGCACCAGCGCCTTCCTGGGCTGGCAGGGACCACAGCCAGGGCACTGCTACCTCTTGATTAACTCCACCAGAACACTTCCATCCAGGACGCTCAGGGCCTTGTTAACCAGCTGCTCTCAAGTGTCCCTGTAATGAAATTCAAGGTTTTCAACGGCACAAAAGCTGCCACAGCAGGAGTTCTGTGCTCTGGCAGCTCTTGCTGGCCACCCCAAATACACAGACTTGCCCACCTCTTGGTTTTCATCTCTTGAAGCCATAAGGGACAAATGTCATTGCCCTGCCCAAATGAAAACCCCTCTGTGGAAGCTGGCTGCCGGAAACACAGCACAAGGTGGGCAGTGTGTTAATGCTGGAGACGCCTGCCGGCAATGCCAGCCCCTCCACTCACCCCCTCTTCCCTCGAAAAATGGAACTAGTTTGTCAGGCTGTACTTATGCACCGTGTAATTTGACAGGAATTCTATTGTAATTAGCACCCGCTAATCACTGCCAGCCACGTTAGTTAGCTAATTGTACCTTGGGCATTCAAAACCCAAGCAAACGCAAACCTCACACGTAATTTTGTTGAAATAGATGAAACAGCCGGATGCGTGTGTTCTTGTCAGGGATGTGGCTGGGGAGATGGTGACACGTGCTGGTGGCTCCTTCTGAGTCCTGCAGAAACATCTCCTTGGGCACCTTCTGGACCTTCTTCACAGGTGCCATGACCTGAACCTGTGGGCAGGCTGTGGATGGTAAGCGGGCACGGGGAGGGGGAGCTTTGCAGGACTGGTGCAAGAAATCTCCAGGATTAGAGAGCTCCAGAGACAAAACTGAAAGCAGGAGCCTTGAGAGATGGGCCAAGTCAAGGAGATATTTGGCATTTCCAACTAGGGGAAATTATCTTGTTCAGATTTTTTTTGTTTCTTTAATTCTGTTTTCAACGTTTATTTCTTTACAGTTAAAGAAACAGAGTGCCATCACCCAGCAGCAGCCTTTCTTCCATGGAGGCAGAATAACCTAGCTCTCTTTGATTTCCATTATGCTTTCCACTGGATCTGAGATGTAATTAATTAATTGATTTTTGCTGCCAGTCCCCTAATTAACACTAAATAAAAATTCATGCCAGGGTTAATAGCTTTAAAGGTTGGAGGCAGAAGCTTCTGGTGCTCAGGTCTGTTGCCCGTTGAGCAGTGCATTTGGGTTATATTCCCTGCCATGCTTTTAATCCCCAATCAATTGAAAGTTAATTTTGCTCTTAACTGAAAGGGAGCCAGAATGGGTTATTGTTACACAACTGGTTTTGTTTATGGCTTTACAGGGCAATGTTCAGAACAGTTATAGCACCACTGGGCAAACTGGGATAGCACAGCAAGGACACGATCCAGGTGTAATATGGTCCCCAAACCAGTGAGATTTATACCTTGTGCCCTCAATGCTTCCCATAAATGCTGCACTCTTTGCTCTTTAGTGTACTGGAAAATTACCAACACTTAGTATTTGTATGAGGCTTCGAGGCTCTGAAGTGCTGGTTAATTTTATGTGTAGCCAGTGGAATTTTACAAAAAGGTCAGGTTGTTTTTATCCATTATCTCTTACTAGAAAATAAAATTGCAAACTAGACAGAATTATTGAGAATATTGCTTTATGTGTTCATAAAATGAATTATCTGAACCATCTCATATCCTCTCTGGACCAGGAAGGTTAAAATGCCTCAAAGACCTCGACTGAATGTGGGAAAGGTGGGCTCCTGGATTAAACCCTTAGAAACATCTCCATGTAAATTTTAAGAAGAATTATAAACATTCTCTAGTTGTCTTAAAAAATGAAAGAGAAATAAGAACAAGATTTTCCATCTAACTGCTGATTTCACTTTTATGCCTCTGTGGCTATTTAGCTCAACATCTTCCCTTCCCTGGACATACGTGGTGCGATCCTAAAGCATATCAGGAAAACATTCAGAGCCAACATCGTGAGCAGTGAAACACGGCCCTCTTTGACAAAAAGGAGTTTTGACAAAGACCTCTGCAGGGTGGCTATGAGATGGTGTACTTACATTCTTTTCTGTTAATGAGGAACTTAGTTTATGAAGTGGGATTCAAGCAGTTCAGGTAGGAATGTGTATGTCCAAGGCAAACACCCTGTAATTCCAATTGTTGTTTGCTGTGTTTGAGCAACCCCCTAAGAACGTCCATGTTCAACGGGGCTTTTCCTTCTGCTAGTTGTTGTTAGCAATACTGTCCTCCTGAAATATGGAAACGTTCTTCTTCATAATTTCTCTTCCATTTTCCACTGCCTTTTGTTCTCACTTGCCTTCATGCAACCACAGTGTGAGCAGCTGTGCAGCTGCTGTGCTGCACTTCAGTGCCCTCAAGGTGCCAGGGCTCAAATTGGTAACATGGTACAAGCAAGGAGGAAATTGAGCTAAAATTCCTGCTCCTGTCTCTTCCTTTTGTCTCTGTTTGGGCATTTGCAGCACTGAGCAGTCTGGAAAGAGAAAGGAACAAAAAAAGGCAATTTCAAATAAGTACATAAAATACATCCTTTTCCAGTCCATCCCTCCTAGGCTTTAAAATACTGTAGGCATTTTTTAAGCTACAAGGTGGTGCAAGTTGCAAGGTGTTTGCCAGAGCACAGCATGCTCTGTCTCAGCTGGGATCGCTATAGCTAATCCCCAAGCATTCAACTCTGATTTTATCTTTTTGTTATCAACTTTGTTCTTTGATCCAGCTGGAGTATCAGTTCCATTCTATTCCTTTAATGATCTGCAGCTCATTTGCTTCTCTGCTCAAATCCCATGCTCTGGATACTGCCAGCCTTTAGCCCTGGCCACACTAATACATAATGCAGATGATAAAAGCCAGTGTAACAGAAAAGAGGTCCCAGGGAGAATACAAACCATGACAAAATAAGAAGGAAGCAGATGGTTAGGTATTAAACTGCAGTAATAAAATAACATCTGGCAGAATCACACACACGCACTGATGCCCATCTGAGGAGTGCACTGATTTAAGTAATATGTTTCTCATTTTGGTGCAATTAACACCAAAATTTGCATAGCAAACAGTGGCAGAGCACACAGAAACTTCTTTTGAAAAATGCAGTCCAAATATGTCTTTTCTACAAGGAGATTGGGCATAGCAGATGCTGATGGATTTCTATAGTGTGGTGTAAAGCAATTAATGAGTCATACCTTCCTGCTGGCCAGAGAACCCATTACTCTGTTTACATGCAGCCTGGCAGATGTACTTGTTTGCAGGGCTGGAAATTAAAAGATAAAGGGGGAATAGGACTTGAACACGTGGAACATCACTCCTCCCCGTGCTATAGAGAGAAGGATGCTCTATGGACTAGGCAGATCCTTAAAACCCTGCGGAGGTAAATCTGACTGCCCCAGTTCCTCTCCCAAATTTCCCTTTATGCGAGTTCGGGAAAGAGAAACCTTGGGGCTGGGTTTTTTCAAAGGAAGTTGGAGGCAAGATGAAATCCCCACGTGGTTTGACAAGCCACAGGCAGCAGCAGACAGCCTGCAGGCAGGGAGGTGCTGCCTTCACCAGCCCTGGCCTGCCCACAAAGGGAGCCCAGGGCCGGCCCAGCCTGAAGAAAAAATGTTTAACTTGTGTTGCTGAGCTCATTGGGATGCTGAGGAAGGGGTGTGCTGGGAAAGCTGCTGGTGGGAGCACTGGGGAGCTGCAGGGTGGTCGGGACAGGGCTGGCACCTGCTGCTCTGCTTGGCCACCAGCACAGACTGGAGCTGCTCCGTGGAGAAGCCTTTCACCAGCAGCTTTCATAACACACCCGTGGGCGAATGCACACGAATATTGTAATCGGTGGGGGCTTGGGGGGAGCTGTGTCAGGGCTCCCAACAGAACCCTCTGGCTGTAGGCACCTCCCCAGCCCTGGGGGACACCTCAGCCACCTGCTCACGCCCCACTCCACGGGACAGGAGGATTTGCAGTTCGGACATGGAGAGCTGCTGCGTCTTCTGCGTGCTGGCAGCTGTGTCTGGAGCACTTTGGGATTTTGCCTTTCTCCACAGCAGGATGTGGGGTGTGAACCTTGCTGAGGGGCTTCAGCAGAAGCACACAGAACTGTCCTGATGGAGTCAGTGGTTCATCAATCAAAAGCCCATGCAATCAACAGCAGGTTGCAGATAGAGGATTGCCAGTGTGTGACAGAACAGAAGCCCTGTGCTCTGCTCCAGCCAAGGAAGCACTGGATTTCCACTGCCAAGGGCTGGGCCACACTGCAGCTTGGCATGGGTTTCAGCATAAATGACATCTCCTGTGGGAAACTTCCAGTCTAGCTTGGAATAAAAGCAGCTTTGTTTTGGAATTCCCTTGGAAGCAGAGTTCAGAAAGAGAAAAGCATGGGAAGAGCTTAGCCTCCATCTACCTGCTTGTCCCTAGCAGGAGGGAGGTGGGTGGCAAACGTTTATCCTCAGCTCTGCCATCCAGACAGATTTGACCATCTGAGCTGAGCCTGGCTGCTGGAAAATCCTATACACTGAATTTTCTCGGAGTAATTGGCTTTTGTAATGTCCCAGCGTGCTGCAGCTGGCACAGCATTACCTGTCTTTGCAGGGCAGCCAGGCTGGCCAAACGGCAGCAGTATTCCAGGGAAGGGAAAGTGTATTCCTTTCTGTTTTGGTGTGTTCAGTGAAAGGCCTGATCTTGCTTCTTTTGAAAATGGTGACAATAGTCCCATTGATTTCCTTAGAAGAAAGGAGTGGGAACATGTCTAAAGTTCTTCTTCTTTCAACAAAATGGAATAAAAGGGGCGCTTTCAACACACCTTTATTCCAATTCCTTCTGCCTTTTATATAGGGGTTATCTGCTGGAAGTCTGCTTTGCCCCATGCACAGAGAGATCCAGATTTTGACATGAGCCCTGAATGCCATCACATTTTAAGTGATAATGCAGTGATTTACTTCCATCACTACAGCGTTTAGATCTTGTGGTATCTTCTTTCCTATGACAACCTTTACTAGCAGGAATAATAAGTATGCTTTCTTGGTAGCAGATCTAGGACACTAACAGAAAAAGCTGAGGGGTAAAAGCTAGAGAGGTATTTATGGGTGGAAAGAGTTATTTGTATTAACAAAAATATGCACTATCGCAGCATTGCTGAGGAATATAAGGCAGAGTTTTGCAGTTTTAGGGACTGTGATGTGATCCCAGCAAGATTTTTGCAGCAGTTAATTGTCTTGAAATCTGTCCAAAGGCAGCAGCATTAATTTCATTTGTTCTTTGCTGGGAATTCCATGGGAGCGTGAGCTTCAGTCTCCAGTAAATCAGGAGAGCAACATGCACTGTGGACTGAGGCTCAAGCTCGTTGGGAATCTTTCCTCCTCACTGGACGCTGGATGGAGTCTTTAATTCTGAAATGGTTAGAATAGCCTTAATTCTTATTTCTGAGGAAGTAATGCTGCCAAAACCAGGAAATGAGTGAGAGCCCTGCACTTTTCCTGCTCCTGCCCCCAGAGCACCTCCTCCAAACTGCAGAGGCCTCGGGGACATGGCAACTTTGACCTCTGAGAACCAGTGTTCACAGGGTGTCGTGGTGCCAGGTATTCCCAAAACACCTGGCTGCGCAAGCAGAGCAGGAGAACAAGCCCACATCCTTCCCAGAATAGCTCCAACCAAATCTGTACAAGCCAATCCCTGACCCGGGCACCCCGGAGTCAATGAGCTCTTTCGCTTGCAGAATCTCACACTGAGCACATAACCTTTGCTTTTGCTGCCTTTCTGCTGGGTTTAACCATTCCACTGTAGTGCAAAATGGGGCTCTGAGGAGCAGGTGGAGGGGTCAATGTGGGAACATTTGCAGAAAAACTGCCTGTTCCAGCCAGTTTCACCAGCATTCTGCATTTCCCTGAGTTACTTTTGGAAGACGGTTTAATTTCCTATGTGATGCCTGTATTTTGCTTGCATTCCTTCTCTTCAGCCCCTCTCAATGATATTCTGGTGCCTGCCTTCTCAACAGCAATAATAGCTGCAATATATTTAATAGCTACCCACTGCTGGCCTCTCTCAGCCTTCTCCATGGATTCCCCGAGGTACCAGATGCATAATGCATTTCCCAGCTAGAAATCAGACCTCGCCAGGATCTGCCCTCTTGAAAAAAAACTCCTTCCTGGCAGGTTCCCCAGCTCTGTGGGAATTAGCAGTGTGTGCAGAGGCACACAGGGGTGGTTTCCTCTCTCTGTTTGGGTGTGAAGTGCAAGGCTTGGAGCTACATCAGCTGCTGCAGACAAACAAGGCTGCCCTGCACCCAAAGCAGCACCCAAACTGCATGTCCTCCCTGCAGAGTCCCTGACAGAACACTTCATCCTGACCCCAGCCATCCCAGCCAGAGCTGCAGGGATGAAGCTGGGTGATGGGAGGGAGATTGTGGTATGAGAAACAAGAAAATGCAGAAATCACTGTAGCAAGAGCCTAACTGCAGCAAATTTGGGAAATATTCCCAGAACTAACCCAGGCTGACCTATCAAAGGCCCCGGTCTGACCAGCTTTGCACTCTCTCCTAAAAAAACTGCAGAATGTGACAGCCATGGCGAGGGGGGTGGGTGTGTGTTACATTTACCTTAAATTTTAATTTCTTCAGGAAGAAGCAACTAATTTAATTGTTTATTTGGTTATCTATACAAGCAAAGAATGATTTAAAGCAATTTGCCTGCATGAATTTCTGCACCTCCTGGTGCCCTTCAAGACAGGCTTGTTTTCAGAGGAGAAACTTGTCAAATGACTCAACAAAGGTATAATGAAAAAAGAGGAAAAGAAAAGGCCATGATAGAGCTGGGAAATGAACACAGGAATGTTGACTTTGAACTACATGAAACCAGTTGCACTACAGTAGCATACTTGGTAGTTTTGTTTGGTTTTCAGCCACAGCTTTAAAGTTTGGCCAAAAAAGTTAAGAAGTCAGGAAGGGGGTAATTTTTATTCTTCAGATGAGAAGACTGAGAAATCTGAAAGCCTGGTGCTCACAATAACTTATTATTGCTCTTTACTTGATGGAGTGACTCATATAGCACATAGCTTCAGGAGCAGGTTTGGGGTAAGCTATAGCTGAAAACACAGCCAGCTGTAAAAAGCTAGCCATTTCCTACACAGCATCTACTTCAAACGAATAAAATAGATGTCTTCTCTTTTCTGTCCAAAAGTCATTGCAGAAGCAGCTTTCTTTTGTTATCTCCCAATAAATGTGTCTCTGTAATAGTGGAATTTACTGCTGGGGGTGTGTGTTTCTCACCGCTGCTTCCCCTTACAAAGGAGCTGATCCATCTTGTGCTGGGAGAAGGCAAATGATGTCATGTTTCCTGTATTTCAGCCCACTTTCCAGCTGCTGCAGAAAGGCAGGGCTCGAGGTAAACACTTCATTCTGCAAGGGCAGAGCGGGAGCTGCTGCCTCTGGCTGGGCCGGGAGGGCGCTCCAGGAGCGGAATGACGGTCATGCCATTTCTGGCACCTCCATGCCAGTCTGAATTGGCCTTTCCTGCTGCTTCTCCCCTCAACGGGCGGCCCCAGCACACGGGACGAATGGGAGGCAGCATTCCCATCCCCTGTGCCCTGCTCTGGTGGGGCTGGCAGCTCGGCAAGTCGGGGCACTCTGCCTTGGCACAGCCCCGTGCCCAAAAGTTTGCCTGAACCAGTTTTCCTTCCAGCAAGAGAGCCCTTGACATTCATTAAGGCTAAATTCACTCTCACATTTTAATCAATGAGATGGAAAAAACAACAAAACAGGAATGCATAAGCAAGTCTGACTTCTTTTTTTTTTTTTTTTCTGTTTTTTTCCCCCCCTTTCTATCAGCAGTCTAACAAGCCTAGGATAACACCCGCCCGCGTGCCAGATTCGCCCAGGCAATTATCACCAATGCAGATTGAATAATTATGCATGCAAAGGCCCGTCTGGTACCTGCCACACGCAATGACTCAATCCCCGTGCAGGTGCAAGCGCTGCCTCCTCCCTGCTGCCGGCCACCCGGGGCCAGCCCTGCCCATCCCACGGCTCTGTCCCCTGGCACTGCTGATGGCCGGGGCACAAGGAGCCTCCTTGGCCTTCTGGGACCCTCCGTGTTGGGCTGATGGCAGATTCTGCAGGTTTTCCACAGCACCCCACTCCAGAGGCAGTGCGGAAGGAGGGGTGCAGTGCAAAGCCTGGCTTTTCCCCGCTGACAACAGACCTTCCTGTGTGGTTTTAGCCCCAGCAGTGCTGTCCCTTCCCCAGGATTGCTGCCTGCATCGCCACGGCTCTGCTGCCTGCAGTTTTCCACTCTGTAATTCTGTCCTCAGCCCATGCACCAGCAGAATATGACTTCCTTCATATATTATACCTTGAGTGCAATACAAGAAAATAAAAATGAGTAACAGCTTGTTTCCCAGCCCTGGATGGAGCAAAAATTTTGATGAATGGGCAGACTACTTGCATGAAAAAGAGCATGAATAATTTGTAATGAATAATATTCAAGTGTTACCTTTTTTTTCCTCTCATAAATTGCTTGCAAATTTTTCCCCCCCCGAGCTGTTAGTCACCAGAGCAAATACAGAGCAGCTTGTTGGAAGCATTTGTTTTCTGCTGCTCTGAGCTGTGGTTAGATGTGCTGGTCACTGTGATGGATGGGGAAACTCATCCTGGCATGTTTCTTCAGGTGACACTTCATGATTTCCAGGGCTTTGCATATATTTTTTGTCACAAGCAATGGCAGTTGCCGAAAAAGCTGTTTGTTTGCTACTGTTAGTAATTTATAAATTATTGCTTCCACAGGTCTCAACCAATACTGGAGCTTGACAGAGACCTGGCTTAAGAATGAATTATTTAATGAAAAATACATGTAGATCTCTATGCTGCTGGAAAGGCACAGTTCACCATTTCCCCCCATTTCTCTGGAGTTTTGCTGTTAAAAAATAACACCCCTATCTTTGTGTAGCAGTTTGGTGGAGGTGGAGAGTGAGGAAGGGGCTGATGGGGCATGGGTGAGGTATTCCTCACCTCTGGGATGATTTGTCCTGGTTTTATTAATACAGCAGCTGCCTTCTCTGACCTGCTCCCACGTGGAGTATCTGGGAGTTTGATTCCATCGTTCCACTCCTCTGCCTGTCATCAGCTTTGGGGAGGGACACAAGGGGTAAGCTCTGTCTCTCCCACATTTTCACCTTTTCTCCCACCAGGCCAGAGTGGGACAGAGTGTGGGGAGGGTATGCAGCGAGGACAGGCTGTGGGGAGGTGGGAGAGGTGTCCCCACTCTGTCCCCATCCCTGTGCATCCCTGCCCTGTGCTGGCAGCTCCACCCAGGGGAAAGACAGAGGGCAGCCCTGACCAGTGGGTGGTTATTCCCATGTGAGCTGCATCTCACCTGCTATTTTTCACTTTGAAATTCAGATGGTTCTGAACAAAACCTGTGCACACCAGTATAGCCCTGGCCTGGCCTGGCCTGGCTTCTCTGGGTGAGCTGAGGCCAGGAGAGGGTTTGGAATGTGCCAGGGTCTCAGTGTCCTCACCAAGCTGCCCTGCTCCTTGTTCTGGGCATCATGTGGGCACTGCAGCCTAAGTTATTTTGGGATCTCTCCCCCACCTCTCTCATTTTCTATTCCTTTTCCACTGACCTCTTCTAATCAGCTGAGATACTTTCCTGTTTTGTTTTTCACTTGAACTCAAAGCAGTGTGAAGGAATGACCTCTCTTCCATGCACATGATTGCATTTTAAACTTTAATAGCTTCCATACCCTTTTCTAGGTTCTCTGCTCAGCTGAAGCTCTGTACATTGCATTCACATTCAGGGAGCAGCCAGATGATGGCAAAGTACAGTTCCTGTATCAGATCTTCTTCTGTGTGATGAACGCTTCAAATTGAAGCTACACTTCTTTCTAAGCTTAACATATGTGAGGTTCATCTGATAGAGTATTTATTGACATTATGCAGCTGTAAAGAGATCTGGTTTGCATATGAAAAAATTGGAGCGTAATGTAGTTAATGCTAATTAAGAGATATCTTAATAATGTGCAGTGATTTTTTAATAGATGGCAAGAGAATAGGCTTGAGGGGAGGTAGGGAAACGCACCCACAGACCTGCTTTTGCTCTGTCACAATCTCTCCTCTGAAGTGCAGAGGAATGTTTGATTTCTGGGTGTGTGTGTCTGGCAATGGAAACCAAAGCAGCAGAGATTACAACAGTTCTGATTATCCGAAACTGAATATGGAGTTTTTTGAATGAGTTTAATGACTGATTTCCTCTTAGCACCTCATTACTGAGCATGGCCTCTCTCGAAGTACAGGGAGAAGGCTTGGATACACGAGGAATGACCTGGGAAGAGTGGTTTGTTAACATGGATCCCAGAACAGAGAAGTTAAAGCCCAAATTGCTTCCTGGCTGTGAGGAACGTGATTTGCTCCAGGGTGGACAGCTCTGTTACAAACTTTGATGTGACAGTAGCTGTTCAAAGTGGGGGAAAAGCATTTGTGAGAAGTCTGCAAAAATCAGAATAAGGGCTTTTAGCTTATAGATGTCTTTTTCTGTCTCAGTGGAGTTGTTTCTACTCAGAGGCAATTCACTACACCTAGGAGAGGGATGAGCTGGAATCCAACTTGCAGTGGATAAAGCACTGAGGAGGGGAGCTGGTCCCCACAAACCCCTCCTGACCACTTCTAACAAGTGGCTGGCTTTGCTTCCAGTCCCAGCTGAGCGCAGTGGCATCCCAGGCCTCGCCAGCAGCCCACTGCTGCTTCTCCTTTGACACCTCTTGCCCGATTGCATCAAGCAGTTCAGCCCCTTGGGTTTGCTTTTGGTGTAAATCCAGCTGGGAGGGCGTGTTGGGGCGGGAAGTGAGGACATGAGCTGGAACCCCACCTTCCAGTGTGAAAGCCTGCTGCAGGGTTAGCGGCAGCAAACGATGCTCTGCGACCTCTGCTTCCTCTGCCATGAGAGTTTGCAGAGTGCAGCCATGAACGCAGAATTCACTGCCACGGCCGGGGAAATGCCCTGCGAGCGGGGCACAGGCATCCTCAGCCCGGCACTGCAGGGAGGAGGTGCTGACACGAGATTTAAAGACACACAGCCCTCCTACAGGAGTGAAATAAACGACAAGCCAATAATCCAAAGAACAGATTTATTGAACAAAACAAAGATCTGAATAATTAAGGTTCCCAATAGCTCGTTGGCACAGACCTAGGAAGGAGGACCCACACTGGGTGTCTGGCCCCGGTCGGTGTGGTTGCAGAGATGCCAGTCTTCCAGGGGAGTTACTTTTTTACCCCTCCCAAGAGTCCTAACACCCTTCTTCCAGAGAACTCCCTGCCAGTCACCTCTAGGCCTATACATGAAACAAGCCTAACATTAATTCCAACTAGCCCAACCCCCAAATGCCCCAACTGAATAAGAAACTGTCAACTATTTAACATACCAAGAGCAACTCTGAACTAATTAACCATCAAATCATCAAAATAAAAAGATTAACATAAGGAAGCTCCTCTCTTTGAGAACTACAAAAGCCAACCTCCCACACTCATTTATACCAGGAGGAATGTGGGAGATGGTTAATGAAAGCATTTAATACCACTGATGGTTTTCCATAATTTCAACACACCTTTACTTCTTTTTTTTCCTCTGCAAACTGGAAAGCAGAAGGGCTGAGTCACCCCTCGAGAAGACATCTCCCATCCCAGATGTTCTGCCACGTGATCCTGGTGTCTCTTGTTGCTGGAGGAGCTCCTGTGTCACTCCCAGGCCAGGGTGAGGATGACATTTCTCCAGTGGCACTGCTACAGCAGAGGAAAGTTCCCCTCTCAGTGTTTGCTGCACAACCAGTAAATCCTCTCTGTTTGGAAGCCTCCCTGTCCGCACTGAGACCTTGCCTTTGAAAGGTGATAGCGTGGAAACCATCCTGCTACATTTTGCAATGAAGATCTATTTGCATTTGTTACCTGGGAGCCGTCCATCATTTCTAACACTGTGACTTCTGGGTGACTCTTCTGTGCTTCCCTCTGGCACTGCGTGCCAGCTTTGTGCCAATAATCTTGGATGACAGTTATGGAGGTCTCAATTCATCCCTCATTTCTGTTATATATTGCCTGTGATTTAAAGCCACTTAAACATATATTGCCTGTGATATAAAGTCACTTAATTGTCCTGTTCCTCATCTGTAACATAATACAGCATTTTTCCTCCCTGTCATCTGCCTGCTCTCTGTGGATCAGATGGTGGTCCAGGCAGGGCTCTCTTGGGTGCAGGTGTCTCAGCAGACTTTGGAACCAATAAAGTACTTTAGCTGATTAACTTCTGGATTTGGAACTAAATATATTTCAGTTTTCCCCAGTTCATTGCTAACCAGACTGAGAGTTTCATGACATTTGCTGCAATATTTAAATCCCAACTTCTTGACTTCACTGATTTTGTGAGAATCTTTGCTCCTGGGTTCTCTGGATTTTTTTTTTCCTTTTGTCTTGTCTTCTAAAAGAACATCACTAGCACCAGTGCAAAAAGATCCTGAGAGAGATGTTCCCAGATGGCTGGAATCTGCTGTTTTTTCAAATACAAAGAAATTTGGGCTGATATCGTGACTTTCCCCAGGCTCAACTTGTCAGTCTTGTGCATGGGGAAGGACCTGTGCAGAAGCAGCAGTGGGGCCAGGAGAGAAGCTGCTTTTCCTGTTATGGCTTGGAGCAGAGAGTCCCTTGGAGCTGACACTGTCCATAGAAAAACTGAGTCTCATCAGTTTCCTTTGGACAGCCTGCTGCTGTAGAGTTTGCATCTTAATAAATATTTCTCTGTTTTTACCTGATGCCACAACACATATATTTGGTATTAAGAATTTCCATCTGGGAAAAGTGATATATACATATTTAATGGAAGTATTTTAGAGTTCAGAGAAGTCAAACCTCTCTGTTTAGATGTGCTCCAAAACAGCCACAAGAGTTAAAGCAAGTTATGTATGCGTGATCTCCTCTATTAAAGGATTTACATTCATATCTCCTATTCTCAGCCTCCACCTCCTCCTATTCAATTTACAGTCTAGACTCTTTAAAAATGCCTTGTTACTGGTTGGCTTTTTTTTTTCTCCTGTGGGGAAAGGGCACTTGTGAGACAATGCTCTCAACTCGAGATTACACAGAGTTGCTGCATGTTGGTGCATGATAACAGGAAAGGTTCCAGCAAGCCCCAATATGTAATAAACTGCAAAGGCATAAATTGCATATGATTAAACCTTTGATGGTGGGCTGTTAGGAATTCCCAGTGCAGCGTGCCATGCTGCCTTTTACGTCAGCCCTTACAAGAGCAGTCCCAGACTCATTGGCTCCAAGGGGTTAATTATACATTATGCATTAAAACAGTGAAAGATGCTTGTTAATAGTCCAACCATTGCATGGCAACCCTGGGTGACTCCCTCACCGCTGCTGCCAATTTGCAGCACTCACCTGGGGCAAGATAGGAAAAGCTTGTCATTTCTCACCCCTTCCACTCTCTTTCCCTCCTCCTTGCTGTTGTTTTTTTTTTTTTCTCCCCATCTGCAACATCAATTTGCTTGTCAAGGTACGTGGCAGGTGAAAAGCCTACCTGATTATTGAAATTGTAAGGTCAAAAGCAATTGGATCCGTCTGCCATGGATGGCAATTTACAGCCAATGCTGGCCCAGGCAGGCGCAGATGAGGGGCAGGTGAGGCAGGCAGGGCAGTCCTGATGGCAGTGATAAAGTAGGGGCTGATAAAAAGGGTCAGGGGGGAAGCTCTGGCTCCTTTCCTGGGGGGGAGGTGCCTCATCCCTTCTTATCCCTTGGTTTTCAGTCAAAGCATTGGCTGGGGAAGCTGGGTGGTGTTCTCTGAGGCACCAAGGAGCTGCTGATCGTTGTTCTCTCCATTTGCTGTGCTGGCTCCAGAAGCTTGAGTGTGTTTTATCTGCCAGAAAGCAGCACCGACATCAGAAGGGTGAGCTGAGATAACGTGTCTGTCTAAATGTTAGATACTAAGGGGAGGTGTTATGCCATGAGGAATACTTATAGAACTTCTGAGTTCTCTCTTGTTGCAGAAGACTTTTAACAAGCTGAGTTAACATCCATAAACGTGGGATGAAGTTATTCTTTCAGCAGTTGCAGGCTTTGGCTTTTTGTTTTTCTAAATAATAGCTGGAATAAAATGAAACTCTGGAAATTCCACGCTTAGCTTCCTCTCCTTCTCTGGGTAAAACCCACCTCACTGTATGATCACAAATCTGAACTTGGGCTCTGTGTTTATCCTGATAAGCTTTCCTACCTTCAGCCTGAAGGTACCAGCTTGTCTGAGTTAGTCAGGCCCTCTAAACACTCACTCCAGCAGGCTTTTGTCCTGGGTAGACCCGGGATGTTCCACATGAAGCTGGAGTTGAGCTGTTGAGCCATGTAGAGCATCCAAGGCTTTTCCTTTTCTCTCCCTCGGATTGGTGTGAGATTTATCTGGAAATCTCCTGCCCTGGTCCTGGGGAGCCCCTCTGCTCTCGGTGTGCGGGAGGCTGCTGCTTGTGCTGGAGTGATTTTCCTTTTGCAGTTTACAGAACGGCTCTGTGCTGCTGTCTGTGTGCCTGCAGCGACAGTGAACTGAGTGCCAGTGTGTGAGGATCCCAGGGACTAGCTGGGGAGCAAGAATTAATTTTCTGGAAGTCGAGCAAATTGAGCACTTACGGTGTTTCTGTGTCCTCATCCCCACACAGCAATGAATACCTGCCAAAACCCTGGCAGAGCCTTACTGTCGTTTTCCAGACTGAGGGAATGTTTGATGGCTTAAGGAAGGGGAAAAAGAAAAAAAAAAAACCCAAAAAAACCAACTTGGGGACAGCACACAGTAAATAAGACTTTGACCTTATCTAAAGTATTTCTGTGCACTGAATCTAGCCAAGGACTCTTGAATAAAACAAACCTGAAGTTTCTAGGCCAAGCAGGTTTTGAGATATGGCTCCACGATAAATTGTTAGAGGAATATTTTAAAGGCTGAATTGCACCTCATTTTTCAAAGTCCCATATCTCACAAACACCTTGTCTGATCTGCCACAAACTTTGTCAGTGAACTAACCCCCGACTACTGATTGTGTATGCAAAGTTGTGAGCAAAAAAAGCTGCATGAATCTTAATTCTTATCTTAAACACCTCCCTTCCAGGATACATGCCTCCCCTAAATATTGGTGGAGCTTTTCAGGTTACTTTAAAAAAAATAAATCTGTAAATCCCAAACTGGTTAGTGCTCACTGGGAAGGCATAGATCTTGCTGTTTTCAAGTTCTTAATTATGGGGAATGTGCATAAATAGGAAATTTGAAACTAAGTACTTTAGGGTTTCTTTGTTGTGCATGAACACTAGGAAAGTCAAAGTGTAAAGCAAAGGAAAAAGCAAGGGGATTTGAGGCAGGAGCAATGAATAAGTCCTAGGACTTAGTGCTTAGTGTCATCCTCCATAACTTTTATCCATAATTATTATAATTATCTCTGAGCATTATGGCTCTCTGGCAAATGCATCCTTGGAAGAAAGGCATGATAAATCTGTGCTTCTATTTCAGAGGTGTGGATAAACACTTTTTTTGTTGTTTTTCCCTATTTGTGCACTTGCAAAGCAAGTCTTTTCCAGCATCTGCATTTGAATCCATAGGGGAGTTATTAATTACACTGGTACCACTACCCACTAGCAATGGGACAATGACCCTGTATTCCTAGTAATTTACTGCATGATATTATAAGGATTCAAATTATTTCATCATTTAATAACAGATGAAAGAAGCCTTGCATGTCTGTGCTGATGTTTATTATTTCTTTTAGCAGTGCTTCCTTCTAGTCTTCCTTTGGCTCTTAAGCAAATAGAGGAATCACAGATCTTATTTTTCTTTATAGCTAGATCCTGCCTGGAGTCTCTCAGTTTTTCAGGGATAAAAATTTCAATTAAGTATCACAAAACTAACAATTTCTTAGACTTAGATATTTAATCCACATTTTTCTGTGTGTGATGCTTGTAATAAATTTACAGAGAAATTGTTGGGGAAATACCCACTTCACTCAAACATGAAGGAGGCATTTGGGATGTTCCCTTTTAGGACCTCAGTAATCTGTTCATATGTTTCAAGTCAACATTTCTAAAGAAAGAAAAGTAACTGAGTTGTGGAAGTATTTTCATGTCCAATTATTTTAGCACTTGCATTAACTCTCAAATTGAAATCCTATCCGTCCTCATTACACAGGTAGAATCAATATCAATATCAGTAATGCAGAAGTTAGGGAGTATCTTCATTAATATCCCCTGTTAAGTGGGCTTTGAAAGTCATTGCATTATTATCTCACTATTATTTTGTGACAGTATGAGATTTAAAAGTAATTTTTCAGTGTGCTGCTCTGCCTTGCTGACCCATACCAAGCTGATAAACACCTAAGAAATCAGTGAATAAACAAGTACCACTTAAAATGCTTTTTTTTCAGACATTATTTTTTTTCAAGCTGCTAATAGAAGCACTTCTGAGAAGAGCCATCACTCTGCATTTATTTATTTAAAATACTATTGTGCCTTTTTTTTTTAATGTTGGTTTCCTTTGTTACCTGCTGAAGCTGCTGGGCTAACCCTGTCACTGCTGATCCTCTCAGTGGTGCTCCAGGTGTGGAGGTGGGACACAAATACCAGGTGCTGGAGATGGTGTGGAGCAGATCCAGGCTATAGAACCACGCTGGTGGGCAATGGCTGTTCAGAAGCTGAAATAAATGTGTGGGTGCTCAGAAGTCAGGGCTCTCCTCTGTGCTGTGGTTGCAGGACTAGAAGTGAAAATCTCAGGGCAGGAGAGGGGGAGGGTTGCTGGTGAGGGCTGTGACCAGCACACTGGGGTTTGCTGCTTCCACCCAACACCTCCCTTCTGGTTCCCCCTGGGCTGCAGCAGTCACAGAGTGACCATGTGTGGTAGCAGAGGGGACAGTGCTGGCACGGTGCCTCTGGAAGCCTGTGTGGGAAACTGTCCTGCACTGCTGCTGAGATCCAAGGAAACCCCTGATGGGAGTGAGCGTGTGGTTTTCAGGGAAAGCTCTGCATGAGTGGGACTCCAGTGACAGCCCCATCCATCACAAGTCATGGCTCTTATCTCTGCAGTGCATCAGGGATATGGTTTATGAAAAAGCTAGAGGTGATTATTTGTTTTTCTTCTCTGCATATGTGTCAGGAGTTGCTTGGAGCAAGCTTTGTGTTTGTTGGTGGCATGTGAAACAGTATCTTCCAGGAAACTTCAGAAATATTTTATGAAGTGTAGTAATAAAAATATCCATGTGGTACAGCCCATGCAAAATAACACTTTTGGCTGGGAGCAGTGTATGCAGTTTCTCTAGTGCACAACGCTTCCACGAGAAACACTTGCAGATGGATTTCATCTCCCTGGTATTTTAATATCCATTACCCAAGCCCAGAAAGCTTTCCTGGGGTGGGTGTAGAAGCAGTTATCTGTGACAGACCCTTCCAGCTTGGATCGGGGCTGCTTTGCACTCGGGCTGGCCCTGCCAGGTTGCATCCAGCTCCGTGCTCCTGACTCTGCTCCTGGAGATCCCCCAGCAGCCACGCTGATCCCGTTAACTGGGGGCTGTGGGACCCCCCTGCAGGGCTGGAGCCCTGGGGGTGCCCCTGAGGGGATGTGCAAGGCTGTGGGAAAACTGCTCCAGGGGTGGTGGGAAAAGCCTGCAAGGGAGGCTTTGCTGCCTGGGAGGACTCCACCAAAGGGATGGTCTGGACCACCTTTGGAGAGGAAAAGATTAGAATATGTTCAAGATGTATCAGCTAATTAAGAGAGCTCAGATATGGGGCTTGCTTTGTAGCTTGTGCTGCCGTGCTCCGTGAGGAGCTTGCTGCAGGCTCGATGAGGATCCTCCTGTGGCAGCAAGGACCAGCTCTTCTGCTGGTCTTCTGAGGTCTGTGAGGTTTGGCAGGATATGAGCAAGGCTAGTATGCCCAAAGGACAAACTGGGCAGCTGTTCAGGGTTGGCATTTCTAGATCTGATGAGGGATTGCATGCAATTTACCCCTAATAAATGTTAATTACTGGGAGAGTACATATTTTGCTTGATTCCTTTCTGGCTGGTTGTGCAACTGTGTTTTTATATACCTGGTACTTGAAACGTTTGATTTAAAAAAAGTAATAATCCCCTGTAATTACAATGGCTTTATTAAAGGTTGCAGGGCTTGTATGATCTCTGTAGTAAAAATTTATGAATTCTTCTACTGAGATAGTGATCTCCTGGCTCTTGCTCCAAAAGAGCAGTGCAGGGTTTGCTAACCACTCAGGGATTTATTTGCCAACCTTTCCCAGTGTGGATCCCATGATTTCTACTAAATGGAGACTATGAGGGCTTAATATTTTTGCCCAGGATGTCTGTGGGTGGAAGCTCAATTGTCAGCTTGACTTCGTCTTGATGGTGACAGTGGAGGGGACTTCCCTCTGTACAGCTCAGCTTCCCGTGATTTGCCTCATGAGCAGCTGGGACATCAGCTGAGTTTGAGCCACGCTGCAGTGGAGATTCCCCCTGGACACGGCAAGGCAGTCAAACGCATCCCCAAGAGGCAGAGGCAGCAAGGAGCTGCTGCTCGTGGTGCTGCGGGGAGCAGGAGGGGCGCTGCAGCACCTTAAACTCTAGTGAGAGCCAGGGTGCTGCTTCCAGCTCTGCTTTCAGGATTTTTTGTGGCAATCCCAAGGCACGGCTGTGCTGTAAGAGCTGGGATGTCTCAGCTGGTCAGACAAGGTGCCCTGCAGTCCAAGTCCTTTTGTGCCCAGACTCAAAAGGATGACGAGGCTCAGGTTACCCTTTGGGGGACACTTGTGGAACATCATCACCTCAGCATTGTGGAGGGGCAGGAGAAAAGTTCTGCTCCCAGCCTTCCAGCACAGCCCCTTCTAAAAAAAACCTGTGCCCCAAACGTGCTGGTTTTCTGTTTAACTGTGTGTGACCTGAGAGCACCCCAGCTGTGTTGGCTTAACTGGGCTTATTTTTGTGGTCTGTTTGAGCAGTTATGTTTCCTTTTCGTAACTCATCTGGAGGAACATCTGACTTTGTGAAGCTCTCTGTCGTGAGATCGTCCTGGGCAGCTCTGCAGACAGGTCATGCCTTGTGTTTGGCAGCGACAGCAGCTCAGAGCCCGTGTGCCCATTTCCACTGGAGCTACAATCACTGGCTCTGGGACAAGTTCCCTGTCCTGACTCATGGTTGCTGAGTCACTTTTAATTCTAGCTCCTTTAGAAGGTAAATGGCACTTGGTCTCAGGTTTCTTTTGTTGTTATTTTTAATGTATGGCAAGGTTTCATAGCTTTTGGTTCACACTTTATTTTTGCTATTAACACTCTTCCAGTTTCAGGCTGGCTGCTGCAACAGCACAATCGCATGTTGGGCTCTGAGCTGGGGTAACTTGTTGGAATAACTTTGGAGTGTTTTGATATAGCAGTTCCTGTCTGTCTTCCTCATCTCTGGTCTATGATAGATAATCTTTAAATTATCTGTGATCAATAATAATTTAAAACCCACAAAATTCATCTATCCCAAGCGTGCATTCAAAGGACTTTTCTTTCCCCATAGCAGTAGCTCGTATATCCCTTATGGGCTTCTGTGCATGTTAATCGCACCAATTTTTTTTTTTTTTTTCATTTTAGCAACACTGAGGGCTTGTACAGATTTGCTCTTAAAAGAGTTACCCAGCTCATGCACAGGATGTTCTACATGCTTTCTGACAGTAGTGATGGTGAATGGACTTCTCTATTTCCAGCTGGGTGGGAGAAAGCAGTAAAGCCCTGCTCAGATGAGTCTTGCCTGGTGATTTGGGGCACTGTATTCCCATGGTGCTGTGTTACTGCCAGAGGATACAGCGCTGGAGCTCAGCAAGTGAGTGGAAACACTTTCTTGGTTCAATGAACCCTGCATCAGGCACATAAAGCTCACTCACTCCAGGAAGCCACCATGGAATTTATCTCTGTAGTTCAACACGGTGTGTTTTTCAAATGGCAGCGGTTTTCTTCTTTTTGTTAGTGTTGGAGGCATAAGGCACTGAATTCTCACTCCCTTTGGGCTTGTAGCTGAGATAAGGTGTGTAGATTTTACTGTTGCTCTCAGATAGTAGGTAAACTGCTCGAGATGCTTAAAATGGGAATATGCTAAGTATTCAGCAGTGAGGAGCCTTGAGCTCAAGGGGGAAAGTGCTTGGGAAGTGGAACAGTTCAGCGAGTGGCAGAGCCAGAGGCTGAGCTGTGCCCCAGCTTTACCGCAGAGCCGCCTGCGGGCCGGACGAGCAGGAACGGTGCAAGCAGCAGGTGCAGGGAAGCGGAGATGGCAACAGCCGCGGGAAGGGCATGTGGGGGTGCGAGGACAGTCTGGCTCCTTCCCAAGGGGCTTGGGTGCCTCCCAGACTACCCCAGGTTGCTAAAAGCCTGGCTTGGCTGCCAGCCTCCCTCCGCTTGCTCCGGAGAGGGCGCTGGCGGCGGGTGCCGGAGCAGCGGTGCCGTGGCGGGGAGCGGGATCGGACCCTCCCTGCGCGGAGATCGCCCTGCTCAGCGCCTCCCCAGCAGCCGGCATTGCCGTGGTTTGGGAGGACCGTTCCTGGGATTTGCACAGTGCCTGGCTCCCGGCCAGCAGCAGCAGCAGCTTTTCTTTCCTGGCTAATCGCTGATAAAACAGGAAGACCTTGATCATCCCTTTTGACATGAATAACGATGTTATCTCCTGTGATGTATGACCCAGAGCCAGATAACGTCCTCTGGCAGGCCTTTTTTCTCATGAGATGTAAAATACAATGATTATGTTACAAGGGGGAGATAAAGTGGCACAATCTTCACTAGTTCAAATAACTAATTGAAGCAGGAACTAGTGGAAATGGCTTCCTTTGTTCCCCAGCCATTGTTGATATAACAGTGCTTATAATGAAAGCTGAAACTGTTGGCCTCTTTTTCTTTTTTTCTTCTCTATTTTATTTTCCCTTTTCAACTCAAGTGCCTTCAGTTGTGTTTCCCTCTCCCCGTTTTCCTGGGGGAGCTGAGGACAGCGGTGATTTCTAGCAAAGGGTCCTGTTTTCCAGCAAGTCTTGTGTGTGAGTGTTAGGAGGATGAAATCAATAAGTAGTGCTCATTCTTTGTCTCCCTAGAGGACTTTTGAGAACAGAAAAATTGAGACCAGTGCTCTCTAAACCATAATTACAATTTTTAAATTTTATTTGCCTTTTTTTTTTCTTTTTTTTTTTTGTTTTTTGGAAGCAGCAAACCTAATTACCTGGCAGGAATGTTGGCCGGGGGTATATTGGTATTTCAGTAAGTGTACAATGCTTACCACAATTGAGTTCAAATATTGAAGAAGACAATGAAACAACCCAGCCCTAAAGCAGGCTGGTGTAAAAAGCAGGAGGGAGGAGAGCAGACTTTCACACAGGGAGTGGTACTACACAGTTATGCTACACAATGATTAAAGTTGTTGGGAGGTTGCAGACCTTGGTTTGATCACTCAAAGAGCTGTGGTGCTTTTCCTCCCAGGTGGGGCAAATGAACCTTTTTGAACCAAAACTGGCTTCAAACATGAAACAAGAATTCCTTGCTTTAAAATTCCTGAACATATTCCTTAAAATGATTTAGTAATGTCCACACCACACAGAGGCCAGCATGAAATACGAGCTCACTGTCGAAGGCTATGGGTCTGCAGCTGCGGTGGGGGTTGCACCGCTGAGCAACAGGCTGTGCTCTGATGACTTGATAACGTGCACAGGTGAAGCCAATAGAGATGTATCCTAGCATATGGCAGAGAGACATAGAGAATTTAGGAGACTTGCTTGTGTTCCTGGATGACTGTACCAATTTTGTAGTGAAATTAGACTTCAGCTCTTGTGATCCCATTACAGCGTCGAAGGTCTACCTGATGTCTCTCAGAATCACTAAACTTTAATCCTATCAGCATTCATTTTATGGCACTTTTGGCAAAACGTCTGACTTGTGTGATGCAGACTCATTCCAACTCTTTGTCCTTGGACTGTAGGCACTGCAAAACCAGGGGGTCTGCAGGTAGTTCTCCCTTCTTTCTTGGGTCCAGTCCTGTAAAGTTCAGCTCCCACAGCTGCAGAGCCCAATAACCTTGTCTTGAGACCAAACAGGTGAGGAAAGGTCACCCTCAGCTATCTGAATGCCTGGGCTTTGCATGGCATTTGAAGGACCCAGCTTTGTATTTTATTGATCACAGGATGATTTGGGTTGGAAAGGACCTTAAAGATCACAGAGTTGCAATCCCCTTGCCATGGGCAGGGACACCTTCCACCAGACCAGGTTCTGGGAGCTGGTCCCATCCAGGCTGGCCTTGGCCAATGGCTGATTATGGGTGCAGAGGTTTCAGATGTTACTTGGGTGCTGGGAAGATTTTGCCCATAGGTTATATGCAATAGTGGAGCCTTTCATCTGACAGCTGGAGTTGTGGCCTCCCTGGTGAAAGGTATTTGTTAGGGCTGCAGAAGGATGTTTTTACTTGCAGATTTCACCTTTCACTTGCTTCCAGATGACCCTCTTGATGCACTTCTTTTGGGTCTGTGTAGGGAGGACCCTGAGCATGAGCTGCTTTGGTGTCCATCAGCCTCCCTGCTGCAGGGAATGTGCTGTTTGCTGTTCTGAAGCAGGTGCAGGACAGGCCAAAATCTCAGTGGGTTCAAAACCTGTTTGCAGCTGAAGTTATGCTCCCAAAATACTGCAGAAGCAGTGTGAGGAAGCTCAGAGCTGGGCACCTGGGTGCTATTTATGACTGAGCTACTGGGTGACCTTGAGCAGCTCCCTGCTCCTGAGTCACAGCCCTGCCTCCCCAGCTGCCCAGTGGGATGGTAACACCTACTTCATTTGCAAGGGTATCATGTGGTGCAACTTTGCAGCTAAATGAATGTAGGAAAAGAGTTTTTCCCCATCACATAAAGGCTACATTACAATGGTCTGCCCCTCCCAATGCGCCTGTGCAGGCTGGGAGTGTGGCTGAACTCGCTGGTTTCCAGAGGGTGCTTTGTTCCCCGTAAGTGTAGGAGGAAATATTTGCAGAATTGGGACTCCTGTGTAAAGTTTTACGAGCTACCACATGGCCACTGTGCAAATCAATTACTGTAGTAGGTCTGTAATGAGACTTACCCACAAAACAGTTACTGATTCTACAGCAACTTGAGCAGAAGCCAAAAAATGTGGCCAATAATTAGTGACGGCCTGATGGATCCAGAGCTTCTGGGCAGCATTTGCTCCGTGCATGGCTCACAACACAGCTGATCCTGGAGATGGTCCTGCTTCCGAGGTCAGATTAGCTGTTGTTTTTTAAAATATTTGGTCTGTGTCAGTCTTTTTTAGAAACCAGATTTAAAACCTTTCAGGTGTAAGTATAAAGCTTAAAAGCTGTTCCACAGCTCCACCCTTAAGAAGGGGTTTAATCCTTTTAACAAAGCTCTGATCTGACAGTTTATTTCGCTCTAGGCTTTAGCTTCAGTGGTTGCAGCCAAAACCTGACAAGTTCATCTTGTTAATTCTGAATGTATTATCCAGTGACAAATGTATCTCCCACTTATATGTGACACTGAGAATGAAATGCATATGATCAAATTTCTTATAGCTGGAGTGGGGCTGGTTGTTAAGAACATCTCCATATCTTTGCAGTATGACAGTCAATCTAAACCCATTCTTTTTCAGCAGTATATCTCAGCCTAGTTTGGGACACTCATGATGGGTTGCAATCTGCTGCCATACTCTGCAAAGATTAGAGAAAGGCTAAAAATAAACCTGTCACTTTCCCTGGACACTTTCTTGTGAAATGCAGAGAGATACCTCACTAGAATGCAGAATAAATTCATATAGAATTTTTTATGCTGTGTTTTTTTTTATGGACAGATGGAGTCAGTGTCGTTTCTGATTCCTCATTTCTAAATACAGTGGTGTTATGTACAACCTTCCACCTGAAAGCTTGTCTTGGAAGCCAAAAGAGAATGAAATGCATTTTTACAATAAAGCCAAAGAAGTCCTTAATTCTTTTAGGTTTGTCAATATGGAGGATACATATAATGCATTTAATGAACTCTGCTCAGAAAGTATGGGCATGATGATGAAATTTATTTTCTGGAATGTAGTCTGTCTCAGGAGGTTGGGGTTTTTCTTCATAAGACTGATCTTTTGGTAGAGCAGTAATACCTCAGGAGGAGGATGATGCCTGTGTGCCATGGACGGAGATCCAGATCTCTGCCCACAGTCTGTGTGACCTGTCCTGCCCTTAATGCCCCTTAAGCAGATGATCTCCTGCTGTCCATCTTCTGTGTGTTCGACTGGACCCACAACCAGCTGCTGTTCGCACCCAGCCCTGGAGGTTCATCGCTGTTCCTGTGCTTTCCTGAGGCTGGTGATCGCGAAGGATGCAAGGGATCAATCTCCTCTCAGTGTTTATCTGAAAGCACATCTTCCGAGTGACTGTCCCGTTTCCTCTTCCTCCAAACCATGTGAGGAGCTCTGTGGCTTTTGCAAATCGATGCCCAAAGGAGAAATGCTAATGTGGCGGGATGTGTCTGGGCAGCGCTGGCTCGTGTCATGGCAGTCACGACGCGCGGGGGACGGCGAAAGTCAATTTCCTGTTAAATTAGCTCGGTTCTTTCTCTAAGAAAGGTAGAATTTTAATGAAAGTGCTTATTAATGGATGAGCCCAGAGGGAAGTGGGTTTGTGGTGTGGCCCGAACTTTATAGGGAAAGCCTTACCTCGTAAAAGGCCACAAAAGATGCTTATAGGCCTGAGCTTGGCCTGCTCGGGAACTGACTGCTCGTACAGGGGACAGTCTTCCTTTTCCCATAAAATGTGCATTAAGGGTGCCAGCTAAGTTGGTTCTCTTTTATATCAGTCACAAAAACAGTAGGAGGTTTAGTTCCTGTCAAATTTTATGGGCCATTTACAAGGAGGCCTTCCCCGAAGTATTTCACGGGCCAAATAAAAATAAATGGCACTGAAAAATTTTATAACACAATGCACGAACTGTTGTGGCAGTGGGAGAACATGTGCTGGGGACCTTGTCTCCTTCCCCTGTGCAGAGGAATTAAAATGGAATTTTAATTATTGTACCTTTTATAGGCTTCTTCGTTTCTGAGCATTACTGTAGTCTCACGGTTGCCTTTGGGAGGGAGGGATTGTAACTCTATATAGAGATGAGAAAATGTGATAGAGGTACAGTTTCATGGCCTTGGTGAGTGGCATCTGCGCTGCAGAGAGATAAGGAAAACCATGGGAGGTGGGGAGTGGTGATTTGCAGGGCTGTTCGACCTGGATTTGATGCCTGATATGTTTGGGCATCCTGTCTGGGATCTTGGAGATGGGCAGAGAGAGGTGGACATGGGCCTGTTGAGCCCATAAATTTGGGTTCTCTAGAAAAAACTTGGCTTAAACTGGAGGTTTGGTTCATGGTGATGTGGTTGTGCTGCTGCTGTGGAGGTACTTCACCCTGTTACTTCATTTTTCTGGTCGACGCAGGAGGACAAAGGGAAGGAACCAATTTTTCTCAATGCTAGGAACAGATAAAATATTCAGAGAGGAACTCTGTGGCTCAGCTTACAGTAAGAAGCCTGTTAACAGGAGTAGCTGCAGTTTACAGGCTGCACTTCTGTCAAGGGAAGGAAAGCAGCACCTAAAAAACCCGTGTGGAGAGGGAGCAACTCTGGGGAAGGTTTTTAATAGACACGGGCTGAGCAGTCTCTGCTGCCGGGGCTGCTTCACAGCTCCCTCCCTGAACTGCTGAACTCTGCATCCCAGTGCTGAGTTTACCAAACCAACAGCTTTATCGGAGGAGTGAAACAACAGCTTGCTTCCATGGGAAGGGAGAGGAACAACCTACCCCTCAGCAACCAAATGGGCAGCAAGCAAAGATGCTCCTGCGAGGGTTTGTGTTCTCAGCAGCCCTGCTCAGCTGAGGTGGGGGGTTCAGGCAGAAATGCACTCACACCACTGCTGCTTCAGATTGCGTATTTGATAAAAGATTAACAGTCAAATCCCCTTGCTGACCTTACAATATGAGAACTGCTGTTGTTTTGTTAATTATTTTTCCCTATGATCTGGGGCCCAGAGGAGATGTGGGATGTCCATTCTCAGGGATACTCAGGCTGACTTTGTGTTTGTTGTGGTGCCGTATCAGTTCTGGTTCAAAGTTGAGTTACCAAAAAGGACATGGCATTGAAATGAGGCCCTGAGGTAAACAGAGCTATAAACCAGGGATCTCGATAATTTTGCACAACAGTGACATTATTCTCCCTCCTCATATACCTATGGCTTCATGACTTTGAGTCAAAGTTTTAAGACAGGTTTACACTAATGCAGAAGATCTGAATGCTGTAAACACAAGTATCCAATTGCTTTCTAGTTTGGGTGTCAGGCTACAAGAAAAAAATACCAACTAGTACTGTAACACAAAAGGCACTGTACTTGAGAAGTGACTAACAAGATTCATTTCATTTTTAATTTGTCCTGGGTAACATAAAAGTAGCAAAACGTTATTAATCATCCTGCTCTGAATAAACTGTCTGCTAACAGGGAGGTGCGAGGGAGGGAGATGCCTATTAAAGGATTTTAATTAAGTCAAAGTGTCAGTATTACCCCAGGAGACAGTACTGCTTTTTATTTTCTCCCAAGCGGTGCGGGGTTGAAGAGCTGTGGCAATGCCCTGCCCTGTCTGCCTGGGCTCTCCCGGAGCTGAAGGAGTTCAGGGGTGTTTGCAGCGGTGTTGGGGCCACAGGGGGCTGTTAGCACTGCACAAGTGCTTCATGTTTGGGGGCCTGGCTGGGTGCTGAACCCCAGGTGTGCTGCAGTCAGACAGCTACTGCTGGGAAGGCCTCAGTTGTGCAGAGAACAGCAGCAGCCTCTGAGCAGCACCGAGGCTGCTGCCAGGTGTGTTCCCCCAGCTCCCTGCAGGTGCCGGGAGATGTAGATGTTTGTTATCCTGCTGCTGTTCTTTTTCCTGCTAAGCTCATCATCTCGCTGGCACTGACAGGCAGAAGAATGACATTTTCCACTCTCCAAGGTAGTCAATATTCACAAATGGATAAGAATTTAGGGCTTTCCTCCCATGTCCACACAGCCCCATCGATGAAAATGGGCTGCATTCCTGTAAAAAGAATTAAAACCAAACCTGCAAGAAGTGACTGTGTGGGAAGTTGCCTTCCTCTTCCTCGCTGCCTGTGTGTATCTGTGGGAGAAGACTGATAGTTCTGCCTGGTTTTATAGCCCTGTCTGCATCTAACTAGAAGTTTTACCACAGCAGCAACTCTTTTTTTTTTTTTTTTTTCTCTAATTTACAGCATCTATGAATTGGAGGATAAATAACATTAAGACCTAGCAGCTTTCCTAGTGAGTACTCTTGCTGCATGTCAGCTGGGTGCATCAGGGCTCGTGGTGGCCCCTGCACAGCATCTTCCTCATGGGGAAGAGTAATTCCCTTCATTGTAGTGTATTTTGCTGAAAGAGACCAAATAACTCAAGGACCTTAATTTTGCAATCTCTACTCTCACAGTTAACTTTGCAATTAAAATGAGACCAACAGAGTAAAAAAAAAACAAACAAACAAACAAAAAAAAAAACACCAAAAAAACCCAACACAACAAACAAACAAAGAAAAAATAAACAAAACAACTGAAACGCAGGCTGAGCCAACCCACTCCTCCAAAAAACAAACTGCAGCTTTTACATGGGGGAGTTATTTTTAACTATATTTTCGTTTTGCTAAAGTGTCTGGCAAAACTCTCTGCTTGTCAGTAAATTGCTAAAAAGTTGCTCTCTTCTGGCAGAATGAATTTACTTTTGTATGTGTGTGTATTCAAAGAAACATTTGGAAAGAAAAGTTGTGATTGTTAATGAAAATGGTTTTTTTACTGAAGAAGTTTTTTCATCATGAACACTTGTAAAATTTGAGAGTTTTTGATTGCTGAGCAGATTTGTCAGGCTTAGGGTCTACTCATGTGAGTAGAATAGAGATTATGGGGTCGGGTTTTCCTATGTGATTCATCTCTTCTGCTCACAGGAAGCAATACCTTTAAGGCTTGTGTCCAACTGGGCAAGATCTGAGTAGGGCTGTATTTGCTGCTACAAAAAAAAAAAAAAAAAAATGTTGGGAGTTAATTTGAGTTAATATAATCTCAGTAATCACTGGATTTATTGCCCAGGAAAATTTAAGGCCCTTCAGTCTCTCCATTGGGCCAAAAGCTGAGCTCATGGTTTGTGCTCTTTGCTGCTTTGTGCCGACAGGCAGGTGCTAATCACTCCCATACAGCTGAGCCACAATTTGCTGGCCTCCCTTGTAAAACATTCCAGCTTTTCACAGTGCCCTCTATGCATGTGCTGCTTTACAAGGAAACTGTAAATTACAATTAAACCAGCACGCAATATATTATTTTCCTAGTTGCTAGCAGGTTGTTTTATGGGGGGAGCAGGTTAACCAGAGATGCCTGCGGATACGTGGCTCACGGTGTCCTGCCCTGCTGGGGCTCAGGTTGTGCACGGAGAGGAGCAAATAACCCTCATTGATAATCAGGCTGCAAAGGGCTCTGCTGAGTAATTGCAGCATTAGTCTTCTCTAAATGAAGCTTCAAAGTAATTTCAGCTTTTTATAATTACAGAGCCAGCGGACTGTAACAACTTCCAAATGTTTTGGACCTGATTTTAAAGCTGATCTGCGGCACGTAGTTAAGATAAGTCTCAAAGGCCCAGATCCTTTGTTTTTAAGTCAAAACCTGTTGGGGAAATCTTCACTGATGCGTGTAAGATTTACACTGACCACAGACTGGTTTGGATAAAGAGGCACCACCAAATAAATTGGGGGAAAGAGGGAGAGGAGGTGCAGAGAGGATACACAGACATGACCAGAGTTTTGATATTAGGAATACCATAATGACAATTTTGATGCAAGATTTATTAAAAAATATATAATTTTCCCCTTCCTTTTTAATGTATCTCAGTGCATGATTTTGAAGCAAAGACCGTTCCATTGATGAAAATCACTTCATTTTTTAGGAAGTTTGGGTGGTTTATGGGGTTTCTGTGCTCCATATGTAAGGAGAGCTTGTGGATCAAGGTTTCAGAGGTAGTGAAGTGCTTATAGCTGGTGATGAGTACCTTAGGGGCATTCTCAAAAGCACCTGGACATGTTGACTCATTCATTCTTGGTATTTGTGCATAAATAAATCTGAAAACCGGGCCTGAGGGATGCAGAGGGTGGCCATCACCTCAGCTGTCTCATCGTGGTGACCTAGGCTTAATGTCTTTCCCAGTAAAGCTTTTCATGGCTGAGTGTAAGGCTGTGGATATATTCATGCACTTGACATTCATCCAGTGAACAACCCTCAACTGCTTTTTAGGGAAGTAAGGCTTCAATTACCACATCTAGAATTATAAAAAATAGATTGTGATCTCCATTGTTTCTCAAACTGCCTGAAAGCTGTAGGAAGTGTTCTGGGAGAGAGCTCAGGAACCATTAGAAGAATACCTGGAAAAGAAGGGGGGAAAAATGATGTAATTGATTCTGACCTGGCAGCTATTTAAATTAAGAGTCTGACATGGGGTGTGGGGAGGGAGTTGAGGAGGTTCCTGGCCAGCTCGAGGGAACGAGATCAGTTTAAAAATCTTTGCATTGGAAATAAAACAGGAGTGGGACAAAGGAGTAACATGGAAATGGCAGCTGACTGCAGAACTAAATAGAACTAGCAAAAATTTGTTTTCTTCCTTCCCATTTTGAGGATTTTATAGCAGGGCAATGCTGTTGAGCTCTATTTCTCCTGCTTTGTGCATGACACCTTGAAAATCATGTAGTGAAGTGCTTTTACCTCCTTCTCTTCGGGTCTTCCTTGCCTACTGCATCATCTTGAGATTGGAACTCAGGGATATCATCCTGCTTCTCTGTGTATATTTTCAATGTGGAAAGCAACTTTTGTTGAAAACAAGAGTCTTATTTAAAATAGGAGAGAGAGCAAAGAATTTTTATCCTTTCATGAAGTTGATCCAAACCTTCAAAGTGTTTTGGTAATTGTGTTTATGGCTAAAAGATTGATTATTTAAGTCTGTGCTAGAATATATTTTTTAGTATGAAGTAATGGCTCATGACAAACCAGTTCAGGAATGCTTTTGAGTTTTTCAGGAATTTTTTTTAAGCTGGATGAGGAGGGAAGAGTGTGAGGCACTAAGTTTAGCATTTCAAAACATCTGGATCTGCTCTATGGTTTATTTTTTAATGTGTTTTCCATGAGTCTAGTTAAACAACCACATGGCTTGACGGCAAAATGAATGCAAGTGTAGTGTTTGGAAAGGGACCCTGGATGAAAGTTCTCTTGCTAACTAGAGTCAAGTATATGCTCTCGTTTCTGGTTAGGTTGTGTGGATTCACAGAGAGCCCATCTTGGCTGCCGCTGTTCCTTTCCTCTGCCAAAAGCTGCTAAACATAAAGCAGGCGAAGGAAGTACTAAATTACAGAACACCTAATCTTTAGTCCTTTGTTTAATCGCGAATGAGTCTCCCAGATCTCATAACTGGAAACGAGGCCAGCGCTCAAGGCCGAGCACAAGATGCTCCAGAACCTGCGCTGGAGCAAGGGGGTCTCCTGTGGCTGCAGGGCAGCAGCAGAGGGGGAAGATTCTGCAAATGGCTTTTCTAGACTGTGCTTTCACAGTGCTGCTGAGAGCTGTGCTTCGGATGGGCTGCCAACACGCCAGCAAAGTGTGGCAGGAACTGGTCCCTATTTAACTGCTCTTCATTTTTGGGCACATGTTTTTGTTAACATTAAAATAGATGTGGTTGTGTTGCTGTGAAATTCATAAGGACCTCATTGCTGATAGCCACTGACAGAGGTAACAACCTAGCTGAGCTCTGCTTGCAAGTAATCTTTAGTCATTGCTCTTTGTCCTTCCCCTTGGCATCCTTTTTCTCATATATATTTCCCCCTCCTTTTCCCTCTTCCAAGCATGTGTTTTTCTTCTGTTGCTGCTTTCATCTTGGCCCAAATGCTATTGAGGCCCCAGTGCTGCACTTGGGTCAGGAGAGTGGGGCTGGCTGAGGTACAACTGGGGGCAGCTCTTGAGGACTGTGGGGTCCATCTAAAAAAAAAAAAAATATCCCTGTCACTTATTGCCATTCTGTCCTAACAGTGACATGAGGTGGCAGCAGGATGCAACAGAGGCAGCATCACTTTCTCCTGCAGACATCTTAGAGGGTCTCAGTGCATCCATCTTGTGTCCCTGCACTGGCTCTCTCTGAGGGTTCTGTTGACTCTCAACCCTGCAGATTTAGGCACAGGCCAGTGGAGGCTGAGGGTGGAGAGAGGCAATTAGGCAGAAGGTAGTGCCCTTGACAAGGTAAAGAGAGGGGTTTTTTTTTGTTGTTTTACAGCACTAAAAATTCTTGTTCTACTGATATTATTACAAGGGATTATCCTCTCTGTTCTTATTTTGTGTGATGCTGTTCTCTTAATCATCTCCTGCGCTTTATGCATGTGTTCACACCTGGAAAAGCACTGCAAGTGCTTCTGTTGAGATCCTACCAGCTAAAAAGTGTGAGTTGCTGTTGGGTGCAACCTGGGATTTTTTGTATTTTAATATGATTTGTAGAAGTCATTCTGAAAAACCTGTGTTTGCCCAGAAAGACTGGAAATTGTGTTGAATTGATCCCTTGCAAAATGTTTGCAGGAAAGATTGGGTGGCAGGGTATGTACAGAAAGCAAAGGGAAAAGATGGATTCCTCAGGAAGGAGAGCATGGAGCACCAAAGGAGCAAAACAAAGGATATTGTGGGAGAGGTAGGTGGCAGATGGGTAGAGAAAGTCATATGTTGATACTAAAAGAAGTATCCTGAAGTGTCTTCTGTGTTTCAGGGTTGGAGTCAGTCTACATGCCTGGAAAATAAGGGATGTTCGTGTGTAGATGTAAAAAAGGACACTGGAGATGGAGCCAAGGATGGTGCTATTTGTCTTCAGTGACTCGTACAGTTTCTTCAGCTGAGGAGTAGAAGGGTTAACCACTCTGTGTTAGGGCTACAAAAAGCTTTTCAGCCAGGAACATAAATTACTGAAGCTGCTATTCACAAAGAGACATAGAGACATAAAACAACTGCCACAGCTTTTCACATGTCTTATTGTACTTCATCTCATGGCGATAACTGGAGTTCTCTGGGACTACTTTTCAAAGTATTTTCCTTTGTATCTCAAGAATACACAACGGCTCAGCCTTGACATCCATCTCCATATGTAAGGAGACTGATAGGTCACTGGTGACATATCTGCAAACATGTTATCAAGCATCTTCTGATTGCTTCCAAGCAAGTGTTCTTGTCCTGCATAAGACAGCATTTAGATGTTCCCTTTCTAATTATCTAATTAGATTTTTATTTACTCTGATTTATGGCAAGAGCAATCACTATGCACTTTTTTCTACTTTGTGGTTTGTAGGGAGTCAGTGTTTCCAGTGACTGCAGGATTCCCTTATTCCCAGGAGGGCCCTACTCTGAAGTGAATATGCAGAAATCAGTCCTAGAGAGCTGCTGAGATCCTGGTCTGGAGGGATAATACTCAACTGATCAAATATTCATGGACTTCTGTCCTCTCTGTTTAGAAGCAGCCAGATGCTGCTATGGTCTTTACCAAGTTGAACTGAACAAACAAGGAATTAACCTTGCTGGATCAGGATTTTTTGTTCCCTTCCCAGTTGCCATCTAGCCAGAGCAACCACCAGCTTGCCAGCCTTCTGCCTGTCTTGCATTTATGGTTGGGAAGTTGCAAAGCTGGTGTGTGTATGTATGCAGAAGTAATGACCATCAAGCAGAGATCTCCTGGAAAATGGGCTCTGGGAAACCTTATGCAAAGAAGAAAAATATCTTAGTGAGTTTAATATTCAGAATTGTCTAAAGAGCTCATACTTCCCCTCATGCCTCTGAGCTGAGAAGAAGTCCAGTCTCCTGTAGAAAGTGAAGTTAAAAAGGCAGGGCAGGGCTCCTGTTTGTGCTGTGGCAGAGGATTCTGTCTGCTTGGGTTTGTATTAACAGACACAAACTGTTGACTTCACCTCTGGGTGTTTATCTCCTCTGTGCAGGTTGTGTTTGCTCTTGCTGTCCAGAAGGGCTGACCAAAGACCCAGGAGCTGGAGCTGGCTGGCTCTGGGGCCTGGCTGGGGCAGGGATGGGGCTCTGTGGGTACCCAGCTGGGTCAGAGCCAAGACCTGCAGTGCTGGGCTAGGGGACAGGGGGTTAAGCAGGGGAGCAGTTGTGTGTAAATATTTGCTTTCTCAGACCAGGAGCTCTGCCAGGAACAAGTCTCAGAGCACATATAAACATGCAGCCCTTGCAGCTCTGAGGCTGGTTGGGTCCAGCAATGCCCAGTTGTGCTTGTACCAATATTAAATATAGGCCGTAGGGTTTTGGCAGTCTCATCCCTCAGGCTAGCCCTGTTTTTTAACAGCTCTGCAGTGAACTGTCCTTCCCCCATGCCTTTTTTTTTTTTTTTCCCTTTACCATAAAGTAAATCAAAACTGGGGTTAGCCACAGTTAAGTGACCATGAAATGGTCAGAGCTAATCCTAAGGTCCTGGTCCTTTCAGGAATCAGCCCTGCTGTGACTCTCTGGCAATCTCTTCTAGCTCTGCAGTTTTGCAGTTTTTCAAAATTACCTTACTCATGTCCACACCCAGGATCAGAAGAGGTGCATTTACTCCCCATCAGTTCTCTCAGTCCACTTCTTTGTATCTGCATGAAGCAGAAACAAATCTCCCTCTTCCACTGTTTCCCCCGAGTTTTCATTTGTCTCTGAAGTGAAGTATGGTAACACCTGCTGACACAGAAACACATCCAACATTTTAAGTTTGCAAATGCAGCAGTGAACTACCAGCTTCCCCAAGCCCAGCACTTGGATTCAGAGGAACCTAGTCTGGAGCATGGACAGGTGACCTCTTCCTGCACTGTGGAATAAGCTTTTTATCATCCATATATTATTTCCTGTTTTATGTGCTGATATGGCTCAGGCACAAACTTAACTCTTAAGTGCTGACACATTGCAAGGGTGAGTATCAAATCTGTGTTTGTCATAATGCTGGGGAGATTAGCTACTGGTTCACATTGGTAACACATCTACTGCTACAATTTTTTGTGGAGAGCTGATTTTGTGGGTCTCTGCTCAGAGATAGCCAGTTTCCAGCAGTCTGCAGTGCTCAGTGGTGAATTCTCTCTGTTTCTCCCAATCTCTGATGACTCAGTAAGTCTGAAATAATGACTCAAAGCCCACAGAGTTTTCACTGTGGTGTTTGGAGGGCAGGGAGGGGAAACCCCTGGGGGATGTTTTTTTGTCTTGATGCTGGAGTGCTTTCACTCAAGTACAGAACCAAAGGACACAAAAAACTTATAAAATGATGCTCTAGCTCTTGTTTGGAGTTGTGCGCTGCTGTCTGGGGGGAGTTTGAAGTTGAATCATGTTGAGATGGGGCCACAGTGGTGGTGTGGGATGGAGAAGGCTTTCTCACTTCCACAGACCAGTCAGATGCTCCCTGTCTGCAGAGGTGGCTGATTCTCCAGGAGGATGGTGAGAGATCCCTATGAGGAGCTTCTAAGGAGGCCACTGAGTTAATGATCAAGTGGTTGTAAAAGCCAGGGAGCATTTCCACCGTGCTGGGCACTAAACTGAGGTGGCTTTTGGAACAGGCTCAGCTGGTAGTGTGAGAACATGATGAAAATAAACAAGGTATTGTGTGGAGATTTGGTTAGGGAGTTGAAAGTCATTTCACCCACAATTCATCTGCTGCATTTGTGACAGGCGAATAAAATAAAATACCTTGGGAAAGAGCTTGAGGTCATTTTTATTTTTTCTGGGCTAAAGAGACTAAATCAGAAGACTACACCTTTCATGGAAGGCAGTCAAGCTCTTTTTTATCAAACATTTGGATGTCAACATGAGCAGCTTGAGCCTATGTAAGATTATAGACTTTTTCATGTGTCAGTCAAAATATCCTGGGGAGAAAAATGTCACATTCTTCCTCTGTGTTACTGGCACTCATGTTTTGTAAAACACATAGCTTTTTATTTAAAATAGATTTGCAGATATAAAAGCTGAAAGAAAATATCAGGAAGTTGGCTGGTCTCTAGAAGAGATGCCTGCTGAGAATGTAAAATTAATTTGCTGCATGTGGAAAATGCTGGCAGTGGGGACAGATGACAGGGAAGGTGTCTGAAAGAGAACAGCATGGGTATGTCTCCTCTGCCTGGCAAAGCAAATTGTCCAGTTCTGTTCACAAAGGACTGCTTCTGGGATAAGCTGGTAACCTGATCTTTGTTCCTTTCACACTGGTTTACTCCTTTCCTAGTCTCTCCCTTCCAGCACAAAACACTTCTGAGTATCTTACGTAAGGACAGAGAATGGGCAGAGGGTCCTGGTGTTTGTGAATGGGAGGTGCCTCCCTCAGCTGAAGAATGATATTGCTGGTCTCTCGAAGATGCTCAGGGCCTCTGTTTGTCCATGCTTTCCCTCACAGAAGAACTGTTCTGACTTGGTTCATAGGTTCATAGATCCATCTTAACAGAAGCAGAAAAAACTTGGGTGCTCTTGGAGTGAATTACTTGTTCCTCCAATTAAATGAACTGAAGCATCAACATTTTTCCACGAGTGTTGAGAAAATTGCATAAGGTGTTCAGGAGCACAGCAGGACCAGCACTGACCATTTCTCTCAGCTCTTACTCTGTCTTCCTCGTTCCTCTTGCACCCAGCTGCATTTGTCTTAGGTGCAGGATTGCTTTCAGGACATGGTTTGACTGTTGGCTCTGTGATGTTTGGTGTGAGAAGGTAGAGCTGTGTCTGTATCTCTGTGGTGCTCAGATGAGTTTCACTTACGGGTTTTGCAGCAGGCCATGATTTTCCTGGTCTGGCACAGAGAAAATGTGGAGAGAGAGGAGTGCTTAATTGCCAATTTGAGGCAGGAACGAGTAAGGAAAAGTACATCCCTATGTTGTGTTCAGAGGATTTGAGGTGAGTGCTTCAACCTACCTTCCACCATTAGCACCTCTGGGGTCTAGCCTGGAGGCAAGGAACCAGGAGATCCAAACTGTAGCTTCAGGATCCTTAAGGCTTCTGGGTTGAACTGAACATTGCTTCAAATTGATTGTTAAATCAGGGAGTGTGGGCGTAGCTCATTCCATTATAATCCCCACAAATTGCTTCGTAATCGAAAGCTTTTGTTCCAGTGTCAAGTGGTTAAGCACCAAGTAAGAAGATCTATTTTACAAGACTAGACAAGATCTGACAGACAGCGGAAACTTAACTTTCAACAAATATAACAATCAACATGAGAGAACCAAAAGGTCCTCATTAAGCACTGCTGTTCTTAATTAATTGGTCCTTCAGATTTACTTCTTTAAAGCTGCTAACTGCCTTAAGCCTTTCCTAGATTAATTACAAAAGACGAGCAAATCACAATAATTAGTTTAGCCTCAGGCTCTTGCCAGGCCTCTGACCTATGTGTGTAGGTTTGCTCCATGCTGGCTAGACGGGGGGAAGCAATTTGCCTTCTTGTCTTGTTTCTGAATCAGAATTTCTGGCAGGAAGTGGTTTTTTTTTTTTTTTTATTTTCTTTAGTTGTTGAAAAGTGTAATTTTCCATCCCCTAATAGATTCTTGTCACTTAGTTTAAAATGATCCCTCTGCTGTAACAACTCCCACTTGGGCTGGAAACCCTCCTTCACCAACAACAGCTCAGTCAGCGACGATGACTTTCAAGGCTTGTAATTCTTGGCTTATGGGGCCTACAGACTCGGGGAAGTATCATTAAAAATGAATCATGCTGCTCCCCTGGGGATGTGCCTGCTTCCCGGGACGCACGTTAATGTGAATCCATCACCTCTCCCCTGCTGCAGAGGGCTGGTAAGTCAACAGCACAGTGTAGGAGTGAATTTCGCAGAGGAACATGTGTGTTGTCATTCATGCAGGGACAGAGACTTTCTGTGCGTGTCTGGAAGAGCAGACCTGGTGCCCTTCGGGTCTTTCCTGGTCTGAGGCACCCTTTTATCTGTTTCTCAACACAGGCTTTTGGGGCCATCCCTCTTGCCTTTGTACTCCCATTTCAGCCGTCGCCTCCCCAGGTTTCGATGAGTGTTGGCAGTGTGATGGGAAAGTTTGTTTTCTGTGCCTCGGTTTCCCTACCTGTAGAATGGCACAGTACCATCCCTTGGAGATTAGCTACATGTCTTGACTTACTCATTCTGTAAATTGCTTTGAGATCTTAGGCTGATGAGGAGATAAGGGAAAATTATTGCAGTTTGTGCTCTTGATTAGATAATCATCTGCTTAATTTCCTGTGAGTTCAATGAGGCACCTAAGAATTATGCTAAATTGTGGTTTCAGAAGTGACATCATCCCAGTGCTGTGCTGTTTGACAAAACTGAATGTAATCATGGATAACCACTAAAAAATGCTGTTCTAGGATATCTGCTGTGCCCTTCACGGTGCCCTTCCCAGCAGTGAAATGAAGTGGGAGGTCCTGGGGTGAGGGCACATGGTCCCTCCACGAGCCTCAGCCCAGAAGCAGAGTGCAGCTCTGCTGCCAAGAGGAGAATTCCCTGCAAAGGTGCTTTCTAAGCACAGCAGTGCTGTGTTAGCATGGATGTTTTCTTCCTGAAAACGAAAGGAAAGTAAATTTTTTATTGAAGCTTTTGGGTTCTCTCTTCCCACTTACCTGCCCTCTGTCTCAGTGCTGCTGGATGCAGGTTTACAAGGTGTGTTTTTATTTATTTTTTGTTTTTAATGCTCTTAAGGTGTCATCTTTTAGGCCAGAACAGACCCAGCTGAGCTCCTATGTGCTGAACTGCTGGGCATTGCTTTATTGCTACCTGGAAGCTGTAGAGTAGCATCAGCTCACTGCTGTGCCCCAGCTAATAAATCTGTGCTGGTTTTTTTGCTAAAAATTTCCCAACTGCTCTGGCAAAAGAGTACAAACCAGTGATTTTTTTTCACTTTAAATAGTGAGTAGGTACACTGAGGGGAATCCCCATTTGGAAGAGGCTTTGCTCACCTCTAGGACAGCTGGTATCAGTAATGCCACAGTCAGACATTGGGAGGGAGTCAGAACCCAAGCTGGCTGCTTCCCCCTCCCTCTGGCTCCACAGTGAAAATCCTGGCCAGCACAGTGAATCCATTTCCCTTTTATTGCTCTGACAAAAAGTAAAGGATCCTTATCTCTCTAAACTAGAAGTGGAATGGGAAGCAAGCAGAGGCCTTCCTCTTCCTTCTACTTATCATCTCTTTGTCCCTCTAAATTTGTCTCTGTCCCTGGGCCTTAACCTCCCACTCCAAGGGCAGGACAGGGCAGGCTGATAAGCCCTCTCCGAAACCGCTGGTATTGAAGCAATTATTCAGCAGCTGCAGCCCTTTGCAGCTGAGCAGAGATTGCCATCTCTGTTCATGGGAACACTGTCCTCATGCCTCCCTAATGCATCCTGGCCTCCAGACCTTATTTATGGCACCTTCTGGCTGAGCCCCAAAGTGACGCAGCTTGGGGATCTTGACTGTGCTTTCTTTGGACTCTGTCCTCAAAACCAAGGTAATTCTCTTTTATTTCCCCTTGCCTATCTACAGCTGCTTGTGCTGCATCCTGTTCACAGGACAGCAGCACTCCTCCCTCTGGAGAGCTGGTCCTGTATGTTTGTTGTCCCATGGGAATAAATGCGGTGTGGCAGAGGAAGGCTGCCAAGAGCTGCTGTGCTACACATGTGCTAATACTGCCTTACTTAGCAGGCTCCATTCATAGCCACCTTGAATGCAGTTGGGGAATTATGTGTGCAACATTTCTATGGGTTTCTTAAAAATTATCTATTTGTAGTTTCTAGGCAGAAATCATTGCAAAAAGCAGATTTTTACACTTCAAGATTTGTCAACTTAGCCCAGAAGTGTGACTGGGAGTGCAATCTCAAATACTTGTATTCACCCTCAATTCAGAGTTGCGAAGAAAGCTTTCTGGGTGTTAGTTTTCTCTGCTTAAGGAAAGAAAAGCCCAATGAGACGATGAAACTTTTCAACAGAGAGATTAAAAATATCAATATATGCAGCAGAGAGTCAAAAAGCCACCACAGACTTTTAAACCCAAAGCCCCCAGTGGTAACGCTGCTGGTGGTGCTGACAGTACACAACTGACACAGAGTAAAAGTCGGTTTGGAATGTTTTTTCCAAAAAAAAAAAAAGGCAAGCAGACTTTTACTTTCATTTGCACCTGGCATGACCCAGACCTGTGCCTCTTTCAGTGGGGCAGCTCCCCCAGACACGTGGCAGCGTGGGATCAAGGAGGGGCAAGGGAATGGGAGGATCAGGTCTCTTTTCTGAGTTATGGATTTAACAATAAACAATAACGATTTCCCCTTTATATAAGCACCAGTAGGGGAAACAAAACAAACCCCTTGCCTCATTTCCTGTTGTGTTTTGAGGTTTTTTACCAACGCTGAAAACCACAGTTCATTACGGGAAGTTTTAGTGGTCTGGGTCTGTCAGTGTTTTAAATCAGCATTTGGCATCAGCAAATGAGACACTTTTCCCTTGAAGTTGCAGGGGAATTTCACTCTTTCATGTGTGTTTTGTTTGAGAAAAGGCATAATCATGTTTCTGGCCCACTCCCTCATTTATAAGCACTGCGTAAAGCTACGCTAACAAAACCAGCAATGTTTTGAACAGTTTTCCTTCAAACTGGATGAACAACACTTCACCATTAACCTGCTGCTTGCCAGGGGCTGGGGAGTGTGGCAGTTACTGGTCTGCTGTTAGCTCAGTTTAATCTCACAGCCTCTTTGTAGATGAGTTTTCATCAGTGAACTTGTTCTGGAGGGAGATATGATATAAGCTTGAGATGCTGGTAAATTTTTATGGAGTTGAGTAGGCTTATATTATCCATCTGGGATATTGGGATGGCGTGTGAGGTGCTGTACACACGCACGGGTAACAGTGTGGTGCCCCCTCAAAACCCAGGAGGAGCTAGCAGGAAAATGAAACACGACTTTTTAGTTTTTTCTCCCCAGTTCCCAGTCTTTAAAAGGAGCAGGAGTGATGGTATTAATCTGATTTTGTGGAATATCCTGAGATGCTCAGATAAAAATAAGCACGAGGATGGCAGCAATGCCACCAGGCTGCCTGAATGGCTGTGTCCCTCATCACTTGTGCTCCTCTCTGGGCAGCCAGGCTTCAAGCTAAGCCAAGCCTCTGTCCCAGACTGCTGTGAGAACTTTGCACTGTGAGGAACCCTGATTTTACAGTGTTGCACGTAGCAGAAGTCCACCAGCAGGACTGACCCTGCTGTAACTGGGAGGACCCCCATCCCTCTGCTGGGTTGCTGGCCATGCCAGCAGAGGGCTGCTGAGGCTGTTCTGGTTTGTGAACTTCTCTGTGGGCCATACAGATGTGGAGGCAGCTCTTCAGCTGTGCCATCTCACTCCTCACATCAAGCACAGCCTCAGGAGAAGCTGCCTCTGGGTCAGACTCCAGCAATACAGAGCTGAGAGCTGTTTAGAGAAGATGAGGGTGAGCATTGCCTCCCCAGCCCTTTGGAGGAGCAGCCCTGGAGCGAGGTGGCTTTGCTGCTGTCCTGTCTCTCCACGGAGACTGTGGAGCCCCCAGGGAATGCTCTGGTGCCACGGGTTAAGTGTTTTAGAGTACGGGAGGCATAAAACAAATGGGCTGCATGTTCCTGTGTGCCACCAAGACCTGTTTAATTGGGTAGCACAGAGAGAGCTGTGCTTTGGCACCTTCCCCACCTCCACCGGCTTCTCACAGAAGGGATTAACATGGCAGTTAATTAATAAACAGAGTGACTTGCTTGTTTTGTATTTTTTTTTCCTTTAGCATGGCGTGTCCTACCTGGGAATTGCCCTGTGCTGTTCAGGCTAATACCCTTTACCTGGGCACAGTGGAAGCCACACCTGGCCCTATGTAACCGTGGCACGTAAAGGTGTGAATAAAGGTCCAGAAACCCCATCTCACTTCCTGAAAGAGATGTGGCCAGTCTGCAGATGAGGAAGGCAGCAAACAGGAGGAGGGAAAGGTCACACTCTAAACCTTGTGCTTTCTGTGATACTTTTCTTTGATCCCTTTGCTTTAAAAGGGAATAATGCAAATTTATTATGTCCCATACCCCACACATTTTCCAGCTGAAACTTGTATGGTCCTTGACTTTGGTGCCAGATAACATGTTGCTGTGCCACACACTGCCGAGGAATCTGAGTGCTCTGAGTGCAGGGATACTAAAGATGCCACACAGAAGGCTCTGCATGCTTGCTGTGTTTTTCCTTAGCAACAAATACGCCTGATTACAGCACATTCATATGCTCTATATAATGAGTATCCCATAGGAAATTTATCACTGCGCATCCCGCATCATAATTAGAAGTCAGACTGGGGCAACTGAAGCTAATTCCCCAGGCATGGGATGTGTTTGGTGTGGAGAGGGCAGTGGGGAGCAGAGAGGGGAGGGTGCAAGGCAGCTCTGCCGAGTGCCTGGCCCTGGTGCTTGTTGCAGAATTTCACAGCTAATTCTGAAATATTTGTGCTGTCCCTCCTGGCAGTGTGAGTGAGGAAAGGTGTTTTTGAGCATTTTCTTTTCTCTTGTTTAAAAATTTTTTAAAAATCAAAAAAACCCAAAACAAACCACCAAAAAAAGCAAACAAAAAGCCCCCAACAAAAAACCAAACCAAAAAAGCCCAAAAAATAAAACAAAAAACCCACTACCACCAACAAAACAAAAAAAAACCCCAACCAAACAAAAAACCCAAACAACAACAAAACCAACCTAAACTTTCTAGCCTAACTTCTCTTCTTCTCCCCTCTGGCAGGGAGAAATTGAAACCAGCAGCATTTAGAGTTCAGTTCTGTAGGCAAAGCGTGTTCTCCTAGGGGGTTTCTGCTGTGGCTTGGTCCTATTGTTACTGCTGTATCACTTACAGATATTCTTAACTACTTCAGACAAATTCAGCAGCGCTCTAATGAAAGAATAAAATATGCAGGCAAAGTTTCAACCGGGAAAATTTAATAAAGAGTTTTATTCACCTGACAAATCTAACCAATTCTCCCCAAATAAGGCAACATTTGGCCTCAAGGGTAGGAGTTCACTGCGTGTGCAGTGTGTGCATCCTTACAGGTTCAATGGACTTGGGCTTTGTGGCTAGTGCTGAGTTCCAAATGAAATGTTACCAGCAGGTCAAAAGCTGTTTTGTAGCACAGCAATTGTGTTAGGTGTTCAGGCAGTGATGATAGCTATTAAGGTATCTACTTATATTTGCTATCAGCACTGCATTAAGGTTTTTTCTTATATGATGAGATCTGTTCAGATTCAGGTAATGAAATTATCTTTCTTCTCCATTAACCTGTGTCACTTCAATTTATGAGCAAATGCTGCCCTTGACTGTAGACTGATCTGAGCCCACGGGCTTTCACTGTACCTCCAAGGACAGAATTTGGTCACCATTGGTAAGCAGAAATACAAATATATACAATATTGAAGCCATACATAAATATATTAATAATGATTATGACTTTGCAGTTAAATCAGCTGTCTTTGTACCCAGAGGTAATTTTGTGAGGCCTCAGTGAGCTCATGGTCAGAAGTGGGTTAGAAATTGTGCAGAGGAGGAATTTTCCACACTGAGATTTATCATGTTACATCACCTGCTGTTGCAGGGGCAAGTGGGAGTGAATGAGGTGCCCCAGTGTAGATGTCTTGTGACATTTTTGATGCTCTGCAGGATTTGAGACATGGCCATACTGCTGGAATCTAGGATGCAAGAGATCTGTGCCCATTACAGCTGGCACAGCTGAATGTCCAAGTGGCAATAGATGCTCGTCAGCTACTTGAACTGCTCTCTTCTACATAGAAATAATGATAAGTATTCAATAAATTGGCTAATTTAATGTCCCAGAGATTGAGCTGACTTTAAGCATGATATTTTACATTTCAGTAAATTATTTAGGATGGGCTCACAGAAGTTCGCAAGGCTTCTAATTCTTCCTATCTGTGCTAAAAAAACCAAGACAAACCCCATGCTGCCAAATTGAGCTGCATTTTGCCTGTGTAATGGCTCTAAGTGATGCAGTTACAGCCTTGTGAGAGTGTCGTGTTTCAGACCACTGCTATGGAACAATGCACTGTGCGTGTGTGTGAAGCAATCACTGAGACTTCCTTCGTCTCAATTCCCCCCCTGCCTCCCTACTCAGGCACAGCCCAGGTCTGGATTTGGGGCATGCAAAGGGCAGCCTGCACTAACCTTTGCAATGACATGAAGATTGCTCTGGCCACTTTGCTATTTCACGGGTGTTTGAGTGCACGCAGAGGTCTCTTGCAGGTTGCCGTCATTATTGCAACTCTCATTGCAGTTTTCATCTTGGAAATGACTCATTCACGTGGTGGTTTGAGGTAAAAGAAAGCAATGCCAGGTTTCTGGGACTGGCATTGCAAATGCTCTGGTAAATGAACTGTTTTTCATTTGCCATCAGCTGTGTCTTTCAGCTTGGACTCTGCTGATAGATCAGTCCTATCGCAAGCACAGCACTTTGTTCCCATATTCTCCAGTTTGGAACAAGGAAAATGCAGTAAGCCTCTTTACTCTTTTTCAGGAGAATGCCAATGTTTGCACCAGTCCTACAGCTCCACAGCACTAATGAAATCACTGGATGGTGTACTGTGAATTGAAATGGCCAAAACACGCTGTTGTAACCTTTGAATTATGTGCCGCTCCTCAGAGGCCGGAGGTGAGGCAGCTGGACAAATGGCCTGGCAGCCAGCCCAGATGCCCAGCGGGCACTTGCTGGGCACCAAATGGCCGTGTGTAGTCTGTGTCCAAATGTTCTGGCTGCAAAAAGCCCTGTTTCACAGTGCCTGCCCTTGAGGAAGCATTATTCTGTCTCAGGAGAGGATGCTAGAGCAGTTTCTGTGCCATTTGTTACCTGCTCTCTCCCTGAAGTGGCCAGATTAGGTAGAAGTGTGTTTTCAGCAGGAGAGGAAGCTGCAGAGAGTGCTGATGTCTTGTTTGGCAAGGGTGGAAAAGCATGGGTTTTAGAGAGGTTCTCAGGTGAGGGACAGTGGTTCTAAGTGGCTGTCATGTGGAGGGTAATTCCCACCCTCAGGTTGTTTCCCACTGTGGGGGTGAGGGGGGTGCAACAGGCTCCCTGCTGTTGATGTCAAATCTTGCTGTGATTTATTATCACTGTACACAGGTCTAAAAGCTCTTCTATCCACAATGCTGTGAAGCTGCAAGTAAATTTTATTCATTTTGGAGGGATTTTCTTAATTACAGACAACAAAATGTCCATTCCTATTGGTTGGCACACCTCCTCCCAAAGATCCAGGCAGTGAGACAGATCCCTGAGGGCTTTTCCAGGTTTGTGCTGCAACTTGATCTGCTGAACTTGCAGTGACCGAGGGATTATCGTCCCTACTGCTCCCTGGGTTAGGTCTTCCTCTGGAAGTCAGGTGGTGTTCTACTTAATAAAGCATGGCCAGGGCAGGGTGTTAAAGTGGCATCCTGTGTTGGTTTAGGGTGCCTGGACTGACAGACCATATCCTTCAGCACTCATTGTAGTGCCCATCCGGGCAGCAGAGCAGGTTTTAAAAGCATCTACATGTGAAATGCATTTGGTGCAGCAAGAATAGGTCAGAGCAGGAAAAGAGAGATGAGTAAGGAGGAGGGAATGGGAAATAGGCTGATGTGTCTTTGGAAGGAGGAAAAGGAATGGGCAAAACAGACACAGGAGCAGTAGATCAAAGTAGCCCAGTGGGAAGAGGAGAAAGAGCAAACTAGTTATTGCATGAACAAAAATATCATCATGGATGAGACATGAAGGGAATGACAGGAGGAAAAGAAGAGAGACTGAGAGTAAAAGGAAACATTTTCCTCTTAGAAAATAATAGCAGAGTAATAAAGGATAGGAGTGGGAGGTGAAGGGGAATTAGATGAAGAGGAGGAAGGCTGGAAATAAAGACATTTTAAAATGGTGACTGTATGACCCCAGGGGAAGAGCAGCAGCTTGGAGATGTATCTTGAAATTCACTTTGGGTAGCACACCATGAAGCTCAAGCTCAGGCAGGAGCTCTTTTCTTTTGGGAAGGAGCAATCCATGCCCAATGAATGCCAGACAGGTGTTGATGCAGGTAGGGGCTGAGAAGCGAGTTTGTGGCTGGAGCCCTGGTCTTGTTTAAGGGAAAGAAAAGAGCCCAGGGAAGCACAACCAAGCTGCTGTGGTTCAGTGAACCAGGCAGCATGTGATGACATTTCCTTTAAATCCCTGCCTTGTGATGAGCTGGCTGCAGGCTAAGCCCAGGCGCTGGCAGCCTGCAGTGGAGCAGCACTGGCTGCACAGCACCCTGCCAGGCATGCCTGGGCTCCCTGCCTTCACTGAAGCTCCCATACAGACTCACTTCTAGCAGCTGCTGCCTGCTCAGGGTGGCCAGAGCCTGCCCTTTTGGCAGCTGGAGCTGCTCCTCCTTGTGCTGCCTCCTCTCGGGGTGGATGTGTCCCTCCTTCGTCATCCTCGGTGCCCATTGCTCAGTGGAGCAGTTTGCTTCCTCCCCAGCTGTAAGTGGCATTGTTAGTTCTTTGGCTCTAATAATCTTCATTTGAAGCTCTAATGGATATCCACACAGATAGCATGCTAATTTATTAGTTCAGCTCAACTGGGCTGTAGTACGAAAAATGATTGTGGAAGACTTTTAATAAAATTCAAAGGGATTTTATAGGTCTCAAGCCACTTTTAAAATGCAAGAGAAAGCCAAGAGTATTACTTTGTTAACCCACATAATTCTATCCTGCCTAATGAGGTCTGGAGCTAATCTTCAGTGCTCTGCCCTGGGATCAGAATTATTGGAGCAGGTAAACACTGCTAAGTACCACACTGCATCTCTGAGTTGGGTTGCACTGTCACTGGGACTTTCTGTTCCTTCCTTTTTATGAACTTTTCATAAAGCTCAGGACAGAGATGATTATGTAAAAACAAAGAGCTGGCTTCCTGTAGTGACTGGCATGCAGCAGCCACCTTTCCTCTGTTCTGCTGGGGTTGGGGCAGTGAAGGGAAGCACGGCGTGTTGGCTTGGGGGAGAGCACAAGTCTTGACTTTCAGGCTGCTTTTCCAAAGGGTCATCGAGAGATCAGCCCACGACAGCCACCACTCAGCTGTGCAACTCAAGCTACAAGGTCAGCTTAGGCAATGGAGTTCTTTTCCATGACAACTTCACATTTGTTACTCATTTTTGCAGAGCTGTGTGGTGTTTGTGGGAGACAAAGAGTGGGCTCCGAGAAATATAGGAGACAAACGATCTGCTTAAACCTGTTCAGGAGAGCAAAATCTTCTAACCTGAACGTGGAAAGACTGTTTATTCTACCCTGTATGTTTTGGGGTTTTTTCCCTGACAATCAGTGCAGTTTGACAGAGTCAGTGTTAGGTGACGGAAAATATAGAGCAAGACTGCCAATTCCTGTAAACTGGTGACCCCGCTTGATTCAGGTTTTTTTTCAGATTACTCATCCACACCATCTCAGAACTTGCTTGCCATTTGAAAGTCCATAATAAACTTTGTCCCTGTCAGTAATATTTCAGCTCAGACCTTGCCACTAAAACCAAACAAAGCATTAAAAGAGTCAGGCTTGTTGAAGGTTCCACAAGCTGCTCATGCAGTTCCCTCCACCTGTACAGGTTGCGAGGAAAAATATTTTGATCTGAGTTAAAAACAAGGCAATTGAACCGCAGTTCTTGGAATGGCTTGGAGAAGCATTTCTGGTTTCCAGAAAATTGCACTGTGTCACAGCAGGCTCCACTTTGCTGTTTTCACAATGTGTACAACGCCATAACCAACCACAAAGCAAACCCCCGTGAGTGTAGAGTTTGTCATTATAATACTAGTCTAATACAGCAGCATGTGTCCTGTGTTCAGGGCAGGTTTTTGTTCAGCTTTATAAGAACTATGACATTAGTAATCTTTTTCCTGAGGGTGTAAGCAGTGCTTGTCACAGTCATCAGCAAAGCCCAGGCAGAGATGTGGTTTGGATGCTGGAGAGAGTTTTGTCCAAGTGCCCTCGTGATTCACTCTGGTCCCCTTACTCAGTGATTATAGTGTGACCTGGGGAACATTAGCCACAGTCAAGGCAGAGGAGGTTAAGGTGACCACTTACCAGGAAAATGTAGCTTTCAGGGTATAATCTGTTTACAAGCATTTAATTGCAGTAAATGAGCCAGGCAGAAGGTGAGGAGGATCTGAAACACAGAGGAATAATAAATTGACTCATGTTTATTTAAGCATTTATATCTTCTGAAGCCGGGCTTAGCCTGAGGATGCAAAGGGATTAAGGCATGCTTGCAAAGCCCCTTGTCTTCTGCATCCTACTTTTCCCCTATAATGCCAAATCCTCTATGCCTTTCCAGTCGGGCCTATGCACTTGTACATCACTTTTTTTTGGTTAGAATATTCTCCCCTGTCATCTGCACTGTTCAGTCCTGTACATCTCACTCCCTCTCCCAACCTATTACTTGTGTTTCAGTAAATTCCAGTCTTTCAAGCTGGTTTATCTTCCCTCACTTCCCTTTCATCTGAATGTAGAATTATCTATCTCACTGCCTGAATGTGTAAACTGGGTTGTGTCACTTTGGGCCAGCTGAAAGCTGTACTTTCCAGAAGGGTTCAGTTCATTAAACAAATCCCAACCTGGATTTCATTTTGACCTAAGTTCTAAAATTCTTGACATAAAATGGATCATTTTCTGGAGTTTTCCTCTTGATGAATCCACATTTAATGAAAAAATCTAAATTAGTTTTTTTTCCTTGCAAAATGTCAACATTTTCATTTTGGAGAATGTTGAAACAAACTGTTCTGACACCTTAGAAAATTCATCTCCTCCCATACCAATTTACCATCCAAAAACCTATCATTAATGTTTTATCCATGAAAACAACCTAATCAGCAGCTGTAGGATAGCTTCATCTCCTTTTAGTTCCACTGCTCATGGGATTGCAGACCCACTTGCATTTTTGGATTGCCCCTTGGGTGGAAGCCTGAGCTGGGTGCAGTGGGACGTGATGAATGGGAGATGTGGTGCAGGGTGCTCACATCTTGCCTGGGGTGGCTCTTGCACCCCAGAGTGGTTGCTTTTGGATGAGTGTGTAAGAGCTTCACCTGCGTGTCACTGATGGGCACTGCTGAGCCTTGATGACCCTCATGGGCAACACCTGGGGTACAAGAGCCCTGTTTGGCTCATTTTGGGGCCATCCTGCTTCCCTGGTGATGCTGTAGGGTGTCTCCAGCTCTGCTGTGGCCCTGCTGAGGCAGGCAGCACCCTGAGCTGATGGTCTGTCTCATCCTTTACCCATTCCCACAGAGGTGCTGGGCTGGGGCTGCTCCTGCAGCTGCCCTGCCTTTTACCCCATGGGGCAAGAGCCTTTGTCTCCCTGAGCAGGGACTTGTTGCTCAAGTCCCAGAAGATGCTCTTGACCCAATAACTGCAGACCCACAGAAGCGTTTTACCTGTCCAAGCAAGGAAATACTGCTATTCTTGCTTTCTGGATGCAGGAAGGAAGTGTATTTTCCTAGCTCTTGCTGATTTTCAGCAGTTTCCTTCATTCTTACGGCTCATTATGGTTCTCATTTTCTGGTTATAGTCAAAGAATATGCTTTCACCATGATTCTCACATACCCACAGCTGAAGAGCCCAGCATGGGCTGTGCTGCACTATTCTGCCCTGTCCCCCTGTCCCAGGCTTCCCCCGTGGGCTCCTGCTGGGCTCCTGCTGCTGTGCTGGGAGGGTGCCAGTGCCAGGTCCCTCCCTGCAGAGCTCAGGCACGCGGGGCACAAGGCAACAGCTTGTCTCCAGTGCCCTACAAGAGGCCCAGCCAAGCCCTGGAACACCTCTGAGGCTGCAGGGACGTGTCCTGGGCTTCTCGTTTCAGCTCCAAGCCCCCTTTTGTCCCTACTGTGCGAGGGCAAAGCAGAGCGAGCAGCAAGAGCTGTCAGGTGTATTGGTTCTGATGCCATCATGCTGTTTCTCATCCCATGATTCACGTCTCTGGCGTGGGGAGCAGCCGTGCTGCTGGGCTGGCTTTAACAAGCTCTTGCAGGACGGCTGCTGGAGGCATTTCCACCAGAGAGGCAAAGGCCTCCTCGAGGCAGCGGTGGCTCTTGGGGGAGCAGAGCAAGGTGACCTGCCAGGTGTCCTGTTCCTGTGGTTTATCCCAGACCTGGCCTGACCTCCTCCCTTGACATTGTCCCCTGTGGGTTATGCTGTCCCTGCATTTGGGGATGAGGCTGGGAGGATGCACCACTGGGTCCATTTCCTCGTGGGCTGCAGTGTGTGGGTGGTTCACACGTGGGGTGTGTCACAAACTGCCAGGGCCAGCACGCCGTGCATCCTGGCACCCATAAAAAGTGCACGTTGGTGGGTGTGTGCACATCCTGTTTGTCTTCATTTATTGACCCACTTGAGGGGCAGCCACAATAATTAACCATCACAGCCTCCCAGACAGCCTATGGGACATGGCTGTTATATGTGCTCCGCGCCAGCCGGAGCTGGGACTAGCACTACCCAGGGATGCAAAAGATCAATCGCTGCAGTCCATTCCCCACGTCTGGTGTCTCAAGCCTGGGGACTGTTCCAACCTCTTGAGTTATCCCAGTGTTTAGTTCAGGTTCTATTAAAGCTCATGAAAAGATTCCCATAAGCTTCTGCTGCAACTGGACTTCCTCGTTTGACTTTCACTTTCTAAAGAACAGATTAATTGCACGGGATCTGCAGTGGAAAACTCAGCTGTGCCAAGAAATGTAGACAGATTTGCAGGAGCAGACATTTCAAATTGCTGGGCTGCAAACAACTTGGAGCAACTTGTAAAGCCCTTTGAAATGAAAACAGTTTTCCAGTTCATCTGCAAATGGAAAAAAAAAAAAAGTCCCAGTGTTAAGAGGGACAGGTTTTTGGTTTAGGCTGTGATTTCAGTGGGTTTAAGATGATTTAACTGGGAGCTCTGGGAAACTCTGTGCCCTGGCTTGTACAGGGTTTGGTTCTTGTGCTGCACCTTTGGTATCCACTGTGTTCAGACAGGACAGTGACCATCAGCCCCCATGGGGTGGTTTCCTGTTGGGGGTGGAGGTGGGGAAAAGATCTTTCTGGAGCAGAGTAACTTCAGTGTGTTCATGTAGGTTGGCATGCTTGCCATATAGAAAGGACACTGGTTATAAAGGGAATTATCTGAGGAAAAGCAAAGCAGTAAGTTTCAGACCAATTTGCTTTATATCCTTTGGTGAAGCAGATGCTCCTCAAAAGCCCTCATGCCAGGCAGGTGCCCAGGTGTGCCTGCACTGCTGGCCTGGGTGCAGAGGTGACCCAGGCATGTCTGGCTGTTGGCTCCTGGGTGCTGAAGTCCAAACTTGAGGTCTGCAGGGTCAAAGGGAAGGGAAGTGAAACAAAAAACCAGAAGCTGAGGGAGTATTTTAAAGAAATGTGTGACTTGCTCATGCTGCGAGGGGCCATGACCGGGCTGAAGGCAGTGCCCTGCTCTGATTTCCCTGATTCCAGGACATGACTTCTTTCAGTTCCTTCTAGACACTTGAGAATAGGGAAGAGTGCAGAAGGGCTGTGGTGGGCCGCAAATTCACCTTCAGGAACAACTGCTTGGCCCAATCTGGTAAGAAGTGCCCCTGTAGGATGCACCTGCCCTGCTCCACAGGCAGCAGAAAGTCTTCAAATTCAGAGAAAGGTGATCTGAACAGCAAAAGGCCCTGGGAAGACCATATGTCAAAGCTGGGCAATGATTTCTCATTTTCTTACACGGTGCGTGGGTGTAAGTGTCAGAGTTAATTTCTTCCACTCCGTGAAGGTCATCTGAGCTTTAATGTGATTCATCTGGTGGGGTTTTAATTCTTCTTGTGAGCAAAGTACTACAGCAATACATGGGGAAACTCAGCTGTGCTGCCTGGCAGAGCATGGCTATGGCTTTGTCTCCCCATTTATGAAATAAAGCATATCCAAAGGCTGGGAAGGAAAACTGTGCAAGAATTTGGCATTTTGTTGTTAGAGTGTGTTTGAGAAAGGGAAGCAGCATTTTGCCTCCATGTAGTAGAGCCTTTGAGGATAGATATCTACCTAAAATAGGTAGAAGATTATTCTATATCTTCAGATGTCTTTGCAGAGAGGTAGCAGGAGTAGCCCTGTGAAGGACAAAATTTAGAGGTGTCATCTCTCTTAGCAGATATCCAGCTTGCCTTAAAGTATTCTCCTAGCCTTTACATGAGCACTTTCCCCTTTATTTATTTGTTTGTTTGTTTATTGTCTGCCTAAGGGTTTCAGCCTTATCACAAAGAATGATAGCAGCTCATCACTGCAGGAGAGCTTGCGGTTGCTGTTGCAGTCCCAAGTAAGTAGTAAATAGCCCACTCAGAAAAAATAAATGTTACTTTTATCAGTCTGTCCATGGCACCCATATGTCCAATTTGGGATTGATCACTCATGCAGAAAAGCTAATAACACTAAGTATTCTGCTTTTAGACTCCACAGGCAGAGACAGGTTATGTGACCTCTGTTTGCCCTACAAGCCGGGTATTGTGCTGCTTCATCCATTGCCAAATTTTGTTTTAAGGGGGAAGCAGATGTGGAGCACAATGAAGGGAACTGGATAAAGAAATTCAGGCCTGGTTAAGAGAACTCTAAACGTGAGGAGATTGAGCCTGCATCTTGTACACCCCAGGCTAGGCACAATTCCTCTTCGAGACCCCTGTGTCAGATCTGAGGAAGAGAACAAACAATTTTAGCCGGGATGAAATAAAGAAAAACAAAAATCCCATTGCCCAGAGTTTTGCTGTGCAGAGTGCTTTGTAAAAATGAGAACATCTTCAAGATTTGGCCCTGGATCTTCTGAATGGTTAAACGGCTAAATAATCCCTACCTTCAGCCTTTGTCTCTTGAGTTTACTAGAGGCAGAGGTTCAGACCTCCAGACGTTTGCTGTTTGTAGCAAGGGGCTGTAGTTGGTTGGTGGTTTCTGTCTGCTGTTTTGGACAGGGACTTTGATGGTCCTGGGCTGTCCAGAACTCTCTCATGTGTTTCTTGCTCATTCAATCTATTCACATGGATTTAGGGTATTTTTGAGCTCTGAACTGACATGTGAGTCAGGCAGAAACTTATGCTGTGGTGTTTAAAGAAAGAAAAAAATCAACAGAAGAAACTCTGCTCTCAGCTCTGCTAGAAATTGAAGTAAATAATACACCTGTATCAGCAGTTTATTTGACAACATAACTACAGGTTGGTGACAACTGTTAAAAAAAAAAAAAAGGAAAAAAAACCGTTTTGGCTATATGTTAGCATCTCCAGGAATTAGAACAGGAGAAAAAAAAAAAAAGACCGAGAAAGCAGATATAGCCTGGATCTTTGCAAATGTTCTGTAATGACACAGGGCTAAAATCTTCTTGGCTCTTCTTTCAAGGTACTTGAATCCCAGGATCTCACTGTCTTTATTATAACAATATCCAAATGCTGGGAGTAGGAAAATTCAGAGTGACAAACTCTGACCTAGCCGTGTGCTATCAAACAGTGCTGGAAAATGAAACCCAACAGCCCACTCTACGTGGTAATTATAACACGAGTGGTGTTCTGGGTGTTGGCCTGCCCTTTCTTTAGGCTGGGGGAATCACTGCCAAAGGGAAGAGCAGCGTGAACCCTGCGGAGCTGGAATGCACATTGCTAAACTGAGCGGTTCTGTGCAGGGAGAGGCTGAGAGCTTTGGCTCTTGCAGGGGTGTGCTGGAGCTGTGGAGACCTCCCTGTGCACAGAGGAAGCCTTGCCTGTGCCTGGCTGTCCTAAGCATCCATTTATAGACCTGAAATCCCAGTTTAATTCCAGTAGGGTGAGTGTAAGGTATTTTCAGTTTACCCATTCTGGACAACTTTTTGCTGCTGAAGTAGACAGAATTGCTTTGTAGAGGTTTATAACAGCTCTCAACCTAAGTGTTTCTATTGGATTCAAAGAGCTAATTATCTCTTTTAAATACCTTTCCAAAATTGTTTGCAGACTTCTAGTCTGTCATAGCTGATCCCAAATTTGAGTGTCTCATGTATTTCTAACAGGTTCCATAGGCCACCCATTAACCTTCTCAAAGAGAAACACCAGCCAACAGCTGATGCCACGAAGATGTCACTATCAAAGGCAGCATCTCAGGACATTCAGAGTCTTTTTTTGGCTGAGTATTTTCTATTCTAGTAATCATGTTTCCCTTAGACTTCGTTGGCCTGTTCTTCAGTGGGCTAAATGACTTGGATGTACTGAGGACCTGGCCTTTTTCATATGGAAAATAAAGATTAGGCACAAGGATATATCTTCATGAGCTAGGGGAAAATTTCCTTCTTTTTGATAGACCCAGCCCTTTAAAGCCTCTGAAAGGAAACCAAATATCTTTAATTCCCAGGAGATATCTCAGAGGATCAGAGCTAAAACATTACTCTCTGAACTATTAGATACAGAGACCTCTGCATGACCCTTTGTGTTTCAGAGTCTCAAGGCTGTGGATTCTCCAGAAGAACTTATTTCTTCTATAACCAGAGGCTGAACAAGAGTGCACCTTATAGAAGTTTAAATAAACCACGTAAGGTCATCTGCTGCTTAAATCCTTGCTGCCAGGTCTGTAGATATTTTTGCTTTGTTTCTAGGTGAGCTCAGAGTCCCAGTGCCAAAGGGTAACGTGTAACTTGTGCTGTTATTCTGAAACATGCATGGTAATAAACGGTGCTGTCAATTGTTTTCACTCAAGTGACAGATTTATTCTCTTCAAAATGACTGACCAGGAATGGCTATCATTGCAAAAAATTCATTATGTATCATCTTGTTCCTGTTGTTTAACTAATAATGCTAAGTCTAATTGCCTTCCTCTGTGGCCAGCTATCTATCAGTTGTTTGTTTTTTTTTTTATTGAAGACGTGTAATTTACCATTGCTTTTGATGTGCCATCTGATTGAATGTCTCTGTGAATCACATCTGCAATCTAGCACTGCATGTCCCAAAGGAATACCCCTTATCCCATTGTTTTCTTGTGAACCGGGTAAAAACAGTTTGTTTTCTTTCTTTTTAAACACAAACTATTAAGCTTCTGTTTCCCAGGTTCTAGGTTGACATTCCTGCTCCTGGCAGATGCACTAAAATTTAATAAATCACTTGCATGTGGGAATGTATGATGTTTTATAGTACTAGAAATAGTGGGTTTAAATCTCAGTAGCACTTTTTGCAGAGTAAACGTGGAATTAGCCTGAAATCTGATCCTGCAGTTCTGCCCAAACTTCCCTGGAATCTGACTGCAGCCTTTCTGATAGCACTCTGTTTTTCAACAAGAAAATGCTGCAGCTGATAGACTTCAGGAGACAAGCATTATTGCTTCTTAAAGATTTTTTAGTGAGTCAGCAATGCCTGTTTTTCTACAAGTCTGTGTTCCATTTGTTTTTTCCAGTCAACGTTGTTATGTCGTTGTTTTAGGAGTTAGAAAATAGCATCTAAAACCATAAAGCTTGCACTTCAACAACATATTTTAGAAAAAGCTGATGGTAGACAAATGTTGAAGTTAAAGCTTTTGCTTCCTTGGAAAACAAAACAGCTTCATGTGCTAAAGAAGGTGATGGGGAAGCAAAGGTAAAACTTCTATCAGCAAAAATCTTGGGGTTTGTAGCTACTGAGGTCTGTTGTGGTTGAGAATGCAGTGAAGTGGTCCCAAAAAGGTCATCAGAGATGTGAGGAGGTGACAGAGGCAGCTTGTGGGTCATCCTCTGCCCCAGGCAGTGCATTTCAAGATTCCTCTGTTACTAAGAGCTGTAGAAATGCAAGTTTTGTGCTGAATTAGATACACAGTGATTTATTCTACAATTATTCTGAATGCTTATATCACTGAACTGTCCTCATAAAGATGGCTGAACAGTGACTTTTCCATGCAGATAAATTTTTAGCCAATGCTTAAGGCCAGGGCTTGTATTTGCATTTCTTTATTACAATCATGCTCCATTAATGGGCTTTCTCAAGCAGCAAAAGCCAAGGTCTGGTTTGCCAGGAGGTGGGTGTTAAGAAGGGGAAATGAGATGGGGAAATAAAAATAGGGGATACAGGTAGGACAGGAACTGTGGCTTGCCTTGCAGTCATTCAGAAGCCTCTCAGTGGAAGCACTGAGAACAGTCACAGTTATCCTTGGGGCTGGGAGTGGAGCCCTCCAGGTGAGGGCTGTCTGAAAGCCCAGCAGTGGGAGAGCAGCGTCCCTGAGGGGGTTCTCTTGGGGATGCTCTCTCACCACACTGTTATTCTCCAGTTAAAGCAATTTTCCAGCAAACCCCGAGCACAGATTGCTTTGTTCTGTTAAAACAAATATCCAGGAAATTCAGCTACAAACTTGTGCTATCACTCAGCTCTTACATTGCTCCATTGCAATAACTATTGGATGGCCTCAACAGAGGCCTTGAATCCAGTAATCAGTTCTTCAAGTTTGCAACAAAATCCATTCTTTTTTCTAAACAACTACAGGTAACAAGAGGTTGTCTTGGCCTTTTATCTGTTTTGACAAAAGAGGGCCTAGACCTCCTCCTCTGCATGCTGATCTGCTCTTGCAGGGTCTGCAAGGAGGATGTGGCTTGGCTCTCCGGACTCCTGCCTCAGCTGGGACTCGCTGTCTCACACAACTGCCTGGCAAAGCAAAGGAAGGAATTGCATTCCTTGCCTGAAAGGCAACAGAGGCTGGTTGGTTTTTATCAGCTGGTTCATTTGCATAGATAATTTTTAGCTCCTGTTTAGCCTGAACAGGAGTGATTTGGAGAGTAAATGACCTGAGTGATTCACTCCAGGCAATATTCACCCCGCTGGTTTAGCCCTGAGAAGCCAGTGATGCTGGTACCTTTTTGCTCCAGCTGTAAGCCTCTGTTTGGTGTGGAATGGGTTAAATTGCAGCCTGTGACTGCAAAGCATTTGTCTGAGGACTGGGACCGTTCTTATCTTTAGAGTGAAATATTATCCCTTCATGGTTAACAACCAGCAGCAAACCTGCTCATTGTGGAAGCAGTTTGGCACAATTAGCCAGTTAAAGAAGTCTGCCTATTGATTAACTGAACTAAATGACCCATAATTAAGAGCCCAACTGTGGAGCTAATCTGTTTGGTGGTGCTTTCCCTCTCCGTACAGGTCTGGAACCTGCAGATCTGCTGGCTGCCGGGGGATGGGTGGGTGAGGAGCCCACGCCGCGGTAACTGAGTGGGTGCGTCCCTGCGGGGCTGCGATGGGTTAGAGGGGGCTGCTGGCACATCGCTCTCCCCTCTCACACCACGGAGCTGCAGCAGGAGCCCTGCCGGCTCCGGGGGGGGCTGCTGCCTTTCTCAGGGCTCACAGGAGCTGTCTGTTCCGCATCACCTCGGATTTATGGGGGCTTGGGGGAGGCGGCTCCATCCCTGCAAACAGCCACGCAGGTGTGGGCTGTTGTGAGAGGGCCCCATGTGCTGGAAGGGGACCCAGGACTCAGGAAAGACAAAGCTGAGGCCGACGTTGTGGGAAGCCATTTGTTTGGTTAGCTTGCAGTGAAATTTCCTTGCAAAAAGATGCCTATTTTTAGTTGTAATTTATGTCTAGCATGATGCGTAGTTTCTATAAAATGCATTCGGACTGGAGTTAAGCTTGGGTAGTTTAGAGGATCTCTTGTTTATACCTGAATATTATTGAATCTCTCATTACCCCCTCTGTAAAATGCTACTTTTTTTCCTATGTCTTACTAAAGATTGTGCCAAAATGAGTTCATTGCTTTGCCCTCCCTTTGATGCAATGCTATAAAAACAGGATCACCCTTTGGTGGTGACACCAGCCAGCCTGCACAATCTGAGCTGGTACCAAGCTGCACCAGGCCAAGGGATTGATAACATTAAGCTACAATTTCAAATAGTCACAAAGAAAACAATGGTTGTGGTTTTTGTTTGTTTTTTTTTTTTTTGAAACGCAACTCTCATCTGCCTCTTCTTCTCAACCAGTCCTCCCAAAAACAACAGAAGTAGCAATCTGAACAGATTGGGTCTCAAAGAGTTTAAGGTTAAAGGACTTCTTAAGCAGTACTCTTTCCTCTGCTGGGCCCACTGAAATAATCAGAAAATATTTTCACTGACTTTACTGGGTGTTAAAATAGGCCCCCCAAACCCTCATCCTCTCCTGCATTGTGAAAAGCTTTTGGCTGTGTGTGTTTCTGGCACAGAAGGGAGATTCTTTCTCCATGTTATTTCCTTTAAAAGCTTTCAGCCATCCGCAATGGAAGCTGCTGGCGACAGTTTGCTGTGCTGGCATCCTCAACCTGAACCAGTGGAGGAGAAATTCAAGAAATAAAGACTTAAATCTTGGTTCTTGTTCTGGTCACACAATAGTGAGGGAGGTATCTCCTGATGTGGAGGTTGCTGTGCAAGGAACAGAGGGACCTGGTGAATGTGGTGGGGGGGATACAGGTTCCCCTTCCTTTGGGCTGGGGGCTTTGTGCTCTTTGTTTCATCTCCATTTTGCTTCAGGTCTTGCTGGCTCCACATGGCTTCCAGTTTGGGAGGCATTTTCTAGGCACAGACCCTGCTGTGCTGGACGGAGCTGTGTGTTTGGCAGCTGGACTCGTGTCCCAGCTGTAAAGCCCCTCTGTGTGAATGTGGCCAGGGAATGGCCTTGCCCCAAAGGTGGTCTGTGAGAATTGTGCAGGGAGGATCGCTGGAGCTTGGAAAAATGTTATAAGCAGTTACAAGAGAGCTAGAACCTGACTGAGGATAAAACCCTGCAACTGCCTTTTAAACTTGATTTTATCCCATTCTGGCCTTTCATCCTTCCTTTTGCACACATTGCTATGAGGGAATAGTTAGTTACCTCCTGTTAGCATCTCAACACCTTCATGCAATGTCTGAACAGCAGAGCTGGCTCCTGCTGAGTATCTGACCATGATCCAGGAGGTTGCTTTGATCCCAGTAGTGGGAAGCAGGGAGACATCAGGCTATTTTCTTCTCCTAGCTGCAAGGAAGTCATGGTGCCATTCACATCACCTTGACCCCCACAGCTGGAAATCCCTGGAGCAGCTCACACATTTGTCTACCTGTTAAGCCCTTTAGAAGGAAGTGTATTAACTCCCTGCAAAGATGCCAGAGACAGCTCAGAGTTGCATGAATTCTCACCAGGATTCCCCTACAGACACATGTCCAAAACCCTCCAGCGAGGGATCAGGCCCTGGGGAAGGCAGAGATCAGTGAAATGCCTGGGCTGGCTTTCTGCCAGGCATTAAGGCAGCCCTCAGTGTCATGCTGGGAAGAGATGAGATGTGTCCTTCCCCTTCTTACTAGAGTGGCACTTCTTGCTATATTTGCTGCTTTTAAAAGTTTGGATTTGGTCGGTACCTCATAAGCACTTTTGCTTTGGCAGTGAGAGAGCAGCTGCTTCCAGGAGCTTGCAGAATCCCCAGGAAACCTTGAACTTGAACGCTTCCATTATTTCCATATACGTGTAATTATTATTATATTTATATATAATATCTGCTTATTTAACGTACATATTATTAAATGGATTATGACTGTATCAGCAGTCACTTCTTAGCAGATCGTGTTATGCTTCATGTGTCACCGTGGAGGATGCAGATAATCTGAGAAGTGCCTTGCTTGCACGCCAGAGCTTTAATAGCTATAACAAGACAATTAGTACATCGTTCCACTTGAACTTTAATGTAATAATTGGCAGTAAGTAATTCCCTTCTGATGTGATATGCAGCTTGTGTTGTGAACAAATATCAGAGCAGCCCTGCATAGGAAAGGGAAAATAAAAGTCACAGCTGCTGATTATGACCAAGTGGGTGGATTTGGGGCGATGTTCCACAATGATGGATGTGGTGTGGATGTTGGACATGGCCCAGGAGCACTGTGAGGACTTCCACTGGATGTGGCATCCTGATCTGCTGTGTCTCTGCATCTCTGGAGGAGTGGGATGTATTGCACAATGCCCCAGGGGAGGGGACACATTTATCCCCAGGTGTGGTACTGAGAGGTGCAGATGAGGCTCTTCTTTCTTTCTCCCTGCTCACAGAGTGAATGATTTTGAAAAAGGGGCATTTGGAAAGCAGAGATACTTTTTGATAGTCAATGAATCAGAGCCTTGGCAGAGGCCAGCACATGCTGGAGCAGAATAAGGATTGCCTCTTTCTCAGCATGACCCCAAACACTTCTGAATTTCCAAACATGTTTCTGATCCTCTCTTGCAGTGAGGTCAGTGGGGAAATACAGGCTGTAATGCAGCTTCGTGATTTGAAGTTCAGTGTCTAAATTGTGCTTTAATGTATCAGGGAAAAGCATTTGCTTCCCATGATGGATCAAGAGGATGCCAGCAGATTGCTCCTTCTGTGCTCAGGAGCTGAGCCTCACTGCCTGTGCCCAGTCCTGGCTTTCTGGAAAAAACACTGCTTGTGTGAGAAAAGCTCTCCCAGGCTGCCCTAATGATGTTCACATGAAAAGAAAATGAAGGGGGAGGGAGGAAACATCTTAACCCATGTCTTGTATGATCTCTCCTGTGATCACATCCTGTCTGATCCTCCCTTCTGGGTCTCTGAAGTGTAGGTGGTTGGTGTGTGTTTTCTAGCAGCTCTGTGTTAAGTTCTGTGCAGTGCATGGGTACAAAAGGCATGGGAGTTTGTGATCTGCAGCAAACAGGAAATGACATTTGGGCAGTACTACAGAAGATGGGTTTTCATTGACCTCGTGTTTTTGAACAGAGTCATTTGCAGTATTGTCTAGGACTAGATGTGTAATTAATGATTTATCCTAGTTTTTGCAGATTTTTATGATGTGGTCACCATAAAATTGTTTCCAACCAAGAAAGACAAGGAATGTGTTTCCTAGACTTCTGGTAATAGTCAAATGTGGATCTTGATAGCAGTTAGAGAAAGTTTCCCATGGGATGGTTATTTGATGTGCACATCACAGTAATGTTGGCAGGAAGCAGAGTGCCCCACTGCTGCTATTGAGGCTGCAGCAGGAGGGGTGGCTCTTCTGGAGCCCCTGCTCAGTGGGGTGTGGGGACAGTTTGCTCTGGCCATGGTGAGGGGGAAGGTGTTGACATTTATGTGACAGGAGCTGGGGAATCTCAGGACTTCACATCCCAGTCCCTCACGAGGGGGTTCTCTGCTGCGCCAGCGCCGAGAACAGCAAAATTCCTCCTCCACACCAGGCAGGCGTGGGTGGAGAAAGCGTCTCCCGTTCTCAGAGCCCCTGGCAGGAGCAGCACTGCTGTCCTGGGCAGGGCTTTAGTCCCGTGCATCCTGCCCTCCCCTCACAGCTGGTGCTGTGCTCGGCCCCGTGCTGGCAGATGGAGGCTCTGGCTGCACTCCTGCCTTGTGCCTCGGAAAAACCACAGGGATTCATTCCAGAATTCCCCATCCAAGCACGGCAGGAGCTGCTGTGCTTGGCAGTGGGTCGGGGGGTAGACAGCAGGTGTAACAGTGAGCAGGGGAATGGGAAGAGCAGCGTGTTGGGGGTTCCAGGCACTGCTCTCCTTCCACCCAAATTCCTTTGGCAGCTGGATCTCCCACCACTCCTGTTCATAAAAAACAAACGACTTCTCAGATTTATTAGTTACCTCCAGGTGCAATTTATCAATCCCAGGCTGGGCCCTGCCCAGGCAGCTGGGGAGAAGCTTGTGTCTTTGATTAATGAGCTCTCCCCCACAATGGTGGCAGATTTCTTACTGGGGTTTAATTCTAGCAGATTCTTAAAAATAACAAGAAGCATATTCAGTGAGCTGTTTAAGAGGATGCAGAGCTGAAGCACAGTTCATTCTCTAAAGCTTTGAAGTATTTACAGAAAGGGTTGAGGGAATCTTCATGGAAGCTGGGAGGGTAAAGAAGAAACTTTAAAGGAGGGTGAATTGGAATGGGCAGACTAAAGGAACAATTACAGCAGCTCATAGTGGAAACAGGAGACTGAGGGGTTTCAAGGTAGAAATGAAACAATGGGAGTGAGATCTCAATAAGAATAAGCAAAAAAGGTTAAAGACTGGGCTCTTGCAAACACAAGGGTTTCCTTTAAGCAACACAATTTTTATGTCTGAAATTGTTGTGAAAGGATAGGGGAACATTAAGTGGGAAAAATGAGAAGAACTAGGAGGATAAAAGGAAAATGGCAAATCCCCAAACCATGGGCTGCAGTGTGGAAAACCTCTGAGGCTTCACTGCAGCCATTCCCCTAATGCATCAAGAAGATGTTTTTCTCTATCTTTATTTTCTTCACCTTTTAGCTACAGCTTAAAATGAAAACATTACATATAGACCTGCCTTTTGGAGACTGAGCCAACAAGGGCTCTTGATCTTTTAACCCTCTTTTCACAGATGGAAATATATTAACTTTCCCCTCCTTTTCAACAATGCCAGAGCCGTTTTCTCAGAGTTCAGGGTCTTTGCTGGAAAGCAGTTTGTTGTTTTCCAGTAGGATGAGGATGATGGATCGGGATGGTTTGGAAAAACTCCACCAGCATCATCTTGTCCCCTCTGTACCCGAGCTGGCTGCTGACAGCCCTCCTGGGTGCAGCACCTTAGATTTCAGTGTGACAGTGTTTTCACACCCTTTGGTAAGGAGGAACATCATAACCCAGTAAAAGGGCAGGATGCTCCAAGCTTTCAATGCATATTTATACTGTCTATTTTAAGTATCTACTTTCAGATCTTTCTATATGGTCAGTGCAAAAAAAAAAAAAAAAAAAACCAACCAAAAAAACACCTGATCCACATCTCTGGAAGGTGACTCATGACACCTAAAATAGACTCCTCAGACATCGTCTCTCTCTGCACTAATTTTAGACGGAGGCTGGAGAGGTTTAGCACAGTTTCAGCACGTGAAGGTTGATGCTGCAGGAGAGAGCAGCAACACCTGCTTTGTTTTGCCTGATGCTGGCAGCGGAGTGCCTGGAGTGAGGTGTGTGCAGGTTCTCTGCAGCCCAGTTCCCTGGTTTATGGCCTCCCTGCCCTGTCTCCCATTGCTCCAGTGCAAGGTGTTGAAGCCCACGCAGGTACTCCCAGGCCTGTCCAGGCTGATTATCTGCTCTGTTTCTGGCAATGCTGAGGGAGTGCGGTCACAATTCCCACCCAGGTCACACTGGGACTGCTGCAGGATGCTGGGGGAAGTGGGATGAGGTGCCTGCATCTCCCTCACAAAGGCCTCTGGAGAGGAAACCCACTGTGGTCTGCCCTTGTGCCACATCAGCTGTGACAGAGCAAAGTTGGCTTTGAGAAGGAAACACAACCACAGTAACGCGTGAGAGTTATCCTGGGACCTGGGGCTGCCGTTCACTGGCTTTCCTGCTGTTGGAAAAAGAGCAAACCAGTGTGACTGTGGGTGAGCATGGGGTGGATTTGCCCCACCCTGTTCATCCTTCAGAGCAGGGTTGCCACGGCTCAGAGGGGCACAGCCTGGAGTTTCTCCCTCCCTTCACCCCGACGCTGCATAACCATCTTTGGAGCCACAGTTGAAAATTAAGCCCAGAGTTGGCCATTTGTAAACCAAGCTGACAGGAAATTGCTGGCTTTGTGCTGAAGAAGTCATTACCTTAAGCTTTATTGCCGTGTGCAGAGTTTACTTGTGACAAAGTAAATGTGCAGAGATGTCTGTAAATAGGGCTGGGATATTGCTGCGTTAACAGCTCCTGCTAAGCCGTCAATCAGCAGAGCAGGGTGCAAGCAGCCATTAAAAGCCGCTGCTGCAGACACAGAGGCTCTCCCACACGCACATGAGCTCTGCATCCCACTGCCAGGCTCGTCCCTGGCTGGGCAAAGCTCCCTTCTCCTTTGGGTTTCAGAGGATGCTCTGCAGCCTCGATGTGTCACCAGAGGGGGTGAGCTGGGAACAGAGGGTACCGGGCAGTGCTGGCCTGAATGACCCACCTGACAGAGCTCTCGACAGGATGAAGGGTGATCTTAGGTCCCTCTGCCACTTTGGCTGGAACAGCATTGCTGCAGAGCTGGTGAGAGAGCCTGGTTTGGGGGTTTGGTTCTGCCCATTAACGTTATGGCTGTGACAGGGAGACAGCTTTGTTTCAGTAATGTCAACATAAATCTCATTTTAAATAAATGAGGCAGCGAGACGCACCACTTGTGCTGCTTGAACTGCAGGCAGGACAAGCTGTGCTCGAGGGGACACAGATGTATTGAAAATAAGTTGGTGGCTGTGTGATTGGTGTGTGTTTAAATGATCGTGGTGGTGCCTTGAAGGAGCATCTCCCCTCCTGCTGCTGCTCCCCTGTCACTGGTGAGGAGCTGCTGGAAGCAGGCACCTCTGGCTGTGGAGTGGCTGAATTCTCCTCCAGCTCACGGAGCTCTGGCAAGTGGGAAATGGGGGTTTATGGCTTATCTGTGTTTTCTCAGGGTGGCCGACAGCCTGCCTTAGCTGTCTGAGCATTTCAGGATGTCTGGAACTTTCTATGTGCTTCTTCCCTTGGAGTCAGCCTCTTACTTCTGATGCCGTTTTGATTTTTGCCAAAATTGCTGCAGCCCAGTGCAAGCACGCATTTCTGGTCTTCTCTGGCTTTTGCCGCTTGTGGGAGTGATAAAGTCAGGGAATAAAATCTCATCACTTGGGGGTCACTAGAGGGGCAGCCTGGAGGAATTTTCCAGGCATTGACTGTGCAGGGCTGGATAGTTGGGGCAGCCACTGAGGAAGACAGAGCCCTGTGTTTGCCATTTATAGCCACTGCTTCCTCTGGGGCAGCAGAGCTGTCCCAGGGCTTCTGCAGGTGCTACAGCTTGGGGTGGTATGGGAGGGTTGGGAGGTAGCAACAGAAATCAGATGATGCTGCAGATTTCCTCTGCCCCAGTCCTCACTCTCACAGCTCGTGCCCCGGCAGTGCCTGGAAGCTGTGAGCTTTTGTATGGGCTGACAATTCCCTGTTTGCCCATAATGGAATCCTGACGCTGACCTGATGTGGGGCCGTTCCCACCACTTAGCCAGGAGGGGAACACACAGAGCTGAGCTTTCTGCTGTCCCCAGCCTTGGCCTGGGGGTGCCCAGGGCGCTGCATGCTGCTGTGAAAGGGATTCATTTCTCACCCACTCCTCAGCTGCCCTTTCGCTGCAGGCCAGTCCCTTTGGCACGCAGAGGGAATGGCCCCCAGCCCCCCTCCCCGTGCAGCAGCCAGCTGTAACTCAGCGTTGATTCCCTGCATCCTGGGGCTCTGCGAGCAGGGCTGCTCTTACAGCCAGGCACCTGGCTCTGGCTGGGGAGCGAGCCATGGAGAACTTGGCCCAGAGGGTGCAAAGTTCTCACTGACACAGAACTTTTCCTTTTTGTCCACAGCCACGGCAAGCCCATGAGCCCAGTTAGCCTGGCTCGCACGGTGCTAACCCCAGAGCTGTGTCCCCCCTTCCAGCCCTTCTCTGCGTGACTCCCTGGCCTCTGCCTGAGTTTGGGGATGTGGTGCCAGCAGCCTCACCCCTTATCAGAGGGAAGCAAGAGGGTTCCCTGCAGCCTCTGCTGAGCTGAGACATCTCCTCCAGTCACTGCAAATTGCTGGTAGAGCCTACGGGGAGCTTTGAGGGACCCAAAGCAGAGCTGAAGCTCAGTGGTGACAGGCCCCCAGCTTGGCCAGCTGAGCAGGGTGTGGGAAGGAAGCCAGCAGCTCCTGATCCCCACCCAGGGCAGGGACCCCGGCTGCCTGGTGCCAGCGGCGAGGGCTGTGCTGTGCTCTCTGCCCAGGCTCGGCAGGGACGGTGCTCCCCTGGGAAATGCTGCCCAGGAAGTGTTGCCCTGGGGGATGTGATGGCAGGAGCTGCTGGGGAACCTTCCTAGCACACTCTTTAAATCAGAAAATGCTTACCTTTCCCTTCCAAAATGCTGCTCTATGAGAATAACTACTCTGATTTTATGCATTTGAAACTGCAGTTGCAATATTAAAACAGAAATTCTTTTTCAAATTTGAGGTGACTTTGTGTGCTGAAGCTTCAACTGTTTCTTACCAAAACTGCTTGGAGAGTAACCCTGTTGCTCTGTGGCTGCTGGGTGAAACTGGTTTGCTCTGGGGTGGTGTGTCTGGGTTGCTGAGGAGGTCACGAAAACTGTCCCCAGGGTAGGGGTCTGAGTGATCTGCAAAGACTCTTTCCTTTGAGGAATATCTAGTGCTGATTCTCAAGGCTGAGCTCGCATTTCAGCCTTTTGTTCAGTTGAGGTTACTCATAACATCTCTCTCCCTTACGTGGATGTTTATTTTTGCGAACCTTTGAGGAACTGAATTGTCTCTGAGGCTGTTATCTCTCTGTCAAATGTGGCTGAAATTGCTCAATGAGTTCAAAGTTGTTGAGGGAGACACAGCCAGTGTGAATGTATGAGCCATAGGAAATCAGACTGACAGGCTGAAATGAGAAACACTTTAAAACTGTCAAAACAAAAAGTATTCCCAGTGGTCTGGCCTGACTTGTCCAGATTATTGGTTCCTCAGGCATCACAAGAACCTGCCAGCTACCCCCAACCCTGAGGAGCTTCTGAGAGCCCCACTTTGGAAAGCACAGCATTAACTCAGCTGACAGCAGAATGGACCCTTGGGATTAGCAAGAGGTTTGCCACCAGCTTTTCTTGTGACCTCTCAAGTCTGGGAGAGTGGAAGCCTGTGGTGAGATGCTCATCTGTACCATGACCATCCTGCCCCGAGAGGAGGTGGCATGCCAGACTCACTTGATTTTTGTTTCCTTTTGCCAAATGACTTTGATTGAAAAGGGATCTGGCAACAGTTAATTAGACGTAGGGGCAGGTTAGAAAAATAGTTGCAATAATGAATCTGCTTTTACTGGTCCCTGCTGCTGCTCCAGGAGTGCTATCACAGCCGTTCAGAGGATGGTTAATCTTTCAGCAAGTGCTTTCAGCGTTTTGTGCAGGGAGCTACACACCATCAAAAAGAATGAATGACCCTGTTTCTCTTCCCTATCGTGGCTATCAACCAGAGCTGTCTTTGGCAGAGCTTGTAGGTTGATTTCTGGTTGAACATTAGAGGCAGAATTCATCTGTCCAAACGTAGACATCTAATTGTGAATGTCTACATCTGAGTTACTTGTCTAGACTCTTGTTTATAGGAAAGAAATGGGCACCCCAAGGACATGAGTCATTGTATGCTAGAGTAAGTGTCTAAAATAGGTCAGATGAATCATTTTGTAAATGGGCCCTTTTCTCTGCTGTGGCTATAAAGGGAGCCCAGAGTCACCATGAGGGGGACAGAGAGATGCCTCTGAAGTACAGTGAGATGTACCCCAGCTCAGATACATTTCTGGGTATGCAGAGTCAGCTGCTCTTATGTTTGCACACCTTCCTGACATCCTCTGTCCTCTTCTCCTTGCTCTTCCCTTTATAAATTTACCTGAGGCTGGGATGCCATTTCGTTCTTGTAGTATCTGCTGCAGGACGACTCCCAAGTACCTGCTTTTCCTTTCTCAGGGTCCTCAGACTGGAGTCCCCTTTGTTCCACACCTATGTCTGGGCCTGGAGCTCTGCTGTATCCTCTCATGAATCCCTCCTTTCCCACTTCACTGACACACAGCTGGGGATCTGCTTTCCCTGCAGTCAGGCAGGTTCCCCGGTTAGTCCTTCCACAAGAGCCCCCTGCACACATCTCAGGCACCAGCACAACCTGCTCTGATTTACTCAAAATTTACTTAAACTCCTGGGAAGCTGACAGAGTCCCCTCCTGGGCTTTGATTGTTTCCTTTTTCCATCCGTGTTGTATCTGCTCTGGGTGGGTGCTGCCACCTGGGAGGGACTCACAGCAGCTCAGTGCCACCCCTGCTGAGATGAATTGTCAGAACTGATGGCGTTGGTGCACAGTCTCTGCTGGGGGGGTCAGGGTATCAGCCCCAAGCTCCTTCACAGATTTATTCCCATTTTATTTGTGATTGCTGAACAAAAGAAATGTATAATACTTACAAATCCTTTCAAATAGGCTTGGAGCCTCATCCTAGATGTAGCATTATTTTAACAAAACTAGTGCTGTGCTGATAAATGGGATAGTGGGAGGAGGGAAAGAAACTATTTATAACACACAGTGCAGGAGATGAGGGAAGGAAGAAAACTGAAGAGTGCAGATAAGATTTTTGCTGCAGGTGTTTTCTCAAGTTTTGGCTTGGAGACAAAGGGAAACCCAGAGACCATCCAGATAAGCCCATTAGGTTAGCTAAGCACTGTTTCATTACTCAGTAGTGTTATCTAGGCCCTCTGGCCTCAACGAAATCCCAGCTTTATTCTTTCCTCAAATACTATTTTATTAAAAAATCCTCTCTGTGTGAGAGGACTTTAAAAAGAAACGTATTTTAAAAAAATATATTAGAACATTGGGACTTTCAAATGCTGGCAAGCTGCACCCTTGTGTGAGTGTGAATAGGACACGACGTGCCTGCTGTCTCTTGCCTCAGAGCTGCTGAGACTTTCCTCTTCTTATCTCAGCTGGGATCAAGCCCTGGATCCCCAGGTTTGGCTTTGACCCAGGTGAGACTCGGCATCTGGAGCTGATGGGGGCTGAGGGATTTGTGGGACCAGATCAGGGGTGCTGTGAATGTTTGTGAGGAGAGAAGCTCTCCTCTCCCCTGGGACCAATGAGAGGGTTGTGAGGCAGCAATCACTGCTCTGGGAGCAGCTGGGATTGGGAGCTGTGGAGTGAGGGGCACCAGCCCTTCTGAGTGGGTTGGCTGAGTGTTTAAAAGGGGAACCCAGCTGATCTGCCTGGCAGGGAAGGCAGATCATTATGTACCAAAATACACATATTCCTGAGAACCGGGCGTGCAGGAGCATTTGCTGGAGATGAAAGCTGATGGAACACACAAACTGAAACCACAGTGAGCCTCACTCTGCTCTGAACCGTTTCCCACCAGGAAATTCCTGGCCGCAGCAGCCTCTCTATTTGCTCTGCAGAGCGTGGGCCATTTGAAGGTGGCTCTCCGGGAGGCTGCTCCCTCCTCAGCACTCCCTGCTAGCAGTAAACAGAGCTGGGCTGACTCAGAGGTGCTTTCCCTTCCACCACAGAGGTTCACGATCAGACCGTGTCAGTAACGAGTGAATGTCCCCGGTGTTCCTCTGACGCTGTTCAGTGCCCTGAGGAGCACTCAGGTCCTGTTTGGTTCCCAGCAGGGTGACATCTGTGACACCTACTGCGTGTGAAGGGCTGTCCTGACGCTCTGCCCGGACAGGCTGACATTTGGCTGCAGGACTGCCCAGTGTAAGGTCATTCCTTCCACTGGATAATGACGCCTGTGAGGACAGAATGGCTCTGCTCTTACAGCATTCTACACCTCTTTGTCTAACTCAGCTCTTCTGATACCTGACAGCCCCTCTGTGTTTTCTTCTCATATCCAGAGTTAACCTCACAACTAAAGCTCTGCAAATCTCTTTAAACCCACGTGTTCCTGGATGCTTTCTCCCTGCACTGATACCTGTGTGTGCTATTGTCCTGCAAATACTGAGTTAGAGATTTTCCCTGACCTTAAGAGATGTCATTACTAAACCCAAAGCAGATGATAGAATGGGAGTGAGGTAATATTATGGAGATTTTCCCAAGGTGTTCATGCATTTTCTGCAATTACGGAGCACTCAAATGGCTCACCTGAGGAGGCTACAAACCCTCCATCTTGGGAAGGTTTTTAAAAAAAGTGAACATTTGTCAGGGATGACTTTGTAACCCAGACTTTCCCTGGGGAAGAAGATGAACTGTGTGGTTTCCTGAGCTCTAGTCCCAGGAAACCCAACCAAGAAACTTGCCAGATGCTGAAAGTGCTTGTAAGGTTTAGCAACGGAGAGGAAATGTTCAAAGAAAAGAACATATCTCAGATTCAGAGCTGCTTTCTCAGCAGTCCTGCTGAGTTGGATTAGAACAAATTCTGCCACATTTGGCATTTGAAATGCTTGAGTAACAAACGATACCTACTTCTCAGGGCAGGAGGAAATCAGAGTGCAGTCTCCTTGGGGCAGAGCGTGTGGGAGTTTGATTTGTTTGATTTGCCCCACACTGGGGCCAAGTACAAACAACACTTGAAATTTGTTCCCAGCATTTAGGTACTTCTTAAAAACAAAAACGGTATTAGATGGGGAGCAGTAGCTAGGCTCAATCTGATCTCAGGGTAGTTTGCATTAAATGATTCCCAATTCTTTCTTTAATACTGTTCTCCTGCCTAGCCCGTGTGTGCTGCTCATTTCCTCTGCTGGAGGAGTGAGCAGCACATGGCAGCAGAAGCTGAGCCAGCCAATAAAAGTGATGTGGCAGAGGGAAGGAGAAGAATGTTACAAACAATCCCTGTTTTGGCTGATAAAGGCATCCTCAGGAAGCTTGCAAGTTGTAGGAGTCTGTCATTTTGCTGGGCTGGGGAGAGGAATGGAAAAAAAAATACATGCACAAAAAAGGCATTTCCCTATTTGATTCAATTTCCATAATATTCTAGTACTCATTCTACTTTTGCACAATGTGAGGCAGAGATCCAGGTCTCCTCACCCAGATGATCTGTTGCTTGGAGAGGGATGCAGGACTTCCAGTCTCCTCTTACTGTGGTGTCCAGCTGTGGAAATCTGAGCTGGAGCGAAGTGGGGGAAGAGGAGGCTGCTGCAGTTGGTGTTACCTTATTTTCCAGATGGTTGTATTTCCCCAAAACAGGTGCCATGCTATCAGAGGGATGTCCTTTCTGAACTTCTGGTGTTATTTCACAGGCACAGAGCGGCGTGGGCAGTGGAGTCACGTCCTGGAGTGTCACGTTGTGTACCACAACCACGTACTGCCACGCCAAGAAGCCACCAGTGGAGCTCTCCATGCAGCCCCTCGGAGGGCAGGCTGCTGTGTCAGGCTGAGTGCTTTCCAGCCACTTCAAACGTCGTGAGTGGCCATGCCACGTGCGGTGCTGGGGCATCGGAAATCCCCGGCACAGCACGGCGGGCGGGGCTCAGAGCGCAGCCAGAGCATCAGGGAGCATCCAATGCTCCGTCTGTACACTCCGGCAGCACCGTGCCAAGATGAATCCGAAGTGATTAAATCTCCTGCCGTGCCGGTTCCTTTCACAGCAGCAGAAAACCTTTTCCTCCCCTGGTCAGTGCGACGATGCTGTGCCGAGGACGGTGAGCTGGGGCTCGGAGCTGGGCTCGTCTCGGATCGGTCACTGCAGTGCCTCTGGGGCTGAGACACCCCTGGGGTCCCGGAGCTCCCACTGCCGCTCGGGGAAGATGCACAGCAGTCTCCAGTGGCCATATGGCTCACCTCGGCCTCCCCTGCCACCCGAGCGAGACAAAGGCAATTGGAAGGCAGAGAAGAAAATAACAAACTGGTGACCACATCGTAAATCTAAAGACGTGGCAACAACAGGGCTAAGGTCGTTCATGCAGGAAATATTGTAAATGAAACTGCAGTGTTCGGATACAGCGTCTGCTGAGAAGGAAATCTCTTTTGGTAGCTTGCACCTGCTAGATACAAAGAAATGAAAGGGACCGGATTTCTTAATTTTGAGGGAATCTATTTTTTTTCTTCAAAAGACGGCATATTTATAACTCTAGTAAAACTGCAAAACTGGTATATAAAAAAAATCCTACAAGAAGAAATTGATTTCTGGACCTGATTAGAGCAAAGCTCTTAATCTTTGCTCCTCTTTTATAGAATTGCTGCCTGGACACCTCCTCTATGGGCCCAGGACCTAATGCTTTTTCAGTCCATACCGAATGGAAAACTGTCAGGAAAGGGAAAGAATCTTAATTTATTCTCTCTTTCCTTGATTAAAAAAAAATAGAAAAATATATTCAGATCAATTGTTCTCCTCTTTTCAGTGCTTCTCAGGTGCCAGGAGAAAGTGGACTGTCTTGTTATCCCTTAACCAGGCATTTCACAACAGCAGTCCTCAGACAGGACTCAGGTGGGTCCAGAGGTGCAGAGATATGAGCTGCTGACCTTCATGCTGATCTTTTTACAAATCAGCCCCCTTGCTTCGTGATGTGAATATGTAGCAGAGGGAATCTTACTTCATCTATAACTCAAAGGTCTTGGGGCTTTAAGTAGCAGCAGAAACAAGTTCCAAGAAAGGCCCTGGAAGCGCCTACAGAATCCCCTGTGATGGCACCCTGACTCAGATAAAGCTTTGGTCCCCAAAAAGGATTGAGAAGCTTTAAGCTCAAAGAAAAAAACCCAAACAAGCAATTGGATCAGGTTTTATTAGAGTAAAACCAGGGACGTTAAAGTTTGCAAATGGAGCAAGTGCAAAGCAGCTGTTTCCACCTTCCCCACCCACAGGTGGGTCTTTGCTCCCAGAACTGGTGGTACCTCGATGACCATGTGAGCTGCAACAGAGAGCTCCTGGTGGGCAAAGGGGCTTCCGTGATGGCACACCAGGCAGTGGGGTGTCTGCAAACTTGGCAGGAAACCTCCTCTTCAGACTGGCACGTGATCAGGAGACGGTCAGGCAGCACCAAAAGAAGGGAAATGAGCATCCAGGTTTGGTTGCTGTGGCTGTAGGCGAGTCAGCCGGGTACAATGCTCGTGTCTCTGCCTCTCTTCCCTTGCCTCACTCCAGGTCTCACAGATGCCTCCAGCAGTGCCTCTGTGTTTCAGATACCTATTTGTTAATAAGGCTGGAAACTTTGAAAGGTTCTGTCTGACTTAATCCCTATTGATCACAGAGCCTTGATGTAAAGGAATTTTAAATTTCCAGCTGCTGACTGTTTAACAATTTCTGACTTCAAAAGCTCTAGGAGCCTTCTCCTTTTAAATACACTTTCCACTTAAGGAAAATATAGTCAGCCCCTCATTAATGTGTACTTCTCTCATAATTATACAAGTGTTTGTAGTGCAAACGCTCCACTCTGTGCCATGTGCACATTCCTCATCCAGGAAATCAATAGGCAATAAGCAACATCCATTTCTGATCTTTAGAGAAGTCGTTTGCTGCAAGGGCAACTTCTACTCAATTGCACAGTGTACATGTGAAACAGATGATCTTTAAAAACACCCAGGTCTCCTCAGCCGACAGCCCATTGTCCCTCAATGAACCAAGGCATAATTCCCAGCACCAGCTCGGCAGCTGGGAGGGCACCAGTGCTCCAAGGCAGCGGCACCTCCTCCCTCCCAGTCAGGAGCACGGAACTGCCTGGGGGCTGGAGCCCAGGCTTGCTGAGAGCTGCCAGTGGGGCGTCTCAAGCACAGAGGGTGACAGTCTGAGTGAGAGCCCTGAGTCTGGGAGCGTGCAGGAACCTGGAAATGATTATGGAGCGTACGGGGGAGCCTGAGCAGTGGAGAGACTGCAGAAACCATGCTGATCCCTGGGGAGCTCAAACCATGTAATTTACACAGGTCTATGCCTGAACTTACCTTTACAGTCATGCTCTTGAAAAAGAGTTTCCTTAAAAGGGAGGGGATACATAAATCTCTGGGGCTGAAAGAGCAGCTGAGCAGAGCCAGGTTTATAGGCAGAGATTTGCATGCCTTCAAATTCACACAGCCTTCCTGTGTGTTGCATGGCTGGGATGGAGGCAGTGAGGGGCTGGAAAATCTGTCAGCTCTGTCCTGCACTGGTCTGAGCTCTGTGTGGCTGCAGGCACCGCAGGGAGAGGTGGTGATGCTCAGTGGGAACTGAGGTGAGCAGGTGTTGGTGCCTCCAGGAGACAGAGCTATTCTGGATGCAGATGCTTGGGGGATCTTTGTGAAGGTTCTTACATAAAACTGAGACATGATACTTCTGAGGGTTTTGGGGTTTTTCTGGTTTTATTAAAAAAGAAAAGGAAAACCTCTCCCTTCCCCATGGCTCCTCTTCCCAGACCACTAGGGCTGCTGAAGAAAGTGAACTAAACATTCATAGCATAATGTGCTCCTTCCAGCTTCTGAAACTGGTGGAGCGGAGTCCCAGACACAACAGCTTTCTTTACTGGCCAGTTCTGACTCACGCTCCTTCTGCAGAAGCCGTGAGACATAGTGAAACCTTGTGGTCTCAAACTGTTTACAATGTACAGGAAGGCACTGGTCCAACCAACTTAATGCTGTTTTTTGGTACTGAGACACTCAGCTGTGCAGCCCAAGACAGAAAACCAAACTCCGTGGGTGGAGCAAACTGGGAAGCTGCACCAAGCTACCCAGAGCTGCATGCAAGCCTGGCACCAGCACTGGGCATGAGAGGGGTCTCCAGCAACCCCAAATTGCACTTTTCCTTGTAGGTAGTCACCAAGCTGATACTCAGGTTTTTTTCTCTTATTTTCAGCTCTGTGTGACCAAAAGGCAGTGGGACACAAGCCAGAGGGTCCCCATCTCAGCTCAATGGTGTGTTTCAGCATGAAATGATTGCTGCACTTGATTTCAGATCTGCAGGAGAGGAGGCTTCTGTGCAGTATATTGGAGAGGGAGAAACCTTCTGGAGTCGACACACTGGATTTATCCTCAGTGTCCATGGGACAGGGAGCTCTAACACACATCCCAGTGCTGGTAGCTCAGTGACAGTCCCTGCAGGGGCCAGGCTATTTGTGTGTGGGCACCCCTGGGCACCAGCCATGCACAGCTCCTGCACTGCTGCCCAGCTGCTCTGCTCTCAAGGTCAAGCGTTATTCTATCATGCAGCATTTTAATCACCTCTGGATATCTTTCAAAACCTGAACTTGTGTCTTGAGGAAACTTTTGACAGACAGCGAATAACAGGAGCATTATTAATTCATGTCAGATGGGACTGAAGTGTTTCTTGTTTATCCTTCCAAAACGGTAAATGAAAAAATGGACTTTTTCTTTGACCTTGGTTTTGGTTTGTGCTGTAGATCCACAAAGAAAAAAAAAAATCTCTGTAGGAAGTGTCTCATTAACAGAAAGCATCTGCAGTAGGAAGAACAATGTGTCCTGGCCCAAACTTGCAGCTGTGACCACCAGCTGTGACAGTCCTGTTGCTCCAGCTTTGTCTTTACTGCATGATTTCAGAGGTAGCTTTAAAGAGCTGAGAGGAGAGCCCAGGAGATGCTGGCTTAGAAACAACCTGCTGCAATCTATAGAAAAACTTCTGGGTCTGTGAAGGGCTCCAGCAGCCCAGGGGATAACCTGATGCTTGGCTCCAGGGCCCTTGCAGATGAGCCAGAGAATGCAGGGAAAATCTGGGTATCTGGTGAGTGGAGATGTATTTAGTAGCAGGAATGAAGTGTGTGCCTTCCAATCACATAAATTATATAAAGACTTTGGCCAGACTCTAGACATCCCACTGGAGACCATTACTGCTCTCTCCCTGTAACTCTGGGTCTTTCAAACTTCAGTTTGATTTCAGACACTAGGAAGTGTTCAGAGATCTTTGGCATGGGTCTTGTATGGCCATTTCCCAAGCAGCTGTCTGCTCCTCAGGTTTTCTGTGACTGCTGGGGGCTCGTGCCAGTACTTCCAGTACTGTCCTCTGGAGCCAGGGCTGCAAAGACCATTTGGCACTGACTGCATATGGGAATACCTTACTGTCTGCTGATGATGTGCCTGACCTGCTCCTCGGCTTTGTCCACATGTTGCTGACTCTCCCCTTGGGAGCTAATTCAGAGCAGGTATCAGGAAGTTCTGCCCTCCTGGGGTCTCTGTGCTGATGGTCTGGCAGCTTGGGCTGAGAGGAAACAGTTCTCTGCACCCTTTGGACTACAGCTGCTCTTTACAGAGTTTGGGTGTTTTGTTTGTGAGCTGGTCCTTGAATGTTCTTAGAATAAAACATAAATAAGGAAAAACACATTTGCCTCACCTCCACTCATATCAAACCTGTTGGGTATAGCTTTCTCTCACATAACCCACCTGACTCCAAGAACAAATGTCCCTAATTTCTTCTGGATGATAGGCTTTGTAGAGATTTAAAGGGCAATTTCTCTCCCCTTCTCTTAGCTCTCACAAAGTATTACAATAAGGAACTGCAGTGACAGACAATACTTAAAGGCATGGTTTAGAAGTGATTCATCTGTGAAACATGGTGTAGCATATTTTATTGTATTTTAGCTAGTAAAAGCTGTGCCTTCTAGCCCAGCTCTGTCATGCTGCATTGGTAAATTACACTTATAGGAATCCCAGCCACACAGCTGAAAATAAATACCCTTTATACAAGAGTTAATGCGGTAGATTTGTACTTAGACATGTATTTGTAAAATATTTAAGCTGCATGAGAAGGGTGTCTGTAGGAAGATACGATTACAGGATCACAGAAGTGCAGCATGGGGCTGTCATATTTTAAGGTTAAAGAGCAATCATTAGGCTTTGGTGGCTGATGCTGCAGGGATGGAGGAAGGGAGCCCTTTGAAAAGCTGAGTGGGGAACAGCCTGGGTCTTGCAACTGCTGCCCCAGCTGCCAGTTGGCCCCAGCTTGAAGGATGGCATTTTTACTGGTTCTGGAACCCTCTTATATCATTATCTTATGGTAGAAGAGAGCTCCAGGAATTGCCTTCTTGTGGCAGCACATGCTTTATGCCTGCTAATATCCAAGCAGAAAAGCACAGCTGATCAGGAGCTCATCTTCTCAACTTTACAGCAGTACATCACCATCCCAGGGCTGTGAGTGCCTTCCAAACACACACAGCAGTTTTACAAGCTCCTCAGCACATCTGGGCAGTGCCTTGTAGCCTCTTGGCACAAAGCAGTTCAGTCTGTAGTGCCTTCAGGAAAGCAGAAAATCAGAGTATTGGTCCTTATTGCACAGGGGTGATTTAGCCCTACAGAGAGAAACACGCACCTCTGTACCGTGACTACCAGCCTGGAATCTTCTGTACTCTTGAGCCTTATCTATTCTCACAGTGCTAGCAGTTTTCCAGCCAAAGGGAAAGGGGGACATGTTCAGGGACTACAGTACAAGGTGAAGTATTGGGAATTTTTGATTGTTGATTCCTAAATCACACCCAGTCTAATCACACCCAGTCTAAATAAGCTCCAATTCGCTGAAGTGTTTTAGCAGCCTTCCCTTGACTTCGCTGAGCTCTAAGCAGATGTTTAAACTTAAGTGCATGCTTGAGTTTTGCTGAATCATACAGCAATAAAATATGCAGAGCTGGTCTTTAATATAACCTCCTGATTCATGTGAAAACTACACATTTCCCGCAAAGCCTACTTCGAGTTAATTAATGAGCATTAAGGACTCGCATTTTTCTAGCGAAGAAGGGCCCCAAGGGATCACAGCAATTTGTGTTCATGCCCTGAACGATACCAGCACAATCTTCCCATGGAGACAAAGCCTCGAGTACTCCCTCTGTGATAACCAAGCACTTATATTTGATGGATGGGTTTTGGCTGCCTCTAACACCCCCAGGGTCAGGCGGGAGGACCTGGCCTCTGACCCGTCCCTTTCATCCCCTCTGGCTGGAAGTGTGCCCACTGCATGGCTGATTTTGGGGGGAATGAGGGCAATCTGCACCTCGGGGAAGCAAGGAGGGGAATGGAGGGGCTGCCTTCTTGAATGTAAGTTCCCAACAACTTCCTAAATCACGCCAACTCCGCTTGTTGTTGTTGCAGCCTTCTGTGCAAGCTTGACCAAGGGGCCCATGATCCGTGTCCGCAGGACATGCCGACCACAGGAACCCCTGACTGTCAATTTATTTTGGAGCAGAGCGAAATGAATCGGAGCAGCTGGGTGTGACAGAGGGAGGCAGACTGAGTGCCACTGGAGTCAGGGACTGCCAGCCTTGTGGCAAAGTGTCCCAGGACCTCGTTAAGGTGGGAGTCGAGCAGCCCCTGCCACAGGAGGGTGGGGGCAGTCCTTCAGGACATAAGGCACAGATTCCCAAAGTGCCAGGAACAGAGCTGGAGCTGACTGCTGCAATGCAATTTGCTTGATGACCACTTTGTTTGTTTGGCAGCCGAGGTTTTCCAGAGATGACCCTTGGTGGCTGTGAGCTGCACAGCTCAGTGCTTTCAAGAAAGTCAGAGGGAGTTCCAGGCTGGGGAGACCTCCTCCATCAGCAGGTTATCCTATGAGGCCCATCCCTATAGACTGAACAAGCTCCATCTTGAAACTACATAGGTTGGCTGAGGGTTTTTTTGTCCTTGATATTTACTCCCCACTACTTCTCTCCCAGGCCTGTTCCAGAAGCTTACTCTACTGGTGAGAAACTGTTTAATATCCACTCAGACTTATGTCAACATTTCCTGGTAGCTATTTCCCTTCTCTCTATTTATCTTCCTAGAAATTATTGCTCAGCCCCATTCCCAGCCCTGTGTGGTCCTCCTTCAGCTGGAAAAGCAGGGGAAAAGGAGGAGATTGTTATGGGAAGCACTGGAGCAATAAATTCGGTGGTTGTGGTAAGATGTTTAGAAGGAATGAGCCCAGCCAGGACACACACTTGGAATGCTGGTGGCAGGTGGGGCTGGGGGAGAGGGATGTCTGAGAGAAAGGAGTGGCCTGTCCTCGATGGGTGAGGGCACCTCATGCTTGGCCTCCAACCAACTGTTCCTGCAAAGGAGTTAAGGATGCTCCAAATGTCTGCAGTTATGAGGAAAAATAAGACAAGGTTGATCAGAAGGAGAATTACTACAATATTTCATGAAGCACTTGAGCTGGACTTGAAACACAGAAATATGTTCATCAATTTCAGCTATATGGCCTGAGGAATGACACATTTCACCCTCTTTGTCCCATAGGTGAACAAACAGGATAATAACAGCCAGTCACCTCTCCCCAGGGTATTGGGAGGGTAAACGTCTGTAAAGGGTGTGGGCCATTTAAAGTAATAAAGAAATGCAAAGTGTCATTATTATTAACCTTCCTGTGCCTCAGTTCCCCATTTGTAAACCCTCCACCAGCACATTTCGATTGCCCTTTCCTCAGGGAGCTCTGCCCAAGGAGATCTCAGTCAGTTGGAGCTGAGCTCTCCAGCTGCTGCCAGTTGTAAACATGGCCCACTTGCCAAAGTTGCTGGAACATGCTGAGATCCACCAGATCAAAATGTGAAGCTGATGTTCAGAGTCTTTATAGGGATTTATTTTTTTGTTCTATTATCGCTGAATTCTATTTATTTTTGCAGTGCCCTTCTATTACTTGTCTTCTCTTTATTGTCTAGTTGGTTTCTTACAGGAGGTTCAAACTACATGTCTTGGAATGGTAAGGGAGTGACCTATAGAGGGTGTAATTCCACCCATCTTTGCAGTGATATTTCCCATCCTTCAGGACAGCAGAGGTGAACCTCCTCTTTCAACAGCACAAATTTCAGGTACGTAACCACCTCTGAGCCACTGAGTTGGAAGAAAAAGAAATGCAAGGCAGAAGGAGAAGGCTTCAGGAGATGCAGGCCTGGGGACAGAGAGCTGAGTTATGCCCCAGGCTTGTAGCTGCATGTTGATTTGCATGCCTTCATTGTGCTGCTATAAGGAGGTGCAACTTTTCTTCTGCATGTTTCCTAAAATATGATGTTACTGATCTTTGCAGTTGGTTCAAAGTGTGGGGAAAGGTTTTGTGGGTTTCAGGTCTGTGTGTTCATCTGCCTCATCTGAAGCCTGACTGCTCTTTTACAGTGAAATGAGCCCTGTATCTGGTAAGCCGTGTGTCACTTCAGTTCTTCCCAAAACCTCCTTCCTGTCTTAATCTAGCAAAGCTGTTTTTCTTGAGCTCAGTTTGTTTGTCAAGTGAAGCATCATATGTTGCCTGGAGCCACAATGCAACTCTGGAAACCCAATAGTTGACAAGCTGCTTCTTCAGAAAGCTCCATTTACTTGGGATGAGTTATTCTGAAGTAATATTTTCTTTCCTGTTTATTTTTTCTGACTGATCTTCTGCTTTCCCCATGCCCTGTCACATTAAACCATTTATGCACAAAGTAAGCAGTTTGGGTTTGCCCTTGTGACTTTACTGGAACCAGTTGCTTATTCTTGTCATGATTCCGCCAGCAAGTGCTTCAGCAAAAGAAATTGCAAACTACCCACTGCAGCCACTGCATTTAAGTGCAGTTAGAAGTGAAATCACACCCTAGTTTTAGGTTAATGGTTGGAAATATGAATGCTGAAAGCTCTGAGTTTCATCTGAAATGCTGCAGTGTCCAGAGCAAGGTGCAAGTCTGAAGGAGACCACCCCCTGTTCAGAGGGAGCTGCCAGCTCTGCAGTGGTCTTTCCATAGAGGCTGATAAGGGTGGTGCCACCTCTGATGAAAACACAAGATGCATTCAGCCAGGGAAGAAAAGCAAATCTTGAAATCCAACCAACTCGTGTCTGAGTCTGCCTTTCTTCCATGGGCTCACAAAAACATTTATTTCTTCCTCTGCAAGGGTGTTTGAAGCATTCTCTGAACAATAGTTTCTGTTCACTTTTGCAACACTAGAAATAACTGGAACACAAGGTGTCCTTCACAATGCTCAATTTGGTTTTTTTTCCCCTCTAAATTGCCATATCCAAATGTCTCTTCAATCTCTTATATCTTAAGCAAAGAATTACTCATGGACTGTCTGTTTTTTTTTTTTTTTTTTTTGTCTTGAAGGCAGTCCCTGTTACTTCACAGCATGGAAACCAAATGGGAAAGTAATCTATGCAAATTACATGTGCTTTTCTGGTTGAATCACGTTCCCTTCACTCACAGTAATGAGTCACTTAGCATAAAGTGGACTGTTACCGTGAATGGAGAAAGCACATCAGGGCTCTGATTCTCAAGAATTATTTCCACTTGCTGCATATCATTTTGGCTCGGAACCACAAGGGGTGAGACTCTGCTGTCAGCTTCTCTGTACTTGCGGGACTGTAGCTCCTGACATTTGCACGGGTCCCAGATATTGTTAACTGTTGGTGCTGAGGGTGGTGCCCCATGGGCAGTCATGAGAGCTGTCTCACACAGTTCCCAAGTACTGGCCAAGTCTTTTCCTGTAGTGATACTGAGACTAAGCCAACAACTGGCCTCAGTGAAGAGGAAGGCAGAAGTGACTCCTATCCCATATGCAGTGTCTGAGGAGTGACTGCTCAAAATGCAGCCTGGCTGAGGGACTGACTCCTGCCAAGTCAGCTGCCATCTCAAAAGTGGTTCTGTTTGTGTCAGACCTCAAGCGTGACAACCTAAATCAAATTATCACTCTGGAAGACGTTTTTTCTTGTAGTTTTTCCTATATAGTAATTAACCCAATGACCAGATGGTGAGGTCTGGTGCTTAGACTGAAAACACGGGTGCCAGAGAGCTTGGATTTCCTGCTCTCAGCTTCATAAGCACTACAGCAAAAGCAACTCCCATGGGCATGACATGTTATGCCTCCCCTGACCTTACACAGGCTTACATTGCGTTTTCTTGACTAGAATACGTAATTCTTATTTATTTATTGTAATGGAAACAGACAACTGACACTGAAGTATTATGACACTGCTGATTGATAGTTGAATGACAAGCTGCAATGTCACTTTCTTACGAGAATAACTATCCTGAATTACAAGGGCAGTGAATTGAAACACATTCTTTAGAAAGATGCCTAATCCCATTTTTAAAGTTCTGAGTGATGGTGAGCCTGCTATCTTGTCAAGTAAAGTCTTTAATTGCCCTTACTGTGAGGATAGTGCATCTTATATCAAGTTTGGTTTTTATCTAATGGCACTGACTTGCCTTGTGACCTTGGAAGAGAAGAGATGGAGCAGTTGTTTAAGGCTAAATTGATCCTGGAATTTATGTGTTAATACACCTGCTTTGGAGTGCCTCCGGAGTTGTTTTGAACAGGTGAACCCTGAGTGGAGCTTCAAATTCAGTTATTAATTTTTGCGTGTGTTTTGTGAGTATCACTTTCCATTATCATTAGCCTAGGGTTAAAACTTGGTTAAGCAGCTGGCCTGGGCTTGGTCTGTGCAATAGCAGGTAAGACATTTGATCAAGCCCGTGACTCCTTTCTGCTTCCCGAGCTTTAGGAGGAGCAGTGGGGATGAGCCTCTGTGTTCTTGTGAAGCTGTGGTGCCATGGTGAACACCTGTAAACCCCAAAGAGAATAAATGCCACAGTTATGGTTTCACTGCAGCACTACACTGGTTGGAATACCCAGTGAGAAGAAACAAGTACAGTCTGAGTGACAGCCCAGGTGAACTCTTGCACATCTGTCATCAGAGTAGCATTTAATTAATTAGGAGAGAAATGACGATGCCATTAGGAGCGTATTGAGACCAGTGAGAAATGTTCCAATGTTGATAGAAATCACATAAAATAACAGTCACTGAAATAGCTTGTCAGGTCTACAGTGTTTTTGACGTGTTACTTAACATTGGGGAGCCCCTAAGCTTTAAAGAAGGATCTCTCTACCCTGATCTAGACAAATTACTTTTGTACCTTGATCTAAACAAACTCTGATCTCATTGCTGCCATTGAACTCACCTTGTCTAAAACCTAATCTGACTTCTTTATTCTACCTCTGTACTGGGAATTCACTCTATCATTAGCATTTCAATCTATTTAATTCACTGAGGGTCGCTGAGCAATGTAACCGAATCCATGCTAAGCTACCACTGGCAATTTAGCTGTCAGATAGTCTCACCTTCTATTTTTAGTTGCACTCAAATTCCTTGCTTAAGGGGGTGCACACTGAATTTCTGGATTAGCTTCTCCCTGACCCCTCTATTGTATCACTGCCAGTCATATTTAGGTTAGAGCCCTGTTTATATTGTTCTGTTACACTAACTGCAGCTTGTCCAAGGTATGGACAGTATTCTGGGAGACTCTGTTGACAAGCCAGTAACTCTGAGATTAAGCCCCTGGATTTAGGGCTGAGGGAAGTCTATGTTAGTGCAGTGAAGAAAGTCTTTGCTAAGGAGACTTGTTAAACCTCCACAATGTTGTAACCTAATTCTTGAGGCTGCATGGGCAGTCTCATCTCTGGCTCTCCATCAGGTATTCTGTAGTGCCAGATGCTTACACTTGGGTAGGGCAGGAGAATAGCATTGCCAAGGTTCATACCTTCAGAGATAGGAGGTTAGGATAAGGCATGCAGCTGCACCATTTCTTTTCGAGAGAATTATTTCAAGCAGCTGTGCTCCCTGGCCTTCTGTGTCTTTTCAGTTATTTTCTCTTGCACAGATTCCACTACATCTTATTTTTATATTTATTTTCTCCTGGCACAGCTGTCTCCCCAAGCTCCATGTTCTAATGACCTTCTTAGCAAGTACATATGCTGTGATGTATATTTAGTTTTGAACCAGCTTATGGCTCTTCTTAGGTGCAATTCAGGCAGGAAGCAATTTGTTCCTGTTAACAGAGCTGTGTGTACATGTGTGCTCTGTCTCTGTTAGTTACACTTTGGTTGCTTTGTTGAACTTGCTTTAGGTCTGTTTTCCAGTCACCTTGAAGTCTAATTTAAAAATTAAGCAATTAATCTATATGTTAAGCTTTAAAGAAGCATCTCTCTACCCTGATCTAGACAAATTACTTTTCAACTTCAATTTAAACAAACTCTGATCTCTTTCTCGCCTTTCCAATATACAATATATGTGTATATAGGCAGAAACCAATCTTTATTGGGAGGAAAACAGCCAGGCTGGGCATTTTAAGCTGTAAAATTCTCAGTCTGTCCTGGGACTTTGTGGTCACTTCTCTCATCTTCTTCAGGCTTCAGCTGCCACCCAGCCTCCGAGTCCTGATGCTGTTTCCTGTGATAGATGCCCAGTGCCTGCACCAGTGAGTCCTGCTCCGAGCTGGGCCGTGTGAGGCTCCTTTGGAGGCTGATGCTCAGAGGTGAGTGACACCAGACTGCCCTGCTTCCTCTGATTCCAGCTCTACCTGACACCAAATAAATATTTTCCTGTGCCAAGACAAGTAAAGAGCTGTGGCTGCTCCCTAGGAGGGTCATGGCTGGGGTTGAAGCTGGAACGCTCATTGGGAGCCTCAGTAATATCCAATTCAGATTGCTGATGAATACATCCTGACTTTGGGCACATACCTCCTGTTAATACTAATTGGAATGTCACACATGAATGCTGGAGAATATTGCCCATTATTTTTGGTCTCAGAGCTCTGAGCTGAGAGATTCCCAGAGAAAAATGGCCATTTGCTGTATGTTGCAGGCTGCAATTCATTATATCCAGTGCTTAGTGACTGTTATTTACCTTACAGAACTGTAATGTGATAAGAAGTCTATGTAAGTCACTTAATGGTCTGTCTACCTTAAAGAAAATGTGTACCTGATCAGCCTCTGATTTATACCACTCTCACCCCAGTGCAACTCTATTGGCTCCACTGGTGTTATCCCTGATTTATGCCAGTCTTAGTTGGACTTCATGAGTTTATGTACTTTATATGACTCATGTACATGAGGAGAAATGTAGTCTAATAAAATATCTGGCTGTGCATCGTAGCTTCAGGTTCTTTGCAGAACTGTTAACATGAGTACAACAAAACCATGCTCTGCTCCTCTGCAGTGCCTATATATTTCCAGGGGTTATATCCCATATCTATAGAGATGTAACTTAATGGTTTCATATTTGAGTAATGTGCTGCCTTGCTGGCACAGTGCAGACTTAGAACAAGGCAGCAGGCAGGGTAAACCTGTAGAATGAGAATAAGAACTTGAAACTTGACTGTAGTAATGTGGAAGCTATTTTTTTTTTCCTCCCACTTGGTAGCTCAAGTTCTTTGCTTAGAAACAAAGAACTTCCCACAGATTGCATCCCTTCATTCTGAAAACAACTCTCAATCATCTCTGTTCTTATCTCTTATCTCAATCATCTTGCTGCATCAGCACTTATCCTCTGGCTTTGAGGTAGGAAGACAGTCATTTTATGATGTTTATATTGCAGTAACAGCCAGGACACTAGACTTAGATGCAGGACTCCTTGTTCTAAAAAATGTGTAAACAGCCCAGGAAACTGCTCTCTGGCTCGAAGATCCTGTACTCCTGTTAATGACAGCTTCTCTGATCACCATGGCAGCTTTTATCACCTGGCCTTGTCTGCAAGGGAAGTGATCATTCCTCTAATCCCTGCAGCTGGGGCACCAGTCTGAGCTCTGGTGAAGCTGTTGGGGTGATACCCATTACCTCTGCTGGATTCCAGGTCAGCTCACCTTCTCTGGTACACCTGGCTCCTGATGGCCAGAGCTGACTCCTGAGATTGCTCTGTAATTGATCCTTGTTTCCTTCACCGTCTTTCCTTTTAAAGTTTGCCTGCTTTCCTGTTAAGCTCTCAGACACATTTTCATCTAATGAATATGAGTGACAGGTACACTCAGGTGTCAGGTGTAAAATACAGAGGCTTGGCAGATTTCTCAGGGAAAATGTAAAAAACTCTTTGAAATTAATGCTGTACTGCAGGGACAGCATGACACCTACTTAAACCTCACGAAGGTGCATTTTGGAGACACTAGTAATCCTAAATTTGTGTCCTAGTCTGCATAGGTTTGCGGACAGCCTTTGCCAAGTGGTGTGATAGTAAAGTGAGAAATGTTCAGGTTTTGCTGCAGTATTTCACCAACTGCATTGACTTGTTCCATTAAAAAAAAAAAAAAAAAAGCTGCTAAGTTCTTAAAAAGGAAAGTGCATCTTTCTTGGCATTGTAAAACAGCAAGTTGAAGGCTTGCTCTGCCTGTACATAGCTGTAATTTATGTTTATGCTCCCGTAAGGGGTCTGCTTGCCCTTGATGCATGTGCCTAAGTCCCATTAACATTAAAAGGAACTGAATGCAAGCAGGGAGGTTTAGCTAGAATATTAGGGAACATTTCTTCACCAAAAGGGTTGTCAAGCATTGGAACAGGCTGCCCAGGGAGGTGGTGGAGTCACCATCCCTGGAGGGATATCAAAGATGTGTAGATGTGGTGCTTAAGGACATGGCTTGGCAGTGGGTTGGACCCGATGATATTACAAGTCTTTTCTACCCAGATGATTCTATGATTAGCTGATGCTGAATTCCCTAAGTGCTGCCTTGAGCTCTAAAGCCCAGACTGGGTTGCTGCCTCTGCAGCTGATCAGTGCCTCACGACGCAGAGCTGCTCCCCTCCCCTCTGGTCACATAAACAGCCAAAGAAGGCTTTTTTCAGGGCTGGAGCACTGCAGTCATCCTCCTGTTACACAGGCTGAGGGTTGTGCGCAGGGGTGGCTGCTGGGAGGTGTCCGGCTTCCTTGGAAAAGCACCGCAGGAAGGAGGTTCATCAGCAAGGGATGTTTTCTGCTTAGCTCACACTGTAATGAGCCCAAATCCCTGGGTGGAGAAAGAGAGGTGACAGGAGGAGATGGGGAGATGGGAGGGGAACAACTTGTTTCAGGCAACAAATCAGTTAGTTGCTAACTCTGACCCAAAGCCATTTGCATAGATGATGTTGGCCCACGGTTTGTTGGAAATATAAGGCACTCTGTAGACAGCTGCCCAAGGGAATGCTAATTAGCTGCCAGGCAATTAATAATTAATCAGACTTTTGTTCATCGTGAAGATAGTGTTTTCTTTGGCAGCTTCATAGTGCTCTGAGTTTGCCTTGCTTTTCTTTCACAGGCTGATATCGTGCTGGAACCAGGCTTTGTGGCGACAATCTTCTCCCTCCCTCTGGCATCCAGCTCACCCTGGCCACATGTGCAGCCAAGGCCACGACCTCAGCCTTGGCTGGGCTCTGACGGCCCATTTAACAGTCAGAGGCTGGAAAGGGAGTTGCTGCTGTGCTATTTTTAACCAGCTGGACAGTTAAATAATTCAGAGGCAGACACACACAGAGTGGTCTGGGCTGTGCCTGAGATCTGAGAGGGGAGAAGAGATTTGTATCGACCCTGCTGGGCTTGCTTGACCTTATCAAGAAGGGTTCTCAGGCTCTTTAACACAAACACAAAACAAAACCCAAACTTTCAGAAGTGAAATCCCTGCCTCACTGACGTCAACAGGACTCCTGGCTCTGACTGCAACGGAGCCTGGATCACACTTAGCTGCAAGGCAAGAACTGTTCAGTATTTCCTTGCTTTCTAATGCTGTAGAACTCATTTTCCATGACAATAAAATCCAGTTATGGTGAGGAGAGTCCAGAATGGGGGGAAAAAAGGATTAATTTTAAGAAATCTCTTTCAAAGCAGGATGTCCCATATATGGCTACTCCCCCTGATTTTGGACTAAGAAGAGATGTATAGAAAAATATTTTCTCCCATCTCTCGCACCCAGTCTTCTCCCCAGCTGTCCTGTGGAGTGGTTCACAGCTCAGTGGGAAGCTGACCCTCTCAGGGTCATGCCAGGGAGAGCACAAGACCTGCCAGCAAACCTGCTCCAGTGCAGAATTCCCACAAGGTCACAGCCTCCTTCGGGCATCGCGCTGCTCCAATATGGGGTCTTCCCCAGGATACAGGTGAGTATCTGCTCCAACATGGTCTTCATTTATTATGGGATGCAGGGGAATTTCCACTCTGGTGCCTGAAGCACCTCCTCCCCCTTTTTCACTGACCTTGGTGTCTACATGTGTTTTTTTCATATGTTCTTGCTCTTTCTCCAGCTGCAGTTGCACAGGCATTCACACCCCCCACACTCTCCCCACCACCCCTTCTGAAATCCATTATCCCAGAGGCTTTACCAGAGTTACTGATGGGCTGGGCCTTGGCTAGTGGTGGGTCTGTCTTGGAGCCAGCTGGCTCTGACTCTGTCGGCACAGGGGAAGCCTCTGGCAGCTCCTCACAGAAACCACCTCTGTAGCCCCTCTGCCACCAAAACCTTGTCATGCAAACCCAGTACACCTGTCCGTCAAATAAAAGGTACAAACTCAGTCTTTAAGCACGAGGGAATCCGCAGAGGAGCTCAACTTTGAAAGACAAATGCGCAGCAAACCAGGCTTCACTGATCCTGCTGTTAATAGGGCTGCTTGTTTCCTTTGATTCCTGTGTGTTAGCTCAGCTGTGTTTTGGGACTGAACAAGATCTTTCTACTAGTCCAATTTCAAACACGTGGTAAATGACTCTGTGCCTGGAGCACCTAAGGCTCCCGGGTGGTCTCTGTGCAGAAACCAGAGTTGTTCCTGCTGCCGAGATCAGGCAAAACACAGCTCCCTTTTCCAGGATAACCAGCGCCTGCCGGAGCCCGGCTGATGCGGAGAGGAGGAGGTGGAGAAAGTGCCGAGTCCCTTGTGCATTCCACACTTCAGGTTCCCCTCGTGTCTCCACGGCCCAAATCATCACGACATTTGCTAGCAGAGGCGTGTGAAGTCTTGTTAAAGGCATGTGGCTTGTGACGATGCTCGGTGGCTCGAATGAGTAATTTGTGGCCAGGGTGAGTCAGGCAGCGCGGGCTGGCAGCCAGGAGCCGCGCAGAGGAGCCAGGGGCTGGGCAGCACGGACGGACAGCGTGTGCGGGGAGCACGGCGTGTTTGAACGGCCAGCTGTGACCCGTGTGAGGCCTCCGTGTTTCTGAGAGCCCATCAGGAGAATACCAGCAAGGAAAAGGAATTTGGCCTCAGAGGTGTGTTTTTCTAGCCAAAAAGTATAGGCAAGTGGGTGGGAAGGCTGGACATCCAGAGTTCAAATTTGCAAATGGAAGTGATAGTGCACTTGGAAAATGTGACTCTGGGTTTACCAAATCCCAGTCCTTTTTCTACAACTGTCTGTCTGTCCTTCCTTCGGAGCTTCAAGAAGACATTCCCTTGGGAGGTAAAAGCCCTGCCTTGTTTGACAGTGCATGAAATATAGGATGCTATGCCCTGTACAGTGCAGAAGTTCAATTTTCAGGTAATACAGAATTGGAATGTCTTATCTAATACCGCTGTCAGGCTCTCCTGAGAGTCTGCACAGCAAAATTTACCTGCTTAGTATGGTGAATTTAAATCACCAGAGCCACACTGGCAAAACTCTCCTGTGCACAACCTCATTCTGATCTAAAGTCCTTGAGTAATTATTCTGTAATAAAGTCACTTAAATTTTAGAATAGAGTGTCCATGTAGAGAAGTTATACAGGCACAGCTATAACATGATCATTATTTTGTTACAGCTATGTCAGTCAATTTCTCAAGGCGTCAGTCACATGGGAAAGTTGAAATTATGTATTTTTACAGTCTACAGCAATTCTTTATTTTTTAATGTCCATTAGTGCTGGACTAATGCTTAATGATAGTGGAAATTCTCCTGAACAAAGACAGTGCTCAGAGTTTCCTTGTAGTTATCAAAGGAATTTGGATCTGTTCTGTTAAAGCTAATACATAATGAATTGGCAGTGATCGGGGATTTATAGCTGAATTGACTGGAATTATGAAATTATGAAACCACAGTTTACTAAATTAACTGAAATAACTGAAACAGCTGAAACTCCGAAATCTGTAAAGTCCCTATTTATGTGTTAAAGAGTCCTCAAGATTTTTTAAGAGTACACACAAAACCAGATTAAGATACAAAATTCTCTTATTCCTACACAGTGTTGGATGTTTCATGTTTCAACACAGGACTTTATGAGTAATCATACCAATTTTGGGGGTGTCTGAAAGAGTTTAGTTCCTGAGTAAGTTGTTGCAAGGTCGATTCATTATGATTCATTATTAACTCTGGTGGAGATAGTCCTTTAGGATAAAAGTGTACCTGTCAAAGGACAATGGCATATATGAAATTTCTATAGAGATATACCAGAGCTAGCTTGAGTCTGGAGATTAAAGCATAGCAGGAATTAAGAGCCTGGCTCTCAGAGATGTCTGCTGAAATGCTAGATGGAGCAAATAGGTGCCGATTGAATTTGTTGCTGTCACATTTGAATCTGAGTTGAAGAGTTACCAGAACAGGGAAGGCCAAAAATCTCAGTGCACATGAATGCACTGTGTGGTTCCTGCACGCCAGGCTGGGCACACAGCGAGGTGCCTGGGGAGCTGGGGCTTCTGCACAGGGAAGCAGACCTGAGACGTGTTTAATAGAAAGCACGACTCAAAATGAATCCTGCCCGTGGCTGTCAGCTGTCTTACAGCAAAATGCTACCTAATTACATGTATGACATCTCCCTTCATGGAAAAGGGGCTGGGTTCGAGGTGGAGGATGCCAACATGTATACCCAAGTGGAGATGCCAGCTGGGATGTACACAAGGGCAAGGACAGAGCGTGGTCTGTAGGGTCACAGCTGCAGGCACATTTGGGTATGTGGATGGCTTCTTGGTCCCATCAGTGTCTCCTTGGGCAGAGCCCATTCGTACCAAGGATGCTCCTCTGTCAACCTCTCCCAGTATCATTGTGCCAGAAGGAAAGAGCTCTCCTAACTCAGCACTTCTTCTTGTCACACAAGCCCTACTAGATCAAGTAGGGTAAACCACCTCATTTTGATTTCAGTTTATCTCCATACATTCACCGTTTTGGTTATCCGAATTTGGCTTTTTTAGGCTGGCAGGGGAGGCCCATTTTGCACAGGGCACAAGGATAAAAAAAAGGACATCTGTCTCCAGGGCTGCAATGCAAAGGCTTAATCATGTTTCAGAATAACTGGAGTTATAAACTGATGGGGCATTTAAAATATTATCTAGTTCCAAACATCAAATGTTCAAATTTTGCCTTAAGGGGACATTAGCTGATTATCACATCACAATGAGATTCTTATAACTTTATTTTAATAAACAGTTTTCATAAATGTTAACATTTTAATGGATGATTACATTCATATTTAGCTAGCAGATGCATTCATGTTGATTGATGTTATTTCCGTGAGTACTAAGGGAATTAAATAATGACTTGTCACTTATGGCAAAGAGCTGCTCTAATATTTTTTAAATAAACAACATTATTTGCGATGTTTGCTCAGATGGCGATGCTGGGGTCAGCTGTGTGTTCGGGGAGACCCCGAACTGGCGGGCAGCCCCCAACAAAGCGGGCAGACCCTACAGCAACACCCCAAGCAGGGGGACCGCGGGGAGCAGGGGAACTGCCCCCTGCCCTTTAGAGGCTGCCGTGTGCCCCCGGCCCGGCCGGGGCGCGGCGGAGGGGCCAGCCCAGGGAGAGGGTGAGGGGCCGGGCCGGGAGCATCCGCGGTGGTACCGGGGAGCTCGGGGCGGCCCGGCCCGGCCCAGTGCGGTGCTCTGTCCCCCTCTGGTGGCCGTCGCGGGGCCGGTGGCTGTGCGGGACCCGCTGCGGGCCTGCCCCAGAGCCCCGGGCCGACTGCGGGGCTCCTGCCGCCCCCAGGGCCCGCCGCACCCGGCACCGCCGCCTGCAGCCCCTCAGGCCGGGCGAGCCGCAAAGGAAAGGCACCTGTGGCAGGCGCCGCCCCGGCCCGGAGTCGGGCAGCTGGTTCGGAGCCGAGCTCCCGGGCAGGCACACCTGTTCCAATAAAGAGTAGATCTGGGGTTTTGCTTGGCTGTGCAGGGCAGCGGTGGCTGAAGCGCGGCGGCCCCAGAGCTCCCTCAGCCGCCCGCTGCCGTGCCCAGCCGCCGTGGGGCGGACGCCTCCAGAGTCCCGCTGGGATGAAGGGGTACAGAGCCCTGCCGCGCGGGAGTTCCATGGTGAGGAACGTGTGAGGAACCCTAGAGAGGGGGTTCCATTGTGATGAAGGCGTGCGGAACCTGTCCTGTGCGGGTTCTGTTGTGATGAAGCCTGCACAGCCCCACTGTGAATTCCTTTGGGACGGAGGTCTGCGGAGCCCGCTGTGAGATCCCCGTTGGGATGAAGGTCTGCAGAGCCCGCTGTGAGATCCCCGTTGGGATGAAGGTCTGCGGAGCCCGCTGTGAGATCCCCGTTGGGATGAAGGTCTGCGGAGCCCGCTGTGTGATCCCCGTTGGGATGAAGGTCTGCAGAGCCCGCTGTGTGATCCCCGTTGGGATGATGAAGCCTGCAGAGCCCTGCCATAAGGTATGTGGGGTCCAGGCTGTTTGCTCCCAGTGCCCTGGGGAGCGCTGAAGGTTTTATGGTGTGGTGCTGTCTTAGCTGGGGTGGTGGATGAAGAAGAGCTGTAGTGGAGATGACCTCTCTTTGTAGGGTCAGTTCTTAATGGCTGACTTAGATGGCTTGCCAGGAGAACCTCTTGTTGTTTTATCCTTCTGTATTTCCTGGTGATTGAGTTTTTTTCAAGAAACCTGAAACAAACCTTTGATGGCCTGTAGTCCTTTTGGACCTTGGTGGTTCCTGTGTGCCCACAGTGAGGCAAGAGGCTGTGTCTTTAAGAGGTAGAATTAAGCAAGGGTGTTTTTCGACTGCTTTCCCGAAGTAGTTATTAGGTTTGAAGGATCGGTTATCTGATCCAGCATGACAGATGGATGCAATGTTTTTGTCTATGATGACTAAGCCTATAGAGATTGCATAAATAACTTCAAGGTACGTGTTCTGATTTCATTGTAAATGTGTTTACATGTAGGTGTATGATTTATGTGCTTTTAAAAAACGCCCAACAAAACAACAACAACAACAAAAACCAACAAAGAAGCAACAAAACCAACACAGGAAATCTCAGTGGTGACCCTGTGCCATGAATGGCTTGAAAACCTTTCCCTTTTTGCATGTGTGTCCTGATTTCTCTGAGCAACTCTTGCTAACGTAGCTGTGAGTTCAGTGTGCTGTCTATGAACTGTCAGATTTTATGGAAGGCCGCTCCAAACTCATTCCAACCTGTTGCCTGCAAAGATCCAGGAGAGCTCTGAGTGCCAGCAGTGATGTTTGCTGTCCCACCAGCACTGGCTTGGCGTGGGAGGGTCATTCATGGGGTGGCATGTTTGTGTCCCTTGCTGGCAGACCCTGATACCTGGTACCCAGTTCTCTGGTGCAAATAGCTCGTGTTGCTTAAAGTATTCAAATCCTGCGTAAATGCCTGAAGTCGAAGATACACCTTTGCATACACTGAAAGTACCTGGAGCTATTTGGTAAGTACTGGTTACATTGCCCTGGTTAGCAGCCTGGTTGTTTTCTATGCGATTTTATTTTACCTTACTGTGGACCTGTGTATCTCATGCTTTTAAGCGTTTGACTCCTGTCATGTATTTCTGTGCAGTTATGTTATGTCTTTCCGTGGTAATACACTGCGGCATTTCTGCTGCTCGCTGAACTCGGCCAGTATAGGTAGTGGCTGGATGTGAAGCTGTGTGCTTCTGAGGACTGGTGTATGGTTAGTAGGGAAATTTCCTGCATTAGCAGGAAATCTTGAGCTGTTGTTGTCTGCTTTAATGAGCAAAGGTACCTGCTGAGGCCCCTGCTGAAAGCAGTGTACCCTAAAGTGTGGTTCAACGATGAAGTGCTCCTGGGAGGAACTGCAGACGTCTAGAATCACTGGAGCAGTTCTTAATCTACTGAAGATCCCATCTAATGCTGGCAGGCTACAATGGCTGTGTGGCAACTGCATTTCTGCAGTGGGAGGAGTATCTTGGGGAAGTGAAATGTCCTTATTAGAGGTTCCCAGGCTGACTTCTGGGACCAGCTTCTGCCATTGCCTTTTTTTTGTAAACAGCCACCTAAGCTGCTTGGAGGTTGAGTTGCACTGCACTTTGAGATAACTCATAAACTAATATCAGTTGAAATACAAAAAGGAATTTCTAACTGTTTATAAAATAGTTTGCCTGTGAGACCAGTTTCTATATAAACAGTTTTTACATAGGTTTGTGTGATGTTGATGTCATAGGGCATCACTGAAGATTTTTACAAGAGTCATTAACAAGTCTTGACTGCTGATTTTAAATTGCTGCTTTTAGTCAGAAGGGAAGATTGGCTTTTTAAACAGCTAATCAGGCTGTCAATATGGTGTATGTGTTGTGGTTTGTATGTTTGGGTTTTGTTTATTTTACCCCTGAATGACTTTCTAAAAACAACCAGTAATATTGGATGGGGGTGAAGAACTGTTCAAGAGAAGCATGTTGGCCTCCCATGATTTCCATGAGACATGTATGTGGGCTTTCTTAGGTGGTGGGCAAAGTAAATTTTATACCCAAGTGAACTAAAATAAAATGTAAACTAAACTACAGCCTTTTAAAGGAAATCCAGCACTGAAAAAGAGACAAACAAAATCCCAACAAAAGTCACAGGTCCCATAGCTAGAAAGAGTATAGTGAAGATAAAAACCCGGTGCTGCGGTCTGCTGTGGACAAGAGCAGGGTGGACAATTTGGCTGTGTTTGTTCTGGTGTAGCAGGTGGCATTCTGATCTCAGACTTTCTCTGTGAAAGCAAACATTATTAAACAAATGCTGGCCTGTATTTCTCCCATGCAAAACTAGTCACATTTTGGGCTCTCCAGAATGGCCACATGGCAGATCTGTCTGTGCCTTGGAGCCATTCCTGATGGACGGTTCTACAAAAGCCAACTGCAGAACTCCAAAGTATTTCCCACACACTTGAGAGGGATTAGCTAATGCTTCAGTGCCATGCTTCAGTGATGAAGAGCAATGTTGTCATATTGTTGGCAGAGTTAGCCTCGGACTGGAAAATCCATTGAGCAAGGAGTATTATTGGTTGCTGGCTCTGCTGTACCGTTTCATGGGTGCTCTTAGGCAATGACTGGCCCTTAGAGGGGATCCCAAAAGGATTTGTACAGAATGGAGATACAACTCCAGTCCTCAAGATCTCTTCTCAGTTTCTGGCTGGTCCTTATGATTCTGACACAAAGTGGTCTGTGGCTGTAAAACCTCCTGAAAGTGCATGCAGACTTCTTACTAAGAAAGGCCTGCTTTCACCACAGTGAGCTGCTTTGTGCTCGGCCCCAACCTAAGGAAACTAAAAAAGTGAACCCCTTCCAGTCCTTGTACAAAGACTTACCTGTGCTGAACAGTAAGGGAAAGGAGAGTGGCATGAAAAGTGGCTGCTAAGCACCCAGTCTTCTGGGAACTGAATTTTGCATGGATAGAAAACAGGAGGAGAGGGATTGCTGTCCTACACAGTAGCACTTGTCAGCCAGAGCAGGCATCCCAGGAGCTGGCCCCTAAGCCAGAGAAATCTGCTTTCTGTGAAGCAGAGTAGTCCAGCTGGCTCATGCCAGGTACCTTCCACTTCTTATCATCTGTGAGTTGCTTTAACTCCATAGTTTGTGTCAGCTGTTTTTGACATATTTCATGCTGGGAACTCCTCAGCTCGTGGTGGCCAGAGGTTAACTCGGCTGAGAGCTGGCTTCCACTGAAATGTGCCTACTTTCTCAAGACTAGGTTTGTGCTTTTAACAGATGTCTAATTCTCTTTTCCCTCTAGGCCAGGGAGGTTAATTGGAGGAAAGTGACTGTACATCGGGCCCAAGAGCCTCCTACAGAGATACTTGGCACAAATAAATCAGCCTATTTTTGATGAATAACAAGGCCCCAAAGGCTCTAGTTCTTGCTGCCTGCACAAATTGCAGGTATAAATTTCACAGCTGATCACAGGGACTCCAGAATTCAATTAACTCTCAACTCATTTAAAAAAAAAATGCTGCCTGCCTATTTAATTATGAGTGTCACTGATACTACACATGCTGTTCAGGAAAACTCCAATTAATAAAGCATTGCATCATTAATATGAGTGACAGCATGAAGCCTGTGACTCTCTGAGAAGTCTGTCTTGACCCTCTGCAGTGACAGACTTGGGATTTAACGGAAAGGGGAATGCTTTTCTTCAGGTTTGGATGATTCTGAGGGAGCTCCATGCTTTGCAGGCTGTTCCAGATGCCCTGTTTTGTGGTTGGAATGTAATGTAGTGCTGGCAGCTGGTGATTTAGACCTCCTGATACCTCGGTAACCTTTTAGGGTCTCTGATGGTGGGGATGGGGCTGCACAGAGACACATGAGGCAAAAATCTGCGAAGATTAATGTGTAAAGCAAGGCGAGAAGAAGACAGTAACATTCTTCTTGCACTGCCTTTACCACATTAAAGCACATTTTGCTGCCAGGAAGGGTGTTAACCAAAGCTGTACAAATAACCACATCTCTGCAGAATGTTTAATTTTCAAGTGTTCTTGATTTAAATTTAGCTCAGTCTCAAAGATCTATCAATAAACAGACACGTTTCATTTTGACTTTCTAACGTGTCTTTCATTTTAAGCCCAAATTGATCTGATCTGGTTGTTCCATGCCTCTGCCTGTGCCCATCCTGCTTCTCTCTAGTTTTCACAACTTGCAGGTTGTGTTATTGGAGGTGGTCTCCATTTCTGCAGCTGTGTCCTTCCACTTCAGGAGGGTGTCTGTGCCAAACAGCTCTTACGACAACTGAAATATCAGAATGATACACAACAGATACCTGGCCTTTCCTCCCAAACTGTCCCTCCTTCCTCAGTCGCTATGTGTGATCCACAAGGATCACAGACTGACTTTTTCTTTTTTTGTTCTACAGATCAGGTCCAGTTTGTACCTCAGTTTCCTGAATAATACTGGATTCTGCTTTCTCTTCACACTACTGCTTTTTTCCTTCCCTGAGCGGCTTTGTTCCTGACTACAGCACTCTTTCCAGTAGTGGCAAAAAAAAATCTTGCTGCTCTAGCCCAGAGGCAGATGTCACCCCAGATTAGATGTCATGGCTCCATCTCTGCTCCAGTTCTTGCATCTTCCAGGGATTTCCACACTAGTCACAGGTGCATTCAGGAAATGTGTGTCCAGATGTTGTTACAAAAAGCTAGTAGTCACTTTGATAAACTGCTTGCCTTGTTGCCCGGTTCTATGTGCTCCTGTTTCCTGTTGTAGGTCAGAGCTGCAGCTTTCTCTGCCTGTTTGCCACATTTAAGTAGAATGTCTTCACCATTTGTGTTCAGGCACAGGCTTGTCATCCATTAAGTATCTGCAGGACCACCTCTCTTGTCCACAGTATTATCTTAAGGCTAAAATCAAAAGAGAAGCTTTCCCACTCTCTCTCATGCCTCTCCATTTCTGGTCCATCTCTAGCAGCTATTTCAGTGCTGAAAGAGAGAGTGGGTGTTTTATTCTAGTTTATTTTTGCACAGTGAGTGGCTGCACAAGCCCTAGAGCTGTTCAAGGGCTGTAGTTGTTAGACCATCATTTCTGATGCTGGTGAGAGTTCAGATTTAAACCTATTCACTGCTGTCCTAGGACTGTTCCTTTCATGCTACCCACTTTCATTTTCCACTTTGTTCCCCTGTTGCTTCGTCTTAAACTGAGATAATCTCTGTCCTGGGCTTGGAGCTACCTGTCTGTCTTGTACAGCCTGAGGCTTAACAGGGCTCTTATTGATGGCATGGGGCCTTGGACACTGCCAAAGCACAGCTCTTGGATTCAAACTCTGTTTCCTGCCCTCCCTGTGCAATGCAAGGCTGCCCTGTCAGTAGGGCTGGTGCCTGGCTGTGACCAAACTCCTGAGACTCGGCTGAGCAAACTGTGTGAAGTGACTGTAACCCACTTGAATCAGCAGGGCATGGTGGCTGCTGCTACAGCCCTTAGGTGGCAACTTCCAGTTCTCCTGCTGCAGCTGTGCAAGCCCTGGAGACCACTGGTTGCCACCTTGCTTTCTCAGCTGGGACTTGGTGGCTGTAGCACAGTGCTCATCTTGGAGGAAGTGGCTGCGAGTCGATGGGGACAAGGGGGTTGGATGCTTCTCATGAGAAGGCTGAGTTTGTTCTTGTTTTCATGCCCTTTGGAGATCTTCACACAACTCCCTGTTTTCTAACTATTGGCTTTCACCTGCAAAATAAGGATAACCCTGTAAGCCTCATGAACTTTAATTGCAAGCATAATAGTACAGCAGTTGCCAGTGATTGAGGAGAATAGGGCTCAAGTCCTTGTTTTGACAGAAGAGTGATATTTAGGGTGCCTATGGGAGGTTTTGCCAACACTAGAACCTGTTCAAACTGTTCTGCAAAGTTTTGATTGTTATAAAATGAAACTGCAACAAAAAAAAACATGTGGCCATGCTTCCTGACCAGCTGCATGGAGCCTGACCATGGGCATGGAGCTTGTTGCCATTGCTTGTCTTGTGTATTGCTTTTCCTGCTGTTTGTCATCTCCTGGCTACCTGTGGGGGGGTGAGGGCCGACTAAAGGTTGTGAGCCACTTTAATCTGTGCCCCTGAACAGCACTGAGTTAGCCAGTGGGGACAGCCTCTCTGTCTTTCTGAAAGCATTGCTCATCTGCAGTGGAATTCCTTGCGATGCTGGAGAAAATGGAATGTGAGACTGCAGCACAGAGATGTTCAGATAACAGGACCTCCCCCTGTGAAGGCTGAAACCCGCCAGAATTCCTTCCTCTAGTTTTCCTGGCTTTGGACTCATATGCTAGCCTTACAAAGGTGTCAACTTCATCCTGAAAGTGAATTTCCTACACATAAGAGCTCCTTCTGGTTTCTTCGAAGCACACAAACCCCGGTGCAACTGAAGATGACCCCCACACTGACTGTAGCTGTGTCTGGCCCTAGCTGGTCCCACCTTTGCTGGTAAATGCACCTGGGGACAAGGTGCTACCCCTCAGCTGAGGTTGCTCCTTCACCAGGGTACTAAGTCCTCCAGCCCCCTCGGGATGACCCTGAGCTGCCTTGTTCCCTGCATCTGTCAGTCTCAGGGCAGGTAGTTCGCTTTGCAAGGCACAGCCCTTGTCTCAGCACAGCCCACAGGCAAAAGGCAGGGCTTATTTGTCTGAGAATAAAAAAA
>WEKY01045515.1:3883-132305 GCA_013390045.1 Picathartes gymnocephalus | reverse complement strand
AAAAAAAAAAAGAAAAAGCTCTTTGTTCTCTGTATAATAAGCCTTGGCCTGAGGGAATTCAGGAGCCGACTTTTGGCACTCGTGCATTTTAGGTATCAGTGAACTACTGGTGCAGGGACACCTTGCTCACTTTCTCGGTTTTATTGAATATTAGGTGGGTATTCTTCCCATCCATGAAACTTCTGTGTACTTCTTTTATAGAAGGAATACTCCCCATGCCAAAAGGGATGTGTGGCCACTCAAGATCTGCAGCCTCCTGTTTGGAAGCCTTCCTTGTACAGCATGTGGGAGCAAGTGGCTCAGCAGGAAATCAGGACTTGCAGCATCCTGGGATTTGCCAGTTTGTGCTGCTGTAGAAATATGTTCTCAGCACTGAGTAGAGCCTTTAGCCCTGGCTTTAAGGGAACAACAGTGACACATGCTATATACCAAGAGCATTTCCAGCATTGTGTTCCAACCCCAACCTGAAATCAGAAGGTTTGAGTGGTTGAAGTATGGTTGATGTCTGACCTTTGTGTTCCCTGAGTAGCTGCACATTTGGGCAGTGCATGTATTTTTCTTTACATATCTGCTAGTTCTAATTAGGTCAACCTCTAGATGAAATAGACCTGACTTTTGTACTTGCCCAAAGTGTGAGGATTTCGGGTTTGAGTTCTGATGTAGTGTGGTGCATTTCTCTTTCATGTTTCTGCAGCTCTGTGGTATCTGGCTTCAGCTGGATCGATAGCAAAGGTGCCAAAATAAAGCAAGAGTGGCTGGAGTTGGGATTTTCCAAGCTTCACAAAGAAAATAAAGTAAGAGGGCCTGTTGTTAGCTGGAGTGTTTTCTTACATCACTGTGTAGCAATCTGCCTTGAGAGAATCCAGAGGTCCAGATCAGCAAAGAGCATCTTTCCTTCCAGCCCCTTTGGGAAGCTTTGTGAGGATAATCAGGGGTCTTTATTTGAAATATTAATCTCTGTCTTGGAGGCATTTGGCCTTTAGACAAATTGCTGAGGAAGGCACACAGTAAGACTTCTTTTTTTTTTTTCCCCTTCTTGTCTCTGGAGAGCCACTGAGTTCTTCTGCTTGGAAAGAGATGTCACCCACTATGGCTCCCAAGGAAGGTCCCAGCCCACAGAGATGTTGCTCAGGAGGAATCTAAATAACAGTTATTGGCATTCGAGAAACATGCATCACTGCACCACTAGAATGTTTGCCAACAAAAATGCCATAATTTCTCTGAAATTATGCTACATTTCTCTGAATTAAATTATAACAGCAATCCTTGATGGGTAGGAAGCTGACTTTTTGTTGGTTGGTTGTAGTGCAGTGTTTGGAGTTAGAGAGCTCTCAGCTTTTCCACTCCCCTTTTCCTGGGCTGTAAGCAGACTTCCTCTCCACCACCCTGGCTGTGCCTTGACTCGTGTCACCTGAAGAGTGCTGTTTTGGGAAGGTCGGTTTGTGTGCAGAGTCTCCTTGATGGACTAAATAAATTGAATTCATCATATTACTCTGTTTTGTCTGTTTCTAGAGCTTGCTAAACTGTCCCTAAAGACTGCAAATAAATAAAGTGTGTCAGGGCCTTATCTTGAACAAACTTGACTTTGCTCATTTGTAGAAATTGCATACTGTAGTGTCAGCTTTGCAGGGGATGACAGAAACCAGGATCCCAAATTACCATAGCTTGTGGCTAATTCAAGTATTTCACTGTCAGCTGAAGCTGAATTTCCTCATATTCTAATTAGAAATCTTAGCTGGCTGGAAGATGGGATGGTTTCACTGGAAGCATTGGCAGAGTACCTAAATAAGCAGATTTTACATCCTGCTGTTTTCCTCCTATAGAATGTTATTAGTTACTGTGCTAATATATAGGGATGGAGGGATAGTGTCTTGCCCCAGCTGCAGAGGTAGGGGGCTGGGTTGTGCTGCAGGCTTTGGGGCTGGGGAGCTGCTGGGCTTTGGGGCTCAGCCCTATTCAGTGTTCTCACTTGTGAGAAGTTGGAGCCAGTTAGCATCCCATGTTTGAAATGACTTTTGGTATGAAATACACTGATTCAGGAATATCTGGTGATAGGGAGCACAAAGGGAGGTGACATCCCCTGTATTTCTCTCCAGCTTTTCTCCTCTGCAGGCTTTTGCTTTTCTGTTCGAAAATGAATGTGAACGTAGCCATGTACAACCAGAAATACTGATTTAGCATGAGTTGCTGGTTCTTACCAGACTCTTTGGTTTTCTCACACCAAGTCCAAGAGGTTGACCTTTCTTAAAGAACTCTCAACTTGTATTATTTTGACAGATTAAATCCTATAGATGACTTTGTGATCCAAGTTAGGTGCTCTAGTCCTCAAATTCAGTGACCAGTATCTTGACTTGGTGGTTGTATGTACTTTTTTTTGTTCTTCCCACACGATATCTCCTCACAGGTGGAGGATAACTATGCAGCCCTTAAAGGTGTATAAACTTCTGCAAGACCTTTGAAAAGAGTGTATTAAATCAAATTGCAAGTGTTGCTTTGCTTAAGGAAGGCCATTCACCCACACAGAGATACTTGTCTGAAGGAATGGGTGCTTCAGGAGATATAGCAAATCTCTGTAGGTCACCCAACACAAAGCTGGGGTGAAAACACCATCTGGGAGTGATGGATATTTCTGCCAGACAAGGCAAAGTGAGTATCTGGTTGAATGACACAATAGCTGGCTCAGTCGTGCTGGTGGTGCTACACGCATATTATTGAAAGCTGGACTTGGCACTGCTTGTTACCACCTCACCAACATGACTTGGTGTGCTCTGGCTCTTGGCACTGCTGCTGGAAATACGGTGGAATAATGCTGCACAAAAAATCTTTTATAGCATGGTAGATATAGGAGGTGGAAAGGTCTTTAAACGGCTGATTGAACTTGTCTGGAACAGTCATGAAGTTCTGCTTGGAGCCAGGGCAGGGTAAATAGCCTAGGTGTCCCTTTTTCTCCCTCATTCATATGTATTTCTGGAGGGAAAAATAATTCAGAAATCTTTCAGACTAAACAAAACTCTTTGACCTCTTGTTACAGCCTTTCTTCTCTCCTTAAAAAAAACCTAACAGTTCGGCTATGCAATAATTCACAAAAACTTCTTGCCTTGCCAAAATTGTACACTCACCCCCTGCTCCCCAAATTCACTCTGCTCCATTTAGTAGAGTTTGTTGGCAAAGATAACCTGACTTCATGCTGTGGAGAATATTTGTTTCTTAATAGAAGATGGAGCAGAAGTGGAATTGTGCTGGTTGTGTATATTTTGCCTTCTCAAGATTAGCCCCAAGCAATTATCTGACTATGGACTGTGCCAGAAAAACACAACAGAGCAATTTTAGCAGTGCCAATGAAAACTCCAGAATGCACTGCACTCAAGAGTGTAATTTTAGACTCTGTTTTCAAGTAGTATTTCTGTGACATCATTGACTTTAGGAAAAATAATACCCCAGGGCTTGTTTTACAAACAGGATGGAGCTTTATGATTTGGCAGCTTTCCGTAGGCAGAAAGACAAACGTTCATCACTTACAAACCCCTGTATGACAACGGGCTTTGCTTCCTATCAGCAGTTAAAAGCAATGAGAAAAAGTAAAAACTGGTGTGGAAAGGGAGTTGGTAAGCACCTGCCTGCTGCCCTGAGGGCAGGGATGCTCAGATCACCTCCAGCAGAACCTGACCTGTGTGAAGATTTGTTCTGGGAGTGAGAACACTTCTGACTAAACCCCATGTGCCGAGTCGCCCTGGGCAAGATTTGGGAAATCTGGTTGTTTCTGCTTGTGCTGCCTCTGGTCTCAGTTCGCAACACAGACGTACTCAAACCTGGTGTCAGGATGGGAGGGCTCTGCTGGTCCCCTGAGCAGGCTCCAGCTGCCTCCTGGAGCTCTACCATTCACATGCTGCCTGTCTGGTGTGTGCTGGAGAGACTGGGGTGTCGTGGTGACATTCCCCGTGTGCCTCACCCAGAGCTCTGTCATAAGGAAACGCTTTGAATGTCTTCACCACTTCTTTTCAGGAGTTCTCTGTGGACTGGAGGACTGGTAGGAGACCCTAAGTAACTGTCTGGTCCTTTTTTCAGACCATGTGCACTTGAGCAATGCTTTGCAGACCACTGAAGCTGAGGTGCCATGGCATCTCTTATTCACAAATTTTATTCTTTCTGGTAGAAAGAGTTTTCTTCATTCTAATTCACATTTTCCTTTCTGTGTTCTTAAGTCCATCACTTCTGTGTTCTGCACACGCATTGCAAATAGGAAAAGGATTTTCCAGCATTCACTAAGTTGCTCTGTGTTTGACCCTTACTGGGCCTTTCCTGAATAGTCTTTGTGCTATTTTTCCCCCTCCCTTTTTTTTCTCTTGTAGGTAGATATTTTAGAAAGCTCTCATAGTACCTGCACTAGACACTTCCAGGCAAACTCAAAATGAATTAAAGAAAAGATAATGTCCATATCAGCCTTTTTCATACTGGAAGACTCTGTAAGCTCAATGGGTGCCTTCAAGTCAGTGAAATAACTTGTTTCCCTTCAATAAAGATTTTCTTATGAAAAAAAGAAAAGGGTTCTCTGGCCCTAGGGCAAACTGTGCTGCAGCTTTCCTTCACCCTGTGCCTCCCAGTACACGCAAGTGGAAAACAGGTTACGTTTTCTGGGATGAATCAGTTGTGGCTTGAAGGTGAAGTGGTGATACCAGCTCTGTCAGCAGCTGGTTGATTCAGCGTTCTCTCAGGAATTCAGCAAGTTCATAAAATCAGTCAGATTGCTCACAAATTTCTTTCACAATCAGCACCAGTGACCAACTCCAGTGGAGTTGCTCCCAGGGGGGTGCTGGTGCATCTGGCACAGGATGGCTCTCCTGTTGCTTGGCCACAATCCTGTTTGGCAAGTTCGGGCACAGCAACCACAATCTGAATGAGTAGGCTCATTGTTTGCTGGAGTGGGGAGATGTAAGCATCAGGTTGCCTCTGATTGTGTGAACGAATAGCTCTGTTCCAGAAAAACATGTGTAACTCATGCTGATTTCCATGAAAGTGAATAATTTGCTGTGAGCGTGGGAGGAGCTGCATCTTACCCCAAATGTGTGCAATGTCCAAAAATCCTGGGCACTGTTATAGTGTAAATAACAGATCCTCATAGTCTCATCAGCTCCTAGACTCCCTGGGAGAGCTTTGCATTCTTCTGTAAATATGAGCTTTGTGGGAGAAGTCTGATGCTACACAAGCATGTGAGAATTTCCTTCCCAGTTGGCATGGAAAGACTATAAATCTGTGGAGACACAAGCCCTTCCCCCTAGCCCTTCCTGTAAAATTAATGGGTGTTCAGTTAAGCCAAAGCAAAGAGTGGTTTCCCTCAGGCAAAGTTGTCTTTGAAAAAAAAAAAAAAAGAAGGCATTTTAGCATACAGATAGAAAACCTTGTTTAAATCCATGTTTAATAATGCAGTAAGTGTCCAGGGAAAGGAATTGTATTTCTTGCCCTGCTTTGGGCTTTCAGCTTCCTGGGAGTAAAGGTTGGAAAATAAACAAGGGCTGATGCTAATGGAGATTAAGGGTGACCTTGGCCTGTGGGGTGACTTGCGGTGACCCTGTAGGGATTGAGTTGTTGGATAATGGAGACTTTCAGACTACTTCTGTCAGGCAGGGAGGTCAGCTGTGTCACTCTGACTGCAGTTTTTCTCTCTCCTTGCTTCCTACCTCCTTGTTGTAGAGATGTTTCAGGGGATGGTGGCAGAGAGCTAAGAACAGAAAGTCATTAAAACTTCAGTTCTCCTCTAAAGTCCCTTTGAACAATGTGGTGGCAGCTGCGTGCATGGGGTTTTTTTCTGGTTAAATCCTGAAGAAGGCCATGGGAGGCTGGGGAGGTAACCACCTGCTCTGCCCCTCCCTGACAACAGATAGCTGGCATCATCTCAAACTCATCTGGCCTTGAATCCTTCCTATCACTAAATTCTGGAGCAGAAACTGTGCCTGATTCCACTGTACCTGGTTTTATATTCCTCAGAGTTTCGGAAGAAATCAAAAGATACAGATCTCACTGGTTAGAAACTAGATGAGGCTGATAGTCCTAAGTACAAAAAAAGCAGTTGAATATTTTAAGTTTGTATCACTGCTTGGCAAACGAGTCAATGATGGCTGTCTCCAGCTTTGGTAGCAATGTGAAGCCTGCAAAATACAACCCACGCTGGGAGCTGAGATGCAAAATGCCTGCAAGCATATCTGGATATTGAAATGATAGGAGTTGTGAGCCATTTCTTATGGTGTGGGTTTGTGTTTAATATCACAAGGAATATTTTAAGGCTTTGTGTAAATTTTGTTTGGTTTTGGACTATGCAGGTCTAAATGGATGTTCTGATGGAAACGGGTTTTATTTATTTACTCCTTTTGGATAGGTGAAATAATGCCTTCTGGGGCTTCAGGTACTGCTCAATAATTTATAGCGATGTAGAGGTACAAACAATTTCCTAATAGAACTAAAGGCAGCTTGAGGGCAGGTGGGAGCATGGTGAATGAGGAGGTAACTGCACCCAGAGGATCAGAGGCACAGCTGCATTTTGTGCTTGGTAATGCCCCGGGGATGTGATTATCTTCTGATAACAGAACTCCTGTGTGCTTCTCTGCCTGGCAAGGGAAGGTGCTGGAATAGCTCTTCAGTGAGCAGGTTTGCCTGCAGAGGATCCTTTTGGAAGCATTTGGGAACCTGAAACAGCTTTTTATTGTCTGGAGAGGTCACGGTGCTGGAAAGCCCAGGCTGTGACCCTGCTGCCTCTGCTGCGTGGGTGGGAGAGCACCACCAAGAGGGGCTGCCCCATTCTCTCGCCTTCTCCCTTTTTTCCTGGTTATGACAGGAGAAGCTTCTCTGTTGTGCCTGGAGCCAGACAACTCCATTTTTCTTCTATGGTTGCCCTTGGGCCATTTCAATTCAAAACCCCTCTCTAGGTAGAGTGTGTGTGATGATTTTCTGCTCTTTCCCTCTCTCTCCATTGGCTCTGCAGCTGCTCTAAATGCAGCTCGCTGCTGGAAGTAGTTGCTGAGAGCAACGTGATACAGCCAGGGTTTCATTTTTGCTGCTGTAACCTTCTGTACCCTGCTATTGATGGAGTTTTGATGTGTTTGACTCCAAGTATGGGATTCTTCACCTTCAGGCACCAGTCCTGCTGGATCCCAAATGTGCTAATGCTCATTTACAGCAACATCAATTGGCACATTGCAACGGAGCTTTGATCCTACAGCAAGGGCTTATCTGCTAAATGACTGCAAGGGTGTTAGTGTCCCTAAGGGTTAGGCTCAGCATATGTTTGCAAAGGAAAAGGGCAGCTATCTGAAAATGTTTTTCAGCGTTTTCTTGGATAGGTTAAGAAGGGAGACAATATTACACGCTGCTTTTGGAAGAAAAGAAAACCCTTAAGCTCTCAATCTGTAACCCAAGGTTACAGATCCCTTTTTAGACAGTTCTGCTCACAATCCTGGAAGAGGAAGCAAGAGGTAAGGTGGTCTGCCTAATTTTTCTTTTTTGTCATTCTCTTGCAGTGCGTTTTTGCGCTAGCCTGCAGACCGAGGGAAGAGCTGGGTGGGTGGTGATGAAACAATCATCACTTAAAACTATTTGCTGATAATGAGTCACTCTTCATGGAGTCCCAATCTGTTCTCCCTTCTGTCAAATACAAGTGCAGCAAGTCTCCCTGCTTTGCTGAAGACTTTTACTGGTTTGTTTGGCTTTTTTTCCCCCCCGAAGGATGGATTCTAGCAGGAGGATTTGGCGAGAAGGACGAAAGAATGAAATGTGTTTGTGGGTGAATATTAATAAAGAGGTTTCTTTTTGTGCCAAACCTGAGGATGAATCTCCTAGCAGCTCAGATGAGCTGGGAGGGTTATCTGCAGTCTATATGCTCCCTCTTCTCTCTGGCACAAGTCTTGCCAAGTCCCCATGGCTGTTACTCCTCAGATGAAAGTGGAGTTTAATGCAGAACCTTCTGCTCAGGTGGTGAGACAGGATTTCTCCTGCTGATGGGATGGTATTTAAAAAGAACAAAGAAATTTATTGAAGACAAACCTAGGGATGGCCCAGAATAAAATAAAATAAGGCCTGAATGATCCCAACATGCCCCTGGGCCTTGCCTTCTCCTGCAGTTCCATTTGCAATGATTTATAGTCAGTATCTTGATAAATGCCACCTGATGTGTTAAGAGCTGTCTTGCTTGTGTTGTGTGAGGGTGGCTGTGATGTCTTCCCTGATATGGTTCCTGCAGTAATAAGCCAGACCTGTAGATTCTGATGAAAACTCAATTTTCTTATAACAAGGTTTAACAGAGTGTTTATTGAAGTATTGATAATGGAGAATGCAACAGATACATGTCCAAGAGTTCATATACTGTAAGACATTAAAGAATACATTGCATGTTTCTCACTGACATATCCAATTAAGGTTTTAATTATAAATAAAAAGAATTGGTCATTCAAGCATGGGAAATTATGATCAAGGGAGTGCTAAGCACAAGTTCTGGGTCAGACTGGACTGAAAAGAGATTGAAATCAAGAGAATTAAGAGTTTGGCATTTCTTCCCAGAACTACACAGACTTCTGCTATAGACTCAGGCATAAGTTTTGTTCAAGGACCTGTCAAGTGAGTTGGGGGCTAGCAGTGAAGTGGGCCTGTGCTGCACACTGAAATCATCTCTAGGAGGTCTGGGGCCTTCTTCCAATGTGTGACTGCTGGGGCTTCTTCCAGTGTGTGATTGTTGTTAGTGCCAGAGTGATCCACAGCTCTGCATCTGCCCTGTCACAAATCCAGTGAAACCTTCCACCAGCATATTACTGCTTTTCAGTTCATCCTGATTGTAGTAAGCCTGCTTCAAACACAATAATCCTTCTTGCAGATCAGATATACAGTAATCCTCCTTTACAAGCCAGAGCACAATGGGCCTCTGCCGTCAGACATGACGTAATCCTGCTGCAGCAGATAGAGAATTTCTTCCCTGTACCATATGAAACACTGTCCTCTTGTCTTCTAACACCAGACTGCAGCCTTTTCCCATCGGGTGACTTTCACATTCATGCACTGTGGTTCTTCTCTAGGCTCTAAGCCATAAATTCCCGTATTTCCTTGTCATGCTCTGCTACAGCACAGACATTCCATGTCCCTGGGAATGGTAGCAATGGGTAAAATGGCAATTTCTACATTACATGTGATGTGCTCCTTTGAGTAGGGACTTCTTCTGCCTTCTGCTTGTGCAGGACCTAGTGCAGGTATAGGCAATGAACCCTGGGTGTTAGGGGAATATACAAATCAGCTGACTGCAGGCTCTCTTGCTTGCAATTCCCTATCCTGTATAGGCCTCTTAAAAACTGTGAAGCTCATCTTTGAGCTCTGCTGAAAACAGGTGCTGTGCAAATGTAGCAGCTGGCTGCTCCTCCAGCTGCACCTCCTCTTCTCCTGGTAGCTCAGGTTTGTTTGCCCTGTCTTGCACAGACTGTTTAATGATTCTTCTGCGAGGGATAATACAGGAGAGTTGTCTTTTGTATGCATGTTCTCTTTAACCTTTCTCTAATCCTTCTTGTGGGTCCTGAGCATTGCAAATCCTCTTCTCTTCAACTACAGACTCTGCTAGTTTCTTGACTGGGGAGGGGAGAAGAGGGAGATGCTGTCATGTGGAAGGAAAGGATGTATTCTATCGCTCTCTTAATCCTCCAGTCTGTTAGAAAGCAGCTACACATCCTGCCTGATTGAATACCTGCCTCGTAATTCAATCTCGGAGTTCCGCTGCCACTCATAAATAGATTACACTGCTGTGCTGCGGGGCTGAGCCAGGGTTTGTGTATTCCACCAGGCAAGTATTCCAATCCATAGCAGGGGGATTTCCCTCTGCTGCGGGGAGGTTGAAGCATTGAGCAAGAGGCTGAGTTGGGGTGTTAGAGGGCAGGGTTTGTCAACTTTCTTGGCTTTGGGGCATGCACACCCAAATATTCCCTTTATGTGGCTGGGAGCCACATAGCTATTTAGATATGGACTATTAGATGGCTGCTTTATCTGCTTTTAGTTTGTCCTGTTAAGTAGATGTTTGGTGATTTGCATAGTTCTGACCCTCTCCTTCCCCAGAAATGAGTGCACAGTGAAAAGTGGCTCTACTCTTGTGCCTTCCCCATCCTGTGCAGTGTCCATCAACACTGGCTGGCACTTCTTTGGTAGCATCACACACACCTTCTGGGTTAGTGGGACAGAGGATAACGGATGTGGCTTTCTCACACATGGACAAGCTCCACTTCAGATTGTGTGTTTCCACTTTGAGAGACAAAGTGATCCGTGTTTGCACAGTGCACATCTCTGTAACCTGAGAGAATGCAATTCAGAGCTGACATCATAATCAGATAGGCTTAGCAACCAAAGAAACTTCCCAGTGTTTTGCTGGGATCAGAGCCATGAAGTGGTGTTTGCTTGCAGACTCCTCTTGCATTTTCAGGATCTTACGCTGTTCTAGGGCCATGGCACAATGGACATGGGGAACTGAACAGGGGAAACTGGTTATGTGGTGCTGTCTTTGTGCCTTTTGGTTATGGAGTGGGTGATGCTCATTCCTGGAGCAGAAACTGGGTGGTTCCTTCTCAAGAAAATTCTTCCAAGGCATCTTTGTAAGCAGAGTGAATGGATTTCCCTGCAGTGTTGGTTTTTTTTCTGCTCGTTTTCTGTTCATTAAATGATATATATTCTCATGGAGGCTCTAAAATAAATTGTTGTTGCAGAAGCACCTTTTAAAACTTGTCAGCTGTGGGTTTTTTCCCCAGTACCTTTGCCTCTTAGGACCATAAATGGCTTCCTAAAGCAGGAAAAAAACCATTATTAATTACACTGCCTAATGAACTCATTTGGCTTTCTGCCCAGCTTCCAAAAACAGCAGTAGCACCAGGCTGGATACTGTTGTCTCACTGTAATTATGTTTATATGGAAAGTTAATTTTTGTTTTCATAAATTGATTTGAGGCTTCTGGAAGCTATTTAGAGATAATTAACTTTGCCCACACAGACCTATATAAGGGCGTTTGTTTACAAGGCAGCGCTCGGTGCTGGAGCATGGAGGTAGGTTCCTGGGATCATCTGGAAATACTCAGTTAGCAGCTCGGGGCAGCTGTTTTCAGACTCTATTCCCTCACTTTGGGCAGCAATAGCAGGCAAACACCACAGCCTTGAGATTTTTCAGGCTGGTAACAACCCTCAGGGTGGACCTGCAGTCCCTCGCTGCAATCCAAATGAGCTGCAGTCCAAATAATTCAAACACTGCAAAAGCTGGTGCCAGAATCACAAACTCCCTTAACGTGAACAACAAACGTGACAGTCCCAAATGGAAAAGGCTTGTAAGGAATGAGACCAGACCTCCACAAATAAGCAGTTGTGAGGCAAAAGCAGTTCCCATATATCTTTTATAATGGTGAGGATGGAGAACAGGCAGCAGCAGAGCCAGGTGATTTAATGGGGCCTTCACCAGCAGGATGCACGATGTGATGCTGCAGAAGTGACTTATTTGTTCAGTCACAGGCGTGTGTCTTTGGGTTTCTAGCCCCTGCAGTGAACTCCTCCTTCAAATCAATTCATTAATGAGCTAATTTATTATGCATGGAGATCCATTAGAGAAATGTGTAATAACCTCAGGATGCAGAGCCCTGCTCCCAGCACATGGCTACTGAAGAACAAAAGAGGGAGGAAAAAGCAAGGGCTCCTTGGCAGCTCTAAGCCTGTTTGGGAGCTCTTGTCTGACCCCTTTAAAATGCAGGGGAATATGTAAAGCACTCTGGGTCATGTCTAATAAAGAAGTGGATGGCTTGGCTGAGTGGAGCAGGTTGTGTATGTCAGTGCCCAGGGTGCTCCTTTTAAAGCTGCATTTTTAAAGTTCTTGTGTCAGTGCACTGTGGGCTTTCTTCTTAAAAAAAAAAAAATTGTAACTCAGAGGCTTGAAAATGTACTAATTTCTTACTGCACATTTCAAAACCATGGACAAAGCTGCATCAGGAGGCCTTCAGGGTAGGTTGGTGTAAGACGTGTCTCTGCTTTTGCTGGTGGAGGGGCTGGATGGTATTTAGAACTCATAATTTTGGGTCTACAGATGATACTGGCTGTTCTGGTCTGTCTTGCTCATAACAGAGAATGACTTTTCTCAACCCTAGCAGAAGACTGATGTCCACACTGAAGCCAGACTGCCAGCAAGCCCATAAATTCCAGCTTTTCCTGTTTGAATCTTTGCATTCCTGTCTCTTGAGCAAATTCCCAGGGCCAGTGTTTTGAAACTTTTATCTAGTGTGTCGATCAGGATCAGGAAATTTCTACAGATTGAAGGTCAGCATGCTGAAACAACAGCCCTGGGTGAGATCAGAGAAAAAAGGAACTTCCAGAAGATGCTTGTGGTGTTTCATCTGGTAATCCTGTTGTTGTAAAAGAAGAAGCAAAGCAAAGTGTTAAAAGAGATGTTACAGGTTTCCTAAGGTTGTTCACCATCTTCCTGTTCTTCCTTTCCCTCCACTTCTCCTCTTATGCAGCAGCAGGGTTATGAGTTTTATTCCTGATTTGCTAGTGCACTTTCTATCTGCTAGACTTAGGCTCCATCCTCCTTTAACCTATAGCTATGATTCTGAGAAAAAAGAGTATTTTTCTTTAGAGGAAACTTGCCCTTTTACTGACAGATATTCAGGCCTCTGCAGACCAACCCTTTTCTCAAATTCTGTCCTGGGATTAACCAGCACCTTGAGATATGTGGCAATTCAAGGCTGACAGCAAAGAAAGTGGAATTTCCTTTTGGATCCCATGGTTTGGACACCAGATGGTAAAATGGGTCGAGTACACGTGCACTTAAAGCACTAATGTTAAAACAAAAATCCTGGAAGCAGGTGTGGATGAAGGGCTGTGAATTGGAAGGGCTGCTCCTTCCTCCTCCATCTGCTGAGCTTTCCCAGTGATAGGTGAAGGGTTTACCCTTCATCTCTCCAGTTATTTGCTTCTGTATTTTATGGAGACTGTTTATTGTGCACTACAGGCTGCTCCATAGCTGTGTTCCCATGCCAACCATCCTGCAATATGGTGTACATGCTCAGTGAAACAAAGCAACTTTAATCCTCAACCTTTGCATGTCTCCTGCCCATCGGGGCCAAGCTTCCAAAGAGGAACCCTGCTGCTTTCAAAGTGGAGCTCCAGGTTGCAGTTAATTGGGCCCAGTCATTAAAGGAAATTCAGTTTATGTCTGCTGGGACTGTGAAGTGAGTAGATTTTTTAATAGCAAATATCTACAGTGTGTATTGGTTGTCCTCAGGTTAAAGAAAAAAAAAAGCAAACTCTCAGCAGAGAAGAAATAATTCTAATTGCTTGCCGTTGGCAGAATGGCTGCCCTGCTCTTTAGAAACTGTATTTATATCCTGTAAGAACCAGCTCATTAGCTCTATTGCTCACACAGATAATCAACAACATAATTAATAATTATTTATATGACACTATGGCAGAGGGCTTGGGATCACATAACAAAACGTCATTTCCTTATGATCACTCAGGCATTTCTAACTGGGTTTTTTTGTCCTTTTTTCTGTCCATTCTTGACTTTGTCTGGCTTTTTGTGCCTGTTTTTATTGTTTGGCATAGGTTTTTTGGTTAACTTTCCACCAAGTCTGTTCTTCCCTATTATAAACCTCTCTGAAGTCCCACTTGAGTCACAGAGTTTTTCACGTGCCAGAACTTTGTCACCCTGTGAGCAAGCTGGATTGGCATGAACAGCCATAGCTCCATTGCCTTCAGTTGCATCTGTTTGTCCTGATTTGTGGACTGAAGCCTGTCTGCACTTGGTTGTCAAAAATCAGGATTTCTCTTGGTCAAGCACTCCACCTGTTCTGCATTTTCCCAGGCCAAAGCAGGGCTGTGGGATGCTGTGTTTGTGCTACACCCAGGACGTCTGTCCTGGGGAGGACTTCTGAGCAGAGAGGTCAGATGCTTTTCCTTGGGTGGGATTTTATCTATTTTAACCAAAGATTTTATCCTCAGACAAAGCTAACCTTCTGCTAGCTTTCCTTGGCAGGGCTTTGACTCGCATTATGCAAGGCAGCTCCCCTGTCCTGACCTGCAGGATGACCCATGGGGCAGCTTTCATTGTGTTTTGCTAATGCAGGGAATTCTTGCAGCTGCTGGCATCAAGGGTGACATGCATCAGAAATCCTGCAGTCACATCCCATAAAGCCACTCTCTCTGCAGCGCTGTCTGCCTGAGCTGCGTCAGGGCAACAGGGGACGGGTGTGGGACAGCACGAGTGAGGCAAGCTCCAGGAAAGAGGTGTAAACTGCTCTGAGCTGAGCACTTGGGACAGGCTGACACTAAGAAAGGTGAAGGGGCTCACTGGGAGAAGGGAAGGAGAGCAGGAAATCAGGGAGCACCCCTGTAATGGGACATTTGTAAGGTGCAGCTCATGCTGTAGAATCTCATTTCTTATGAGCTTTGGAGAGCAGGTCAGGTGTCAAAATGCATTTGGGAAAATTTGAAGACATGTTTTGGATGGGGAGAGGGGGGAGAAGCTGGTGTCTGACTAGGGGTGTTGCTCTTGTGCTCGAGGAAAGGTGTTCTTGCACAGAAGATCCTTATAGTGATGGAGCAGAAGAAGAGGGTGCATCTGAATAGGATTTCAGAAGATAAGAGATCCTAAAGCAGGCTGCTGCTGTGTGAAGCTGCTAAAAGGGAAAGAGGTGTGCCTTGCTGGTGGCACCTGCCTGCCGTGGGAAGGCTACTCTTGCCCTGTCCCCTATCTGGATGCCTGTCTGTGGAGCTGGGAGCCCAACTTGCCTTTGCCATATCTGCGAGTGTCAGCCTGAGGCTTGGAAACTGTTTGCTGGCACCATGTGTTGCTAAGCAGATGGGCCTCTGCGTTTGTACCCGCTCAAGTTTTTCAGAGAGGGTGGCTTTGGTGTGGCATTTCAGTAATTGTTGCCAGCACAAAAATACAGAAAGAAAAGCATCTCCAGTTCCTTACCACCTGCTTCCCCTTCCTCCCTGTGGCCCCCATCCAACACCTAAGTAGGTGCTTGCCCACCAAATGTTCTGGGAGGAAAATGAGAGAGAAAAAAGCTCCACCCAGGTTGATTGCAAGATGCAACAGGTGAAAATTCTGATGTGAGGAAATACCAGAAAAGTCTTACCCAAGCGTGCTAAAAATACATGAGGGTGGGGCAGCTGAGTTACTAGAGGGGAAACTTGAACTACTGAAGGGGACTGTAAATGGTTTGAGTGTGGCTTGCCAAGGCATTTGCTGATGTCTTCTCTGAGGGCAGGTACCGGCTGGGGTGTGTAGGTGATGGCAGCACTGTGGGATATGCCATCCAGTCCCTGCCCACAGAGCTGGGTGCTGCAGGCAGCTGGCTGGATTTTCCATGCCATTTTCCTTCTTCCTAGCAGGGCAAGGGTTGAGTCTGTTTCCATGGTCTGGTTCTGAGTTTTGCAATAAATTGCATATAGGGTGGGGTTTTTTTTGGAACCCACAAGGGTTCCATTTGAAGTGGGATACAGCAGTGAAGCTGCAATCAGTCTGTGCTGTCCTGTCCTCCTTGAAAGGAGTGAAAGAGTTAAGAACAATGCTTCAGAGTTAAAATACAAAACATTACCCAAAATGTTTTGAGAATTCTTACCTTCCCTCATTAGGTTTTCACCTCCTTGGTACTTGTGGCTTCTCCCCCTTGGTGAAGGGGATTATTGCCCCTGAAAAATGCCTTTTGACAGATTGCCTAGGCCTCATCGGCCGATTGGTTACAAGCTGACTCGTTTCTCTCTGTCCCAGTGAGCAATCCATCTCTCTTACCCATTGATTTTTCTGTCCTTGTGTCTTGAGATTTATGGAACTAGATGTATCAAAGCACAAATTCTGTTCCCAAACTCTTGAAAGATCAAAGTGGTTAGTATTTCACATCTTCAGCACCCTCTTCTTCTCCCTCTGTTCAGTAAGGAAGAAGAAACCATTATGTGTTAAAAACATGTAGTGACACATTTCTTCATCACCCAAAGGCTCTACATACCAAAACTGGTCTTTGTTGCTTTTTTGTGTGCCCATCCACCCCTTGTCATGGCGATTAACACAATTCCATAGTTTGTGAGCTAACAGGCATATGGGAGAATTGTGGGTTACATAATTTTACTTTCTTTTTTTTATGCAAATTTTTTACCAGATCTCTAGCTGATGAAGAAAGAGACATATTGGGAAAGAAGGTGTGGGTGAAACAAGGACAACATTATTCTTGTGCTTGGCCACATGGGTTGGTTTGTTTTTTGGAACACCCTCTCTTCCAGATGATCTGCCCATAAGTATCTGTTGCGCTTTTTAGTGATATTTTCTCCTCAGCGTTGTTTTTCCTGCCTCTAACACAAAAATGCTATGATTTTTCTTTTCTTTTCTTTTTTTTTTTCTTTTTTTTTTTTGTGTCTGTCCATATTAAGCACTTGAATCTTTTCTTCCCAAGGGGGAAGAACAAGGTATCTTCTCCCTCTTCCTTTGTTGTGCCTACTTCCAATTATAGCACTAGGGTGGAGATTTTTTTACTGTGTTAATGAACAGGACTCCAGTGTCACTACAGATGTTGCCAAGAAAGAGGCTGATTTAACATATATTTTATAATGTAAGTTCTGCCTGAGAAGTACCACTATATCTCTGCTGCTCTGGGAAATTTAGCTGCTGCTGCTGCGTTGCTGCTGGACGACTGACTGCACACCCTTTATCTGATCACCACTTCACCCTTGCTCAGTCCTTCATGGCAGCATCCACTGAGCACTCTGTGCATAGCTGATGTCTGATATGTTCTGTTGGAAAGCTGAATGATGCATTGTATTGTTCAGCAAAACCAGTTGGTGTGTTTATTGTGGGTGTTTGGAGAAACGAAATCAATAACATTTATGTAACACTCCTGTCATCATCCACTTCAGCCTCTCCCTTGTAACTGTGGATACCTTTCCTGAAATGAGTAATGAAATGTATTTAATTGTATGCTATGATGGTCACAGGACAGCAGCTCCAAAGCTGTTCTGATCACCCCAATGTACAGTAAATACTCCAGCAATTTTCACGTGCAAATGAGCCTAAGTTAGTGCAGTGTCTTGTTTGTAAATGAGCACAAATAGCTGTGCTGGGTTCATATTTTTACTGTCAAGATTATTATCCCTCTGAAGGCATCGAGCTGCTTGTTGCCGCTGTTTTACTGTGCATTCTGCAGAAAAGGTCCCTGGCTGAGCAGAGCAATCCTATGCAAGGCAAGACAGTTGTGCTGCCACTGAATTATGGTGTGGCTTTTTTGGTTTTTTGTGTGTGTTATATTACATGCCTCAAAAACATCATTGCCTGTGTCACTCTGGACTTGCAGGGAGGAGGTGACAAGTGTCTGCAGTTCTTGCTGCCCTGCACAGAGAGGGCCTGGGCTTTTACAGTTCATCTCTGCTGTGACAGAGAACAAATGGTAAATTATTTTTTCTTTCCCCATGAGGGAGTGCGCCTCCAATATTGTTCAATGGAAGCCACTTTACTTAAAAAAAAATTATTAGAAATTTATTTCAATCTCAACTATGTCTTTGTCACTGTAGATACTGAGGAATTGATGTTCAGGTCATAGTTTACTAAGTGGACCTTTTCCCTAAAATAAATAGATCACCCATCTAGACTAATTTTTTTTTAGTGACCTGTAATAAAGTGGAACTCCTTCATAAACGAGCGAATGGGTTGGTGTTGGTCAGTGATGTAGGCCTGTAATGACTCTCAGCCTGCCCATCACTTGGCTTTCCTTGGTTTGCTCAGAAGTCTTCTGTGTACCGCAAGCTGAAACCCACTGGGTAGATCACCCCGAGTCCAGTGACAGGTCAGGGAAGGCAAGGGATTAAATCAGATTGCAAACATTCTTGGCAGTCCTCTCAGCTCTTTAAAGAGATTGTTGCTTGTCTCTTTACTACTCATTTTGTCTTCTGCTGCTGACTGCAGTGTAGGAGCATCTGATTATTATAGAAAAGATGTGGGATTATTATACTGAAGCAACTAAAACAGTGAAACTTGTTCTTGGTATCATCCAAAGCCTGTTAAAGCTGGTAACAATCTCTGCTTTCATTGCTCAGCCTTTCCTAACTCTGTCCTCCATAGGAAACGCTGTGTTGGAACATCTAGAGTCTGGTGGGTGCATGTAAAGAGCCACAGGCTAAACAAGTCTGTGCAGTATTTACCAGAGGCACTGAAGCTCCTTGTGGAATTTTAGTGCAGTGAACCTGGCAGGCAGCAGTGTGCTTCCCTCGATTTGGGGGATCAGCTGGACACTGGCCTGTGCTTCAGCCTCTGGGATCTGTTGCTGGGATGAGGGCAGCAGTGCAGGATCACAGGCATGTGGGATATGCTGCACATCTGAGTCTGAGGGGGCCCAGGCAAAATGCCCTGCTTGTAGTCCAGACAGTTTGTGGATTCCCTGACTGGAGGAGCTGTGGTCAGAGGGCTGGGAAACAGCAGTCCTGCGGCTGGGGAGGCTGGAGGATTGCTGGAATGCTTTCCCTGATTGCAGGCTGCAGCACAGAATGAAGGGACTGTGTGGGAGAGAGAGCTCTGCATCCTGTCTCTGCAGCTTCACCCCAAAGCTGTGATGGGAAATCTGACAACTCATTAAGGACATTTTCCTTAGCAATGTCCTTAATCATTTCTCAGGATACTATTTTTTCCCTTCCCTTCCCTTCCTCTTCAACCTGAGGAGGTAGCTCTCTTCTAAATGGGTTATGCTAAGAGTTTATCCCCTCTGACTTAGCTCTATCCACTACTTGGTCTGTTCTGAGTCAGTCCCTTCCTAGGAATACTGTGATCATTGTTACTCTTGGAGACTTTTGACTCCAGCTGGACAAAGCTGGCAGCTTTGGGCTTGGGGTCACATTGTCCGGGCTGTGAATACAGCACAATGGGAGCTGTGCCAGGCATTGGGATCTGCCCAGCGGTGACAGCAAGGAGCTCAGCGTGACTGGGAATACCTGCTTGAGCTTGAGGTGCATGGAGAGCCCTTACAGACAGCCCTTCTTGCTGCTGGTGGGTGTCCCAGCTCAGGGTGTGTCTGTGCTGTTTGGTGGCCGTGGCTGCTCTGGAGGTGCAGGTCTGCACGGCACTGCAAGGGCCCTCTCCACAGAGGTGTTGTGAGAGAGAGGTCAGTGGGACCACACACGATATTTGAGGCTGTGTGTGTGACAAGCTAAACCAGTCTATGCTCATACTTGCTGAATTAGCTGCAGCACCCGAGGTGACTTCTTGTGCTCCTGCACCATCTGTGGAAGGACAGGCTGAGCTGGGACAAAGCTGAGCAGCACAGTCAGCCTGTCCTTGCTGCTGTGGGCCACCAAGGTGAGTTTGCCCTGGATCAGCAGAATGAGGAGAGGAGGGCTGAGGTCACAAAATCTCTAAAGAGCTACCTTGTCCTGTGGGGAGCTAAGCAGTCCTTGGCATTATTTTGTACAAAATACTGATCATGACAGCTCTTAACTGCAGGGGATTTTCAGAAGCCTCTGGGGATTTTGTGCAAACATCTGTTTTTGGTAAAGCAGCTCTGTCTAAGAGAACGGCCATGAAAACGAGCTATTCCTGAGTGTGAGGATTACTCTGTTTTAACTGCATTTGCCAGGTAAAAGTCTCTGTTCTATGTGTGTACTTGAGAACATTTTTGAGATATTTCTTTGCTGCAGTCTTTGTTTTTCCATGGATCTGCAGCCTCCTGCTAGCCTTAGCTGCCTGACATGTTACATACTGTCACCTTAGCCTTTCCCTAATAAAGATGTTCTTTGCCTGTTTGCTCATGGGTCTTCCCTGCCACTCCAGAGGTTTAAAAGAAAGAATGAGTTCAGGTTAAATTACATTAATGTGCAAATATGTACTGATTTCATCTACAGAACACTCTTACAGCTTCCTCCATAAAGCTGTACAAACAGCAGTAATCCTTCCCTCCCTGGACCCCATCAGTCACCAACAGCTGAACTTTCTGTGACACTGGAAAGTCTTGCCTGTGGGTTTGTAATGCTCTCTTACTGGTGCTGCAGAGGTAAATGTCAGATGCTAGAAAAAAATCAAATTCCTTTCCCTCATCTGCTTGCTGAACAACATCAGCTGTGGGGCTTGGTGCTCACTCCTTCACTCCATGTACCAGACGTGCCGGCAGGAGGGCAGAGGCTCTGGTGATGAGTAAGGCAGAGCCTGGTTTAGCTGATGAGATGTTCTTTGGTAGACACCTTTCATGTGATAAAGGGCTTTTGGCATATAGGAAAGGAGTAGTACCTCAAGGACAGCACTACAACATGACATTCCCACTGTGGCCTTCCAAAGCTGGGAGCAGCAGGTGAATTTACTGTGGCTCTCTTTCCCTGTGCTGCTCACCATCTGGCAAGGAACCCCTCTGCTCCTCCTGGCAACACACAACATGCAGGTACATTAAAACTAGATTTCTGCAGAAGCAGGAGCAGGTCCTTACTGAATGTACCTTAAAAACAAGGCTCTGTATAGGGTTTATAACAGAGGGGGCTTTCCTGAAATCCAAGGCTCTGAGTAAAATAAGGACATCAATGAAGATGATCACAAAACACCTCCCTTTTGGTGTGGAAGCTGCTAAGGCTGTGCTTGAGAAGACACAGAACTTGGTGTTGATCTCTGCAAAACCTGTTATGCCCTAGAGGCCTTTCATGTGTCTTTTTAATATTGCAATTACACTTGTGTCTTCGCAGGTGAAGCCCAGGGGCTTGTTGCAGTGAACTTAATTATCTTAGTACATGATTTCTCTTCTCCAAGCCTTCTTTAAAGATGTATTTCATCCTTGGTGCCTGAGGAAAAGGACTGTCTGCTAATCTGTTTTTAATGCTGGAGGTGAACTGCTCTTTAATATGGTGGGACCTTCCTTGCTGAGACACCAAAACTGGTGACAGATGTTGGTGGGTACCATCTCTGCTCTAGCTCAGGCAGCCAGGTCAGGGAAATGAGCTTTGTAGACTTTAAGTTGCGGTGTCTTCTTGGAAGGCCCTGTTCTCTGGCTTGCTTTCCTCTTGTGCATGTGTTTGCAAGCCAGTGCAGTGGTAAATCCCCCTAGAGGGAAAGCTGTAGGAGGGGATCACCTGAAGCCTAAGCTGTGTGGAATCCAGGATGAGGTATTTGTTTAAGCATCTCTGCTGTATTTCTCATGACCCTTGACTTGCTTAGTGCTGTGTGTGACCCTGGTGGGTAAGAAAATGGACTTAGTGAAGAAGTGCATTTCTGAAGATCAGTAGAAAGATTTCTTCACAGTTTGGCTCTTGTATCTCTGCACTATCTGTAAGCTGGATAAAAGCCTCGGAGGAATGATTGTCTGAGCAAGATTGAATCTGGAAGAGAGGCTCATGGATCCGAGGAAGAAACTGGCTGTCAGAATGTAGTATTGACTTGAAGAAAGCAAGTCCTTGGAGGCACTATTGACTGTCATTACTGATGTAGTGGAGACTGCCTAAAGTGCCATTTCTTGAGAGTGGCATCATTTTTTTGCTGTACTTTTTTCTTCTTTCATCTCCTTCTTTTTGCTTTTGAAGAGGGTTGGCAGAAAAGCAACACTAGCACGTGTCATGAGTGAACTGACGCTACATGCTGAGCTGGAGCCTGCTGAGGGACTTGTTTTGAAATGAAAGGCAGAGAGGGGGTCCTGAGGGACTGGTTCCCCCCAGCGCATACCAGGCTGGAACTGGGAGTGTTTCCAGCCCTTGTTTGCAGAGAGCAAACTCTCCCCTGGACTCACCCAAAGGCAAGAGCTGTGAAGCTTTTTCTTTCACCTGCCCACATTAGGTTTTGCCCTCAAAATTGGGGCTTCCATTCAGGAGATGCAGTGCAAAGTCACACACAACTTGGGACAAACCTGCTGTCTGTGGTAGAAAATGTAGAGGGAGAATCTCAATATTATTTTAAGACTTGGCAGAAATAGCCCTAGGGAAAGTGAATACAGCTGCTTCCCTCCTGTTTGTCTCTGGTATTCCTCCACTTGCTCTCTCAATGCTGAACCTCAAACAATAGGGGGAAGAGCTCATGGCCCTTTGGGAATGTTGGCTGTTCCTAACTCTTGCAATTAGGTTGGGCAGAGCAGCACTAACTGAAAAACCGCTGTCCCAGCCTAAGGGACCATCTTGGTGTTTGGGGTGGAAATTTCAAAGCCACTTGGTGGACATGTACTTTTCTTTTTAGTAGGTTTTTTTGGTGTTTGTTTTTTTTTTTTTTTTCTGCACTAAGGAGGCCCATTCACATTGCTTTAGTGGCATGCAAAAATGTGAGTTTTAAGTTCTCTGGCTTTAGAAATGCATTTCCTGAATTTCAAAAATCCCTCTTTGCAAAAGTTAGTATTTTTGGTTAGGGTTCTGTTTCCATTTGTCTGCTTTCAGACAACTCAACAACTGCTTCAGAACATAATGACTTTGGGCTGTGCATTCCACAAAGCTGTATCCAGAAAGTCCTTGAGAAGCACGTGGACATTTATGGAAGCCATAGAGCAAAATTCCAGTTTCTCATGTACATTCCTAATGGCACAGCCTGAGGATAAGGAAAGGAATAATATAATAGGCTTGTGCATGTTAATGCTTTCCTTATCCAGCATTTAACTTTGTACTAAGTAAGTACTAAGTAAGTTCTAAAGTCCTTCACCCCCTAATGAGGTGCCTTTGGGAACTGAGTACGCCATTAGTAGCCTACTGGCCTCTCCTGGTGTCCTCATCTAAAATTGGGGTAGGATGGCAATGCCTGGGCAGCTACAGGCAATCTGTGCACACAGAAAATTATTCTCGGGATGTTAGGTAAAAACAGACAGGGGCTATTCCCAAAGCACTGTGGCAGGGATGGGAAGGGGTTGCTGCCCAGGCTGCTGGAGGAGCTGGGTAGTGTGAGGATGAAAAGGCGGGAGAGATTGAGTAAGGGTGAAGCAACATCCCACCTCTTACCACAGATCCTCAATCTGGCTGGCATTGCTCCAAAAGGGCTCTGCCCCAGGGGGGCGTCTGGCATTGCGGGGTGTCCCAGTCTGGCTTTTCTCCTCAAGGACACACTGGCTGGGATGCTGAAGTGACTCAGTGTTTGGATGCCTGGACATTGTTTCAGGCAGATTTGCTGGGTTGTCCATGACTGAGGTGGTTTTGGATAACCCTGCTGTCCAACTGTCTGGTTAAGGCTGAGATGTAGGTGGTGCCTGTTCTGTTCATCTAAGGAGGTAAAGGAAGCATTTTGGGGAGGCTGTTAAAATCACGTTCTTGATTTGAGATGCTTTTTCTTCCCTTTTCTTTTTCCAAAAGGAAGGTGCTTTTTTGGAAGTGATTTTAGTGCTTATCCTTGAAATCTCTCTTCCCTTTATTTCCCCATCTGGATGCAGTTAAGCTTTTCCCTGTGACTCAGCATGCCTCTGTGGCCTCAACCCCCAAGGCTCTGCTCCAGGGCTCTCTTGGAAGCACCATCCCTTGTAGAGTGTGGCTTCCTGGCTGCTGTGACTCGACTTGGGAAACTGGGTCTCACCGACTTCAGCAACTCTATCTTATCCTCAAGGTACCTCTCAAGGTTTTAACTCAAAGCCTTGGAAGTGGCCTGGCATCCACGTTATCTGCAGAATTGACTCTGCTGCCGTGGCAGCTGAGATCAGCTGGAAAGTTTAGCTGGACAGGATTAAAAAAACACAGAGCAAAACTATTTTGGCCCTAATTAGAGACACAGGGGGAAAAAATAATTGAGGAATATGTGTTGAAAACTTAACCAGCTCTGCTCATGGCCTGTTTGGGAGTCAGGGACATACTCAGTCAGAAGGCTGTTGGGTCTCAAATTCTCTTGCTCCCTGGCAGGGGATGTAGTGATCAGCCCAAGCTGTGTGTGGGTAGGAGGCAGAGTGGGTGAGTGGCTCTGTGGGACAGGAAACCAGGGCACCTGAGTCAAAAGGAGTTTGCCAAGGTCAGAGGGTGGGTTAGTGGCAGAAGCTGAACTGAGTCATCTGGAACCCTTTCACTGGGGAGAGGTGGGCTCAGTTGCAGAGGTGTCAGGAAGCAGACACAGCATCTCGTGCTGCCTCGGTCCTGGCTCTGGAGGCCAAGGGGAGGCTGAGGCTTTATGCCTGGCTGAGGAGGAGCTGCTGAGCATGTTTTAACAGCATCCTGATACAAGGCACTTCATTCTCAGGGAAGTTTGCCAGAATCCTGCATCGATTGAAGGTAGGAGTTAAAGTAGGGATGGGCTTGTTTAAAACAGTTCTGCTGTTGCCTTCTGGAGAAGATTACCAAAGGGGAATGAAGTGGACGTTTGCAGGAATTGAATACTTGACTCCCCTTTGTGTCTGAAACATGTCCATTCTGGATTCATTTTTCCCCTGAAGGGGAAAGCTGTGTGCTAGACTGTCCCATTATACTGCAGCAGACACAGAGATCTAGTTAATTTAAGTGCCTCTTACTTCAGTTGAAACATATTTGCAATTGGAATACCATTCTTGCTCACTGAGCAGAGTCCTGGAAGCCACAGGCTTTTGTGTGAGAGATCCAATTAAAATACAAAAAGAGAGATGAGGTGAGTAAAGCTCTCCCCACAAATTCTGGATTTCCTGCATGAGGCCAGCCTTGACCTTGAGCATTCCCAGGTCCTTTCCCTGGGATGCTGACCCAGTATTCATAAATCAATTGAAGCATGAAGTGATCTTTTTATTTAATAAATAATAAAAAAAGTAATTGGATTGACATAAATTAAAGCTGAGTTAACCTGTCTGGAATAATTGGATTGGTAATGATGGGCAGCAGTGTGGATTGAAGTAGGTCACAGTTTAACCCGGAGGCCTGGAGAGGCTATTTTTTTTTTTCTACCCCTCCCCTCCCTTGCTTTTTTTTTCCTTTTTTCCCCCCTCTGAGAGCACAAAGAAATGTGATGGGAGGGAGGTAACCCCATGGGGCTGCTCATATCTGGGGAATTGCTTTAGGGGAAGTCCAGTTCCAAACTTGGATGTTCCTGGGAATAATGTTCCCTGCTTCATTGCTGGGAAGTGACAGACAACTGTGACAGAAGCTGCATTGTACATGGTTGCAGTGATAAATCATTTCACAGGGATTAACCCTCTGTCCTTTCCATACTGTCCTTATGCACCACTGATAAAGAAAAGGCTGGAGGAGCTGCTCTTGAATCGAGGCTTTCCAGTGACAATGAAATGTGGAAATCACTGGGGTTTGGGGTTGCTCTCTGCTATTATTAGCATATCTGTAGATGCCCCCCTAGGTATTCTATGTATTTAAGTTTGACTGGACTCTTCTTGTGTCCTTGGGTGACAGCAACAGTGATAAATAACCACAGTGTTGAATAAAACCAGGAGTTTTTAACTCAAAGTAGCTTAAAGCTATTTTACATTACTCTGCTTCTGACTTTAGACCTTCAACACTCTTTAACTACTGGTTAGAAATGATGAGTACTGCTGAAGTGCATCCAAAAGGAGTGATTCCTCCAACCCCTTGAAAAATATCCCAGGCTTGGGAAGTAACGCCAGGATATTGCTTCAAAGCAGTTGCACGGTCCTCTCCCAAGACCTTGATTGGAAGCATTGCTGTGTTTGACACCAGATCCTTCACTCCAGTGAAATCCAAATCCACCAAGGCACAGATGTTATGCTAAGCACATGAGAAATCTCGTCTCCATTGGGATAAAAACATTTCCAAAGGAACCACTTCTCTCAGAGTGGCAGGAGTCCAAGAGTACCACTCAGGCAGTTGAAAAATGAGCTGTGTAGTAATCCTCTCGAGATGAAACCCTCCTCTGATCCTGAAGCAATCAGGATATTGAGAATATGTGCTAAGGAAAAGTTCATGTCCCTATGGTATGCCTTGGGAAGGGCTGGAGAAGTGGTCATGCTGCAAACCATGCTGGAAGTGTGGAGCCAAGCAGGGCTGAGGAGGCAGTGCAGAGACACCAGCTCTCCTCCTTGCCTCTCACCAGGGCCATTCGGGTCGTTTGCTTTATTCTGTAAGAAATTGATCATGGTTTTGTGGTTGAAATAGTTGCTTTGTTCGGTGAAGTTAACTGGACTGTGTTCAGTTCCTGTGGCCAAATCCTGCTGCCTTTCCAAAATTGCTTAAGTAGTTCTGATTGTCACGTTAAAACCACTTGCTGCAAATGGTTTATTTGGAACAGTGGTTGGTGTAAAACAGCCACGGTGTATCACCTGCTTGGCAGGGAAAATAGATTTTGAAGAATTACACTTACCACTCTAGAGCTTTCCTCTGCACCCACACTGTGATGCTGCTGGGCTCAGTGGTCAAATTCCCTGGGTTTTTGGTGGGACACTTGGTACAAGCAACAGTTTTTTTGTGAGCAGGCAAGTGCATCCATGGCAGGGAGTAACTGGGCCAAGGGCTGCCTGTCCGTGCTGTGCTGGAGCTGCCCCCTCACTGCCCCATCGCACTCTGTGCTGGGCAGCTCCCAGGGGAAGGATCAGCAGTCCCTGTGCCCTTCCAGGACGAGGGAGGGCTGAGGGGAAGGGAACGCTTCCAAGTCACCATCTGCTTAGAGTAGTCCAGCTAGACGCTTTCTTTGCTTAGAGCTGATGATAAAGTCACAGCATGGACTTAAATAATTAGGAGATGCCCGGCTTTGGAGCAGAGAGTCACTACTTTCCCCGCTGACCTTGGCTGATTAGCAAATATTTGGTATTATTTGTAGAATCCTATCAAAGCAGCCCAGAGGTATTCATCCGCTTAAAAGCCTCTGGGAGATCTCTCTCCCCCACGGGGGTACTGCCCATCCTGGCTCTTCAAAGCAGGTTTTTTGATTAGCTGACAGGAGATGCATGTTTAAGATCTTGTGGGTTTTTATGCCTTTTCTTTTTTCTTCCCACCCCCTTTCAAAGAAGGGAGAAACTTAACATCACACTAGTCCCTTTGTGGCAGTTTGGAAGTTAAATTTACCAGGACCATTATCTTTAACAGCTGCTGCTGTCTGACAGATTGAGTTTATAGTCGGTCTTATAGGCACTAAAATCACTTTTATCCTTGTGGGTCCAATTTCAGAGCTATTCAATTTATTATCTCTAACAGCTTAACAGCTGTTCTCCCCACTCCCTCGTACCCCTCTGCCCCTCACTCCCTCTGGCTCCCCAAAGCTCAAACCTAAGGGTCACCCCTTAATCCTGGAGGCAGGAGCAGGGATGTGCATGTGCTCTTCCAGCAGGACCTGGAGCTTTACTGGAGACAGGCAGCCTCCACTGATGGATGAGACCCCTACTCTGGCAGTTTTTTCCAAGTACAGCACCAAGCCACGGCCAAGGCAGTCGCACAAGAGCTGTTCCTTTCTCAGCACCTTGGCAGAGGAATCTCCCAGTCCGTGCCTCAGTTCCCGCTCAAGCAGAGGTGTTAAAGCTTCATCTCTTCAACTGGTGAGGCCACCGTGCACCTTGGCAGCAATTAGTCAGCTGTATTAATGGGCCAAAGGGAGGCTTGTTCTTGCTGCAATTACTCCTTGCTCAGCACTGACACGTTTCCCCTACCACCTTTCCCACCCGCCCCATCCGCTCATTTTTCTCACTGCTCTGCAGAAGCATTGATTTATTGTGTGAGTAGACACTGTGATGATGAGCTATATTGTGAAAAATTGCTGAAAATTAGTAGCAAGAATTCTAAGATGGATTTCCCTTATTTCCCTGTAATGGTGGTACATGATCTATTACACCTTGGCTGGGGCTAAGTTTCCCTGAAGTTAATGGGAGGCTTCCTGTTGACACATGTAGTCTTCGGATCAGACCTGTGGAGTTTTGGCACTTGTCAAGCGATAGCAAAATCTCAGCAAGTCTTGTGGCAAAAAGGAGACTATTCAGACCTGTCACTGAGTGTCTGTCCCATTCTTTTCATCTTCTCCTCGGTTCTATTCAAGTTCTTACGCTGCTCTTGTTCCAGTGGTGCCCGAGTGCCCTCCAATGGTGCTAATGCTCCCACAAAGAGATAATAATGATACCCGGCTGCTTCAGAGAGTCCCTTTCTGCTCTGCTTCATTTCCCTTCCACCTTGCAGACAGTCTGATTATACCCCGTGGCTATTCCTACTCTCTTGTCAGCTTCAGAAAGGAAGAAAGAAGTTATTAGAAACCAACGAAAATGTTAATTGTATCATAAATCTCTGAACAGAGCAGCATTTCAGCAGTTTATTCTGATTTAGATGTGTGGCACTGCAGCTAAATCTGCTTTTCTTTCTCCTGTAAGTCACTGAAAGGCTCAGGGAAAGATGGAGGAGACAGCCTAGTTTGCCAAAGCTGTTTGCAACATCAAATAGGGCTGCACAGTCTCAGGATTTAAGCCTTAGACGTAAGTTGGAAGCAATACTTAAAGAAGTACTGAATAAATTTTTTAAGTTTTTTCTTTTTATTAGGCTGAAATAAGTGTTTGCATGCTCTTGTTCAGTGTGTGTTTCAAGAATGGCTTTAAAGGCATTTTGGGACTGAGAGCACATCCAGCACAGTAGTCTCTTTTCAAAAGAGTTGTGCTGATGCCTCTTCCTACCAGAGGAAAGGCATCAGTAACAGTGTGACGGTGTGGCCATGGGAATCACTCGTTGTGCCAAAGAAACTGCAGAATTGGATTTAAAAAAAGAGGTCTGGAACTATAGCAAGGAGCACTGGACTTGGAAGAAAGGCTCAGAGCAGAGGGTGCTGCCAGCTCTCCTTGCAGAGGCAGCTGGAGCAGGTCATGGAAACAAGCTGGTGACCTTGGAGAGACTTTAATCAATGGTGTAAGGGGTTGTATTTGAGGGAAATCCCTGAAGTGATTTCACATGGATAAAATGGGTCAGGGCAATCTACACGAGCTCAGGGAGCGCTGTCAGCAATGGGATTATGGAAGTAGAAGAGGCCTTTTCTTCAGGCCAGTGTCCATCCAGATCTCCCGCCCGTGCTGGGACTGTCCTTCTCAGGTGTGGCTGTGCTGGGGAGCCCCACATCCAGCCTGTGCTGCCCTAACTGAAGCAAATTACCACTGATTGATACCTTCAGCATGGACTTGGCAGAGCCAGGAGGGATCTCGGGGCTCGGGAGTGGCACACACCTTGCAGGCAGGTGGCTGGCAGCCTGAGGATGGGGACTGCAAGATCTGTGGAGAGGCACAGCCAGTGCTTTGTCTTCCCTATCAGCTTCTGATGAGTTCAGGTCCATCTATTCTCCACCATGTGCATGGGCTTGTGGATGTGCTTTGTGCTTCTATCCTTGTTACTTTTCTCCCTATTTCAGTCCAGTTTGACTGTGGCCAGTCCCTGGTAGAGGGGAGGGAAGGAGAGAGGCAGAAAGGGAAGAGGAGGGTTAATCCAATCCTTTTATCTTGCCTTTTGTCTAATTAAAACCACAACAAATGGCACAGTTTAGGTTTAAATGTAATTGTGTTTAATGAAACATTAAGGGCAATTAAAGGAGCTACCGTGTCAGCCTCTCTATACCCTCCAGGGTTATAATGGTCTGATGAAGTGCTCTTACTGGCTCTCTTGGCAGGGGGCTGTTAATTGCGTTAGAAACTGATCGTGGTTTTCTTTTTAATACGGAACTTTCTCTGGGTATCCATCTCGCAGGCATTTGCTTGTGATCGGTCTCTGGAAGTTGGGAGCAGCACATGGCCACGGTGGCTGCCCAGAAGGATGGGTGGGGCACTGGGGCTGCTGAGGTATCCTCCCTCCTTGGCTGAGCCCCTGACCTTTGGTCTGAACAGTCACTGGAGGCACCCTCTGAAGCTCTGAGGCCTGAGTTCCCTCTCTAATCTGGCTTTAGTGTTCATGGGAGACAATGCCTTATGGGGTTTTTTTGCCTGGGAAAGGTTGTCCTGATATAGTCAAGTTAGTTTTAGAGTTGTCAGCAAAAAGGAAAACATATTGTGCAAACTGAGATGATTCATGCTTGTAAATATTATATAGTTACTATCAATCTCAGACTTTTAAAAGAAGCACCTAGAGGTCATTGCTGGAGATTTCACAAACACAAAAATTTGTCACCTTCCTCCTTAAAAATGCAGCCTGAATTTAAAGCCAGTTCCTCACATTTTAAGACTTTGACTCATGCCTGACTCATGCTGTTTTTAAAAATACAAATGGGAGTTGGCAAGAGTGTGATAAACTGAGGCATGGAGGGAGAGCAAAGGCAGCCGCAGCACTGCCACGGAGGTCAGGCTTCCCCCACACCATCCCCAAAGGTAACCCAGGGGGACCCAGGAGCAGAGCCAGGAACAGGATGCCCTGCTCTAATCGCTTTCCTGCATCTTGAAGAAATAAGCACTGCCAGGGCAGCAAAATAAATACCAGTTTAAAAAACTGGTGGTGTAAGTAGACAGCAAATAGTCCCCTTGCAGAAGTAAGGCAGACTGGGCCCTTTCTTTGTCTTTGCTGCCTCTGCATATAGAAACTGTGACTTGAAAACAAGGTTAACTGCTGCCTCCTGAACATGGGGCAGGTTTGACAGCAGCTCTGTGGCAGCAAAGCTGCCTTCACATCCCTGACAGGATGACTGCTCTGTAAATCTTAGTAAAAGATGTCACAGCAACACGTGTCCCCCAGAGACTGGGAGGGGAAGGGAACAATATATGAGTGAAACCTCTCTCTAGCGTCCTGCCATCTATTCCGCAAGTCTTAAGAAAATGTGCCATTGTGCTGCCTCCATTTATCTCAAATAAATATGGAGGGAAACTTCTAAAATAAGAGGCCTCTAAATATTTTTTTTTTTTAAGACAGAGGTTACTTTTTAACATAAAAGACTTTTTTTTTTTCCTCTCAGCACATTTTCCCCTTGGTTTCATAAATAAATAACTTAATGCACCTCCTTGTCTCCACCTGCTTCCTGCCCCACTCAGCGGGTGCTTCCTGAGGCCGTGGGGAGAGCCAGCCAGTTATCTCAGCCTCCAACAGCTCCTCGGGATCCTCCGGCCTTTCCACAGCATGAGGAGGAACAGATGGACCCTTATCTCCATCTTGCAGCCCAGGAGCCAAAGCCTGTGGAGATCTGGGACATATTCATGCTCACTCAGGAAACCTGTGGTTGATCAGGAGCTAAATCCTGTTCACTTTTTTGGGCGGGGGGTAGGGAATTGTGACTTGGACATAACAACAACAACTGAATTTTTGGATCGTGGCTTCCCTTAGCAGCCATTGTGGACTGACTGACTGTGGAGGTTTGTTTTACTGGGTTGTGTTCGTGTGGCTGTGTGTACCTCAGGTGACAGGTGCCTGTGGCTTGTGATGGTGCAGAGGTGCCACACAGCTCTTGGTGAGCTGAGTGTGCTGTGGTGAGCAGCTCTAACTTGCCCTGGTCCTCAGTGGTAGGATCCAAGCGAAGGATTCTCCCTCTTCCCTGGTGTTGAGATAACCAAAGAGGTATATTCAGGGCTGGCAGTGTTTTTCATTAAAAGGGTTTTTTTTTTCCCCCAAACTCAAAAGTATTCTGTAAGTGTTTCTACCCAAGACTTCTATTAATTCTTTTCCAGACTCTGTGGCTGCTGGGTGCCCAGATTTGGTATCACCTGTGCCGCCTTGTCCCTAGCAGTAGGAAATCAAGGAAAACAAAAGTTTTAACCTGAGGCTTTCCTGCCATGGCCCTTGGGGTGCTGTTGGGTAGGTCTGCCCATGCCCATAGGAGGTGTTTTGCATAGCAATATGAAGAGTTTTTCTCCGATTCCCCCATCCTTTCATGCTTGAAGAGCTCCGTGGCAACAGAGGAAGTTGTCTCTAAGGAGGATCGATCTTGCCCTTCACAGAGATTAGGGGCCTCTCCTTGGTCTGGGATGAACTCCCTTGCTCCCAGGGAAGCTGCATGGACTGTTGTGTTTCACTGTGATCATTATTATTTTTCTTCCCCCTTTTGTGGATCCAGAAGGCTGTTCCACAAACCCCTCACACTTTGTGCTCCAAGATCCCTCAGTCCACCTCTCCTCGCTTTTCCTTGGACCATTGCTCTCCTTGTGATACCAGCCTACAGAACAGTGGGCATGTGAAAAAGGGGTGGGGAGGATAAATTAGATCATCCCCACTCTGGGTACACTGATCCTCATCATCTCCACTGCCTCACCTGTGGCCATGTACCATTTCTGCTGTGTGCTGCTGAAGTGGTGCTGCGGGAGCAGGGACAGGGCATTCACACTGCTTAAGTAAAACATAATGATTTAAGTTTTATTTAATTTAAACAATAAAATGGCCATTAAACAAGTTATGCATTGACCACCTTACCATGCCCTCTAGTGCTAATCCTGATTAAGTGTCTTTATTACTTGGCTCAGTTGGCCTTTTTTAAATGACAACGAAACACTTGATAGCACGAGTGCAAACTCTTTCCCTCTTGGCAATTATCTCCCTTCCTACTGAGTTTTGCAGGAGGAAGGAGAGGGGGAGAGGGAAGGAGAAGGGAGAGCGGGTTGGCCAGGGGAGAAATCCAGCAGCACCTGATCCGTTTATCACACAGATATGCCATAGTGGAGGCTTAATGGAGATTTAAATAATTCAGAGCACTCAGCCCCGCTAAAGCTATATAATGAGCCTTCTGCACTGTGAGCCACTGCTCGGCTGAGCATACGAGCAGGGAGGTCGTGTGGTTTTTCCATGCATAATTAAAGGGATAAAAGGGGATTTAGAGCAACAGTGTTACAATGAAGCATGCGGACAGAGGCTTCACTTTTATTTAACTTGGAAATGCCGAACTGTTTTTGACTTGCAGAATAAGCTTCCCTCTTCCCTTTTATCTTTTTTTTTTTTTAATATACATAGAAAAAACCATGTTTTTATATATGTTTCTCCTGTTCTTTACTGACCTATCCCTGCTCCCCTCTGTCACTTGAGCATGGGGTTGTCTCTGAAGAGGATTCACAGTGATTCTTGTTTCACACTGGGACAGCAGCTCTCTCCTCTGTGGCTATTCAAAGTGGAACAAGCAGGCATGAGCTAAGAAGCCTTTTCCAGCATGTTTCATGTTCCCTTTGTTTCTGCTAAAAGGAGTGGCTCCAGATGAAGAGAATGAGAAGGAAGTTGGGAGGAGTACTGGGGGTCACTTTAACTGTGTGATTTACCATTTTCTACTGTGTTGTTTACAAAAACTGGCACAAAATGGACGGATGGGTCTGAGACAGCTTGGTCATTCCTGGGTTTTATTGCTCCTTTCTGCTCCTCTGCCCTGTTCTTTCACGAGCAACCAGCCTTCACAGCCCCTGAGATGCTGTGTGGGGCACTTGGGTACCTGCCTGCTGCACAGCTGGGCCAGGAATGGTGATTCTCACGCTGCCCTTCATCAGCTTGCTGTATCTGATCTGCCCTTCAGCCTGTGCTGTTGACAGAAGGAGAAAATGGCTTTGCATTATCCTCCTCCTAGGAAATGGATGTTTTTGTGCTGAAAGTTGCTATCAACCACATCTGGAAAACTCTGCAGGTCTATGGTGGTGGTGGTGATAATTAACACATCTTTCATTAACCCCTTAGGCCCAATCTGCTGTGGGAGAGCTTCTCAAAGCAAACAGGCCAGGTTTCATCACAGCTCTTCCCAGCTTGAATGAGTCTCCCTGCACTTCCCCCTGTGGAGTGGGGGCAAACTGAAGGCAGCTCCAGTGGTCTGGGGGATCCTGAGAAGGCTGAGAAAGAGAAGCATAAACTCACCTGTAGTAAGGTGTTGCCCCAGGTGACCAAGGAAGGTGAGCTCAGTTTGGCATGGCTGCAAAATGAAGTTCATGTTGTGGGTGGAGATTAAAGAGACGTTCAGGCTAGCAAAGCAAAGGTTGAGAGGGGTTCCTGCTCCTCCTTGTACATAGGGTGGAGAACCATTCTTCCAGGTCAAGATCAAGACAAAACACTGAGTGGTGAGGGCCCCGTTGGAGTGGTGAGGTCTAAAAACCCAACTGGTTGCAAGAAGATGTGTGATAACTTGCAGAAAGGGATTCTATGATATTTCCACCTGCAGAGTACATGGATCATTAAATCAGGAGGTCCTTTCTGCCCTTTGATCCTTAATAACCCCTTTGCCCAGGGCTGTGGGAGGCACTGCAGCAGCTCATGGCTGACTCCCTGCACAAGTGTGCCTATGTTCCTCAGGTCTCTCCCGCCTTCACCACTGTCCCCAGGTAGAGCTTCAGAGCTGCTTGTCACTGTGATGTACAGCCAGGAACACAAGCTGCTGCCACACTTAATCCCTAGAATTAATTTATTATTTTCCTTTAGATAAAGAAAACAAGAAGGAATCTGTGGTCACTGCATTCACCTTAATGGCATGTGTCTATCAGTTATTGGTTGCTGAGTGGGAAGCCAGGGCTACTGTGTCATCCTGCATGGTCACTGTAATGGAAACATCCATCTTGTCTCCCTCAATGCACACTCTCCATTTAGGAATTTCGAAAACACTTCTGTCAAATATCACACTCTGCACAATCCTGTTAGTAGGGCTGATGAATGGAGTCTCAGATTAAGACCGATCCCTCTGATAACCACAGTGCTGTAGGAGAGTCATCTGCTCAGTCAGAGCTATTTATTATATCTGATTAGCTGGGATGGCAATCTTCACAACCCACTGTAAATTCTATTAGGGGCACTCTGAGGCCCAGAAATGCAAATTAGACTTCCCAACACCCATATGCATACATATCGCCTCTCTTAGCAAATGGGTAATTTCCTCACATTTATTTCAATGTAGTTACAAGAGAGATGTTGATGCCTTCCCTTTGCCAGGAGGGGAGGGAGAGGGATGAGGGGGACACTGCTGGGTGGTCAGGCAGCCCCACATTCTCTTTACTCTTCATTGTGAGACCCTGCATGGCAGCAGCTCCAGCAGATACGCTTTGTGACCCACAGCTTTCTGCCTCGCAGCTCCCACTAGCCCATACCCTTACAGGCATGCCCATCCAAATGGGTGCTCAGGAGCACAAGTCTGCACGATGCTGGAGAAACCTCGTGGGAGGCTGCCTGTGGTGAAGGTCGAAAGGCAGGGCAGGCCCTTCACTCGATTTTTTTTTTTTTCTCCTTTATTTGATTCAGGCCCCAGGCAGCTCCATCTGACCCCAAGTCAGGTTGGAAGGTCTGGCCCTCCTCTGGCACAGCTGTGGCAATAGGAGCACGACAGGATAGGTTTGCTGAGCAGCTCCATTAATAATCATTGGTCAGTTGTTCTGAGGATGTGCATAAAAGGCACATTTTAATTAGATTGTTTTTCTGGATGATGTTAGTGCAGGTCACTGAGGTGCCTTTGACTCCAGTGCAGTTGGCATTAGGTGCATTCTTTCAGGAAAGAAAGGCTGTGTCCCGTGGGCAGCTCACAGTATATGCATCCACAAGTTACATTTGTTTGTGTTGATTAATTCTGCCAATAACGGAAGGAATTTACTAAGGGCAAGCAAAGCAAAGGTTATTTGGGAGCTAACAAGCAGCACTGCTGGTGGTTTGCTTTCTTCTTCTGGTCATATTTTAAGAATAATTTTCATAATGGCTCATTAATGTCTGCATTATATAATCCTTTAGTAATACACATTATGTAGTAGTGTACTAGCCATTGATCTAAGGGTTAGGTTCATCAAAACTGGTTATTCTCTGATTAATAGGTTTTTAATAAATCCTTTTTTTAAAGGGTAACTGAACGTCTTAAAGAATAACACTGACATAAAATCTGATCTTTATCTTTTCCCTACCTTAAGTTCTTATACCTGTTGGGTAGGATGCTTACAACATCTGTGTCCCTTTGATGTGCTTCCCACTGTGTGTGTTTCCCTATGATTTTTATTAGGGCGAGCTGCTGCAATGCTGCATGGCTAAAAGAAAATTCTTACAGCGCTGGAGGTACCTGGCAGTGTATTTGAATCTTCTTAGGCAGTTAAAAAAAATAATTCCCGACACGGTGAATGAAAATCTTATCTGGGCATGATAAGGATCCCTTGGTCCCTGTAATATAATGTAGTTTGTTTCTTCCAGCCTCACAAATGCTTTTGTTATCTTTGCTTTGATTTTTTTTCTTCTCCCCTCTGTATTGCTTTGATTTATTTTTTTCCCCTTCCCTTTTCTCTTTCATCACTGTTGCTTGTAAATCCTTCCCTTGGTAGAGATTAGAGTAGGAATGAGTGATAGATGCTGTAAGTAACAGGAGCTAATTTTACCCCTGATAATGGCTCTGTGGTTTGTACAGACTTCACTGTGCTGATGCAGACATGCACCTGGGGGCCCATCCTGTCTGTGCCCCGCTGGGCACTGGGGGCTGAGCTGCTGGGCAGGATGGGCTCTGTGCTGGAAAAGGCTTGTTCTGGGAAGAGTCTCTGCCAGTGCTTCTCACCAGTGAAGAATTCCCTCCAAGCCCACAAATAAAGCAATAGCCATTTTTGGGTTTTCCATGAAGTGTTTCACCTTCTGCACAGGAGTGTGCATGTGGTTGGAGTGCGAGAGGGCGTGATCTGCGTTGGGTTCAGCCCCATGTGTGGGGAGAGGATTTCCCTGGCACCCACACAGCTCCCAGCCCAGCAGGGAGGATTTTGGGGTGTCATGGGTAGGTGCCATGGCAATGGCACTGGAAACCCCTGCAGTAATACCACCAAGCGTTGCTCAGGGTGGCACTACTCACTGCTGAGACCTCCTTCTGGAGTTAGGACCTGCATATTGCTACTGTGGCATGATGCCAGCTCTCCCTGTGAGCCACTCTTCCTAACAGTGAGGGCTGGGAGTTCAGAGGCACTGCTGTCCCAGCCTTGTCTGCCTCCCAGAGTGGCCTAGTGCTCTGTGGATGAGCTCCTTCTTGTTGCTGCTTTGTGCTCATCTTGTGCTACCTGCAGGGAGGGAGTGCAAGGCTATGGATGACAGGAAATGCCATAGCCCACAGGTCAGAAGGGACCAGAGCTACAAAGGAAAAGGGCTGCAGCAGTGGGGAAAAAGCACTGTGGGACTGGCTCATCAGTGCCCTTGACCTGCTCCTCCCTGGTCATGCCCTTGGTGGAGGATGGTGTTGAATTTGGCCCTGCTCTTTCCCTGCATTAAGTCAACACTCGACAGTTAATTTTTCCTGATGTTCTTACAAGGGACTGAGTTCTGGGAGGGGATTTGCACAGCAGATGAAAGATGGCTGAAAGGATGCTGGAAGTCTGAAGACCCTTGAAGAACAGCTGTCACAGCCAGACTCCAATGCAGATGGGTGTGCTCTGCTCGTTTGAAATTGCAGCTGCAGTTCCCATGAGGGTTGTTCCCTCCTCTGGCCTGTACTGGTGAGTTTGATTACCGTGGGTTATGTTCCAGCCTCAGAAGGGTTGCAGTGATCGTGGTTAACTGTTTGTCCTTGGATAAAGGCTGAGTGAAATCTTTGCTTTATTAGTGTGACACAGTCACATCAAGCCTCCGCACTGTTTAATACCAGTAGTAGGGACTGAACGGATCTGGTAAGGTAGCTCGCTGTAGTGCTGTCCCCTCTTTGCTACTTATGAAGCAGAGCCAGGCCAGCCCTTTATTTTGAAGTATTTCAGGTGTAGCAAGGTGTGTTCTTCATGAAGCTGTTACTGGTTAGAGAGGTGGAGGAAGGATAATGGTGCAAACTGGCACAGCTGTTCCAGCCCTTTTCCAGTGTGGGCTGGGAGCCGCTGATGGCCTCTGATTGTTGGTGACTTTCTTAATTATGGTTGGAGAAAAACAGGGGGTGGATAGAGAGCAGATGCCATTTGTGAGGCCAAGTCTTCTGCTACTTGCAGTGTCTGTGGTAAGTAGAGCTTTGCTATGAAATAGCTTGTGCCTGTTGGGAGTGTTTGGGTGTTAATTCAGTGTGGTTTTGCTGCCTTTTGATGGGGTAATGGTAATCTGTGTAATTACAGGGTAGTTTCTCATTAATAACTGCTTCAGTCATTTCTCCCTCCTGCCTTCCCCACCAGTTTCTTTTCTTCTGCAGCTTAGAATGATATTACTCATAGAATCATAAGTATTTCTTTTCTCTAATGGAAATACATGCAGTGCTATGCAAAGTAGGTACAGGACCTGAATGCTGTAACAGGTTGGTCACTGGGACAGTCATCATTCACCCCTGCAGTGTGGAGTCAGATGGCAGCTGTGGGAGAGGAGCTGCAGGTGTTTTCCAAGCCATTGGTATTATCAATTGCTCTCCTCACCCCTCTGGAGCACCACCAAAAGAAAGCGGGTTTGTGCACCTTTTGGTCTTATTGTGGTTGCTTTGGACCCAAACTTAGAACCACAGAATCATTTATGTAGGAGAAGACCTGTAAGATCACCAAGTTCCACTGTTAACCCAGTGCTGCCAAGTCTTTTATCAAGGGAAACCCAGTTTTTGACCTCTTTGGCTATGCAGGCTCTTTTCTCCTGTGTAATGTTCTGTCCTTCATCTCCTTTCTTTTTTTATGGCGTCTTTGCATTTTCTATCATATTTTCACAGTGAGCTGAAAAGGAAATCAAGAATATGCCAAAACATTCATCATCTCTTTTCTTTTCAAAATAGCATTAGAAGTGAGGCCTGTTTCAGGGCCTGTGCATTGAAAATTACGCAATCCAGAGCTGAGAAATTGAAAAGTCTTGTGAACATTGGTTTGAATTTTTAACCAAATTCCTGTCAGCTGTATTTCTTCTTTTTATATATTTTCCTTCTATTAATATTCTAGTGAATGGCTTTACAAGAAACAATGAATTTTAAACAAAGCATGGAAGACTTTTCCAGAGAATGAATTTCAAGTCTTAAATGTGCGTATTCTTGCTGGGCTCTGAGAGGAACCACCCTCTGCAGAACAGAGACATGACATTGATTCCTACATCCAAAATCAGCCAGAGTATCTTGTATTTTGAATACACCCAGCAAACAGCTTAGGAGAAGATGGGTATCTTCTTCTCTTGTTTTGCACCAGTAAAACCAGAAGAGAAGTGGAGACAGAACTCACTGAATCATGTATGGGGCAGAGACTTTCACATAACTCTGTTTTTGTCATGAAAAAGACTCAATATCCTGACAGATTCTGAAAGAGCTTTCTGTTTCAGGAGGAAAAGGTAGGGTGTCTTTCTTGTGAGCTCCTGGGTGACTTACAAAGCTAAAACCACATTGTCTTCAGAGGTGCTCCGCACCTGCAGCTCCTCCTGGAGTCACTGTGAATCAGGCTGGTGGCACAGACCCTGCTGTCCTCTTGAGAGATCTCCTTTTTTTGCTTCTTTCTGGTTGTCTCCTGACGAACTTGGGAGTCTGTGGTTAGATTTTTCTGCTTGGTTTTCATTTCCTTTCTGCAGAGGAACAGTTTGTGGGTTCTACATCCTGCCTCTTCACCGCAGGTTTGTAACAGATTGGTGTGGGGAGCCAGTATTCCCAAAGGCAGGACTGAGCAGGCCTGAGGCTCCTGTGGTGGTCCTGGCACAGATGTGTTCCAGCCATCGCCCAGACTTTATTAATTTCCAAACATCTCTGGAGATAATTGTGTTCCCCTAAGGCAGGTGTCCAAAAGGATCGAGGGTACAGCTCACAGGTGAGCCTTGTTAGGGAAGAAGAGCTGCTAAAAGTCGTCTCCTGCAGCAGGAGGGCCGACGTCACCTGCTGGCAGGCAGGGCATCCTTCCCCAGAGCTCTGTGCCCTCTGCCTGAGCTGGAGACAAAAATAAGATGCCTTTAGCAGAACCATGACCTTCACGAGTACAGACTCACATAAACCCAGCCCATGGGATCCAGGGTGAAGGGGTGATGAGGAGAAGCAATTACATCCTGACACAATAACAAATATGAGAGGCTCAGTGCCAGTATTGCAGTGCATGAGTTCACCCTGGAACTTGCAGGCCCCTGGAGTTTTCTCCCAGGAGCACTCACCCCATGGTGCTGTGAGGTGCCTCTCCTGAGGCTGTGTGATGGTTGACATTCACTGTTCAGCTCTGCCATGGAAGAGGCTGTGGGTGAAGAGTCTGGACACTTCCTCAGGGTCCTCTGAGGGTCACTGGGCTTCAGCAGGTGTGGGTTTAACTTCCTTTACGCATTGTCTTTCCAGAAAGCAGGCACCACTGCTAAGGAGAGAGGGGAAAGTTGTGTGGGTGGGAGGAGACCTTTCCTCTGCTTGAGGGATGAGGTGTCATCAATCTATGTGAAACCAACTCTTTCTGGCTCATGCAGGTGGATTTGGGCAACCCCCCTTCCTTTCTAAGCCCAGCCTGCCTCCTGCTGAGTCAGCCAGAACTAAATGCTCCATCCCCCCTGCCAGCAGAGGCAACCTGTGCTAATGTGATGCAGGTCCCACGCTGCTGCTCCACTGCCGTTCCATCTGATTTGCTGGTAGCCTCCCTGCTTTGAAGGCAGCCGTTGTGTTATCGTGTCAGAAGGTAATTAAATAGACCCCAATTCTTTTAATTACTGCTCTCTCCTCGGTACATGCCTGCATACAGGGGTGAAGTGAAGGGTATGGAAATAATCGCTGACAGATCACAGCTGGAAATCCGTGGCACCTTGGATAAACATTGAAGCAAAGGCACTGCACGCAGCCCAGGCGGCTCGGTTCTGCAATTGTTGTGAAATCTGTCTGAAGAGATTGGGGCAGGGAATTGGAAAACATGGCAGGCTCTCTTCTCCAGAGAGCAGGATGTAGCAAGGGGCTGGGAGATGGCGATGAGAGCTGTACCCGATACACCGAATGGGTTTTGTTGCTGTTGGCAGGAATCTTCAGACAGAGGTGAAATAAGCACATTAGTGGGATGCACCTCACCGGGCCAGGGCAGCAAGGTGAAGGAACACTGAGATCTGGCAGCTTATTAGAGATACAGGTCACCATTCATCCCTTGTCACTGTTGTGCTGACAGGGCTCTGATGCTGAGAAGATGGATGAGCCCTGGGTTGGGTGTCTTGGTGCTTCCTCTGCCTGGAAACCAGAGCTGGAATGAGACAGAAGTGACTCGAGATCCTCCCATGCGCCGTCCTTTATGCCAAGTGGTGTGAGGTGATAAAAGCATCTTTGGCTTGCACCTGTGCAGCTGTTCCTCACATGAGGTGAAAATGTTGTTGCCTTTGAAGCTGTTGGAGGTTTTCCTCCTGAAAGTCAGGGTGTGGGAGTTCTTCAACAGTCCAGCTCCTGGTGGGGTGTTCCAAGGTGTTGGATCGTAGAGAGTTGATTTAGCAAGGCACAAATGCTCCTGAAATGTCTTGCTGCAGACAACATGGTGTTTTGCTTCTTGTTCTCTCATATTTATGCTGCAGTCTCTAGAAAAATCATCAGCTGCTGGTATCTGAATGCATTGCTATTGCAAGGCTGGTGGAGGCAAGGCAGGCAGGCAGCAGCGCCATAGCTGGAATAAATATTTCAAAAGTATGACCAGAAGCATCTTTCTGGGACTAAAGCTTGGTTGCTTGAGAGCCAATTCTGCTTTATTACCTTTCCCTTTACCTGCCTTTCTGGTTCTAAAAAGGTCTACTAATGCCTCATGGGGTTAATAAACCAGGAGTGGAGGCAGGAGACTTAATTTTGAGTCCTGTGCAATTTATGGGCTGGGGAAGTTGCTGCTCACCAGGCGTCCGGAAGGCAGCAGAGCAAGCGGTGCCAGGAAGGGGCTGCGTGCAGCTCGTCTGTTCTGCTCTGCTCAGTGGCACCAGCCACGAGGGCGTCTGAACATGTGTCTGTCGTGGTTAGACAAGCAACGAGAGACCAAAGATGGGCCTGTTTTCCCCCCCACTTGCCTGTTGCTTTTTATAAAGGATCAGGCCCTGATAAATCCCCCTGTAATCTGTTGCCCTCTTGGTGAAGCTGTTTCCTCCTTTGGATGATGAAAAAGCCTTTTTTTTTTTTTTTTATCTCTGGGGCTCTGGGGTTAAAATAGGACAATAACTGAGAGCCAGTGGTGCCAGAATGGGCAATGAGGGCAGTTTTATCTCCTGAGCTGCTGACCAGCCTTGCCTGCACAGCTCAGGTGGCCCAGGTGAAGGGCAGGAATCAGCTCAAGCTCTCTCCTCTGGACTGATACCAAAGCCTGGGATGGGTGGTACCAGCCTGGCTGGGCTGAGCTACTGGCATTCATGGATCGTGCTGGCAAAAGCAGGACTCTTCTCTGTGAGTTACTGGTCTGCTTCCAGTGTTTCACAGGAGATGCTTCCTTCCCTGGGCTGCAGACACACTGCCTTTCATTCTTCTGGGATTGGCATTACTCATGTCCTCAGAATCTGCTTCCAGACAAAGCTCATGGGGCACTTACGCAGGAAACGGTTCCATTTTTTGACTTGTTTTTTGCAGTGTTGATTGTATTCTCTCCAGTGTCGTTTGCTTGTGGCAAGTGAAACAGTACCTGAGCCTGAGGGGAAGATATCAAGGACAGGGTTGTCTAATTCCTGTGGGAAGTCAGCTGGATGCTGTGCCTTGGAATCTTGCTAATCTTCATGATCTCTCTGGGTTTAACCTGAGCTGATGAGATTAGGGCTTGTGCAGATCGTGTTGCTGTGTGCATAGCAGGGGCTTCCTTCACAAACCACCCCTGCCTTTTGAACCTGCACCCACCCCACCCCAGTGCATGGTTCCTGAGGGGCCTGCTTTCTTGGTGAAAGTTCTTCCTCCTTTAGAGGACCTTCTGGGATCAAGGTGAAGCAAACCCTATTTCTCTCCCCTAATGTAGGCCACTTTTTTTTTTTTAAATAAAGCCCTTTTTGGAGCAGTACTTCTGGTTCAAATCATTTGGACTTACACCAGTAGCTATGGCAAGAGATGGAATCCTGCATTTTCTTTTTGCCACCACACCCCTCCCTGGTTTTCAGTCTGAAGGCAAGAGCCTGATTCATGACAGTGTCACAGACCAGCTAGGACCCTACAGGTGACCCTGAGTATCTTGGCGCTATTGAAAGAATTCCACAGGATGGAAATAGCATGGAGACTACAGACAGAACATAGCTTTAGTCTGTCTGACCCCTCAGCCCCTGGCTAATTTTCATGGGTATTATTTACTGCTGAAAAATACTACATGCTTAAGTTATAAGCTGATTTTAAATCAAGGCAATTCCATGGCCATCTGTGGAACTACATCAATTTATACCTGCTGGCGATCTCAGCCTGTGTTGATATATCTTCTTGGGTTCCATAAAAAATGATTTTTTCAGAAGCTGACTTGTTAGCTAAAGAAGCAGCAATGATATTTTAACAACACTATTAGGCTGTTTGATTCAGCATTTTCATTGATCGATGTCCTTAATGTGGCAGAAGGATGGCTCCATTTTCCCATTACTTCTGTGTATCCAGCCTGGCCAGCCAAGCACTTTGGTGTGTGGGAAGCACTCCTGCTTACCAAAACCTGTTGTTGTGCTACAGACTGGTGTGCCCATGGCAATTGTAGATCGAAGGTGGAGATTTCCAGTTGTGACTGCATTTGTGCAGGAGCACAGAAGTAAAAGCAGCCATGGTGTGATGACCCACCCAAAAAGGGGAAGGAGGTGCTTCCTTTCCCACTCTTGCTTCTGCTGTCTCAAAACAGACAGGGATGAAGAGTGAATTAGGATGGGAAGGGAAACATTTGCACTAATGTCCCCATGCCTCACCAGTGAAATGGTAAAATGTTTGGGATAAGTAAAGAAAATGAGAATTTTAATCGTTTTGGGCTGCCATTTTAGAGGTGATCAGGTTTCAGCAGAAAGATTGTTTATCCTGTCTGGGCCTCCATCTACACAGCAAATGAATGAGTTTAATAATGGCTCTAGCAAGGTCCTTATGACACTGTATGTTCTCAAAGAGCTTTGAGGTCTTCCTTTGAGCACACAGCATGGGAACGAAGTGCTGCTGCCTTACAGCTGCTAAGCCACTTCTGCATCTGGCTCCAAGGACTCTCAATTATTTCAAGATGCTGAGATGGGAGTGTGTTCTGGTTCAGTGCAGTGCACGTGGACATCAGATATCCTCTTGTGTCAGAGCAAGAGGTTGTAGACAGCAAGTGTCTCTGAAAGGAAGTACTGCCTATCCTCTCCAGGTATAAATCTCAGGGAAGCAGCTCTGTGCTTTGGGTTAGAGGCTGTGGTTAGAGAGTAATGAGGCCTTCCACACTGGCAATGCATTGTGGTGATGCTGAATTTAATGGATTCCTTAGGGTCTTTGCACTCTTTCTGCAAACATTTCCTCCCCAGCCAGACATTCAGAATACACTGTATGTTTCCTCCACCCCTTCCCTGCTCTGCAAACATGATTTTTATATGGTTTTGATGGGTTTTGCATAGTGGTTTTTTCATGCTATTTAGAGGATTTATGTGTCATAGGTTAATATACGTTAGTGTTGCCATGGATTTGTACAAAAATGGCTTTTGTTCTCAGCCCTGGACTTTAGGAAGCCTCTTTGAGTAGCTCTCAAATGGTCTCTTATATTTTGTTGGCAAACAAGCTCTTCTGATTCCTTCATCTCTCAGGTCAGACCCAAAAGTAACAGCACCTTATGGTAATGCTGGGGTCCTGTGTTAAGCAGGTGTGGGCTTAACTCTCCAGTTAGTGAAATGCTGTCAGCCAGCAGTGATTGCAGAGAAGCCAGGTAACTTAGCAAAGTGAATGTGTGCTTACCAGATACAGCAGCCAAGTTCTTGGGGCCTGAACCTGTGGTACCCTGTCCTTTCTCAAGCAGAGGGAAGTTGGCTGCCCACTTTGCCAGCACATCTTGCAACACAGGCAGACTCCATCTATTTTTCTTCTCTTCATTATCATCTTGTTCTTCTTTTTCCTCTCCTCCCAAATTTTCACCCCTCTTCAGGGAAAGCATTAGCTGGTGTGAGAAGTGCCAGCAATACTCGAAAGCATGTCCTTCCTTTATTAGCCCTGCCTCAATGCAGAGGAACATTTGCCTGCAGGTTGGGTGGTGATGTGCAGGCCCATTAAGACTCATCTGTTAGCTCATGACAGCACTTTAGGCTGTTTCTTCATGTAGAAAAGGAATACTGAGTGCTGGAGGGAAGGAGGCAAAAACAGTGAACCCAAAAGTTAGAGACAGCTTTGAGAAAGGCTCGTATCTGTAGGAGTCATCCATGGTCTCCTTGCCTCCGGCAGCAGAGCTGAGATTCTCTTTCCCGTGCCACCTGCTGACAGATGCAAATGGCAACTGTGTAGAAATAGCCTGGGGAATAGAAATTTTATATTTCTGCTCCAGATCTTGCAGAAAAGCTCTTGGATTGTGATCAGGGATTAGCTACCCTTATCATCCATCTGTCCTTAGTGCAATAACCAATCAGAGCCTTGCTCTGACCAACTTTGTTTGTAAACTGCAGGAGTGGCACTGCTTTGTAGTGGGACAGCCCCAGGGATCCGGATGAGGATCATCTGCTGGGAAGGTGATTATTGTTCGTGGTGCTAGAGATACAGTCTGAGCCACTTCAGAGGGAACCTGTTAGATTCTGTCTTCTTCCACTCAGTCCTCTGGGATACAGGTAGAGATGGGATTTACTTTGCAGTTGTGATCTGAGAGTTGTTAGAGAACCTCTGCTACAGCTTGTAGTCTTGTGTAAATGTGAAGGCAAATGTGCCTCTTTCCTTGGTGACTCAGTTATTGCTGCTGGAAGGCAAACAAAGCAGGAGCAGGTAAAGTGACAGAGCTGTCCCTGTCTGCCTGGAGCCATGCCCATGCCCTGAGTGTGGGACCAGCTGTCAGGTGATAGTGAGGAGAGGTGGCTTGCTCCAATGATAAATCCAAATCTGTGTCTTTTGGGTTATTTGATTTTAATTTAAAGGATGTAAGACTATACCTCCAAACCTTCCCCAAATTTTACACCTACAACTACTCTTCACATGCTCTTCAGAGGAACCATGTGAAACTGGGTCCTCCTCTCTTGGTCTTCCATGGTCTAATTTTGTAGCCTGGCTTAGTTAGGAGGTCTGAGATCTGGAGATGTGCCATGAAATCAGGAGCCCCTCTGAAGCCAGAGACTGACCAGGGCTGTGCAAATGGATGGAAAAAGGCTTGCAAAGTGGAGACAGTTTCCAGACAAAGGCGGCATGGAGTAATCCCTGAAGAGTAAATGGAAAACAGATTACGTTTGTTCTCAGATCTGTTCAATAATGGAGCAGCAGGCAGCTGCTGGCCTGCGTCCCCCGGGCCCCTGGCAGGAGCAGACAGCCACTACATTATTAATTGTCTGCCGCTGGCAGTCCAGCGGGACGCAGCGGGGCTTCTGGAGAGGAGCCTGGTGCTTTGGGAAGCAGCCCCTTCCTCCTGCCTCCTGGGTTCTTTTAATAAATGTCTCTTCCCTGGAAAACTCTTCTTCATAGCATGGTGTCCACGTGGCTGTGGTCACAAGCACTGCTGCAGCCACAAAGCAGGGAGTTCACCCAGTGTTCTTCATTCCTGTGGCACCTCCCCTGCTCTGGGCATGGGGTGCCACAGCCCACAGTGAAAGGGACTCTTTGCCTCAGAGAGCAGCTGGACAAAGCCAAGGCTGCAGCCTCATCCTGCGTGGGGGAAACTGAGGCACAGTTACGCTGTCACACAGATACACAGACCATGGATGGGCAATACACATCTTCTCATAGTATTTCTTCTTGTTAGAGCTTATCCTGGTCACTGGGAGGAAGTCTGGGGATACTCACTTTCACAGGTGGTTTTTTAGCAGACTGAACCAAGTCCCCATTTTTTTTCCACTGTTCAGTTTTAAACTGGGAAGTGTTTCCCTGCTCATGGCTCCAGGCCTCTGCCAGCCAATAGTTGGCCTAAAGAGCTCTCTCTTGGGCCCCTGTTTTGCCTCTTGTCACCAAGCTTTTCTGCTTCATCTTTTGCTCCCAGGCCCAGTAATATTCAAGCACTTTGGCTGCACAGGTGATTCTTGGTCTGACCTGCAGTGTGGTTGTCTTGGGTGAAAGACAATTTATTTCAAATCTCCAGTCTGTAATGAATATTAATTGCTTTATCTGTTTGTCTTGAAACAATCCCTGCTGATATTCCAGCCAAGGAGTGTGCCTTGGCCTCTGCCCCGACCTTTGTGAGAGCACTGGGTGCTCACCTGATTTAAAAACTCGCTTGTTTTAACCAAGTACATAAGTCATGCAGGGGAGTCTGTGACCCCAACATGAGCTTAATTATTGAATTAAAGGTCAGAACACACATTTGGCGACTTTCACATTGCACCTCCCAAAAAAGAAAGAGCTTTACTAGGAGATGTCCAAACAGAACAATGAAAAATTGTTGTAGAAACTGCGAGTGTTCTTTGCCTTCTTCTTTTCTTTTGTCCATTTTTGCTTTTGCACAGTCCCTGAACTGATAACAGTGGTATGTTTGTGTGAGGAATTCTTCATTTCCCTTCCACAAAATTTCACCTGCTAGTGCTTTCTTTTCTTTTTTTTTTTATTTGTACTTTTTCAATATAATATCGCCTCACAGTGGCTTGCTTGATAATTTTTGCATGAAATGCTAGAAGCTGCCTCCTGTGAAAGCTGGCCTTCTTTCAAGAAACTGCCTTGTTCTGGGGTTTTTTTTGGTTGTTGTTGTTTGTTTTGTTTAGATTTTTTTTAAAGTGGAACCAACCAAAGAAAATGTTGTCTTTTCCTCTAGCACCTGGTGTAATTGGAATGTTGCTGTGCTCATAGTGGGGTGTGGACTGCCTTGGATTACAACTATACCCACATGTATTTTTGACTGCTGCTCACCTAAGCAGTAGCTCACATTTAGAAAGCCACCCATGGATTTTTTCCAGCTGGAAAAAAATAGTTTTCTTCTTCCATCTTTTTAAATTGAGAATGTTTTCCTTCTAGACAGGGATTTTCTTTCATCATTGTGTTCCTCTCTCATCATGAAGTGACAGAACATATCCTGCTGCCTCTAGCAGAACTGCAGCCAGAGGGGAATCTGTTGGGAGCAGGTATCCATGGAGAAAGGATTAGGCCAAAGAAAGGTGGTGGAGACCAAGTTATCAATGCCCCCCTGGCAGACCCCGAGAGGCAGTGTTTTGTCATCTGCAGTGTCTGAGGGTTAAACCCCAATATGCAGGACACATCCCACCAGAACAGGCCAGGCCAATATCCTCGTGTCCTTGTACACCTACAGGAGGTGTGGTGGCAGCCTCAGGAGAAAATCACTCAGAGGTGACTCAGCACTCCAGACCTTGGGAATCTGAGAGTTACCAGACAAGATTTTATCTGCTCCTTATTTTTGTACACAGCTATTTTTTCCTTGTTTTCTTGTTTTTTCCTTTTTCCTTCAGTCTGCCATCAGTCTCTTTGTGTTTGCAGCTTCCCTGCAGTGGAAGGGGAGGGAAAGTCAGGCTCTTTTGGTGGAAAGGGAAAAGAGGATCACTGGTACCATAAGGATGCTTGTGTGCTTGAAAGGAGTGTGCAAACTATGAATGTCCCTGGACCTGAAGGCTGGATGATCCATATTCCTTTTTATACTTTACTGGAAGAGTGCAGAGGAGAGAAATGAAGTCATACCCACTGAATAAAAATAATCTGCTGTTCTGATAAGAACTACATCAATGATATGATAAGAAAGCAAGGGCCACTCTGCTCTCACCCTGGACAGGTTACTGGGCACAAGCAGGGATTTTTTATAAGCAAAAGAGATTTTTACACAGCTCCCAGTTAAGCCAGTGATGGGGAAGGGAAGAAGGAGGCAGCTCAAATGCTCAGCTGGCTGCTGTGCACCTCCAGGGAGAAACAGTTAAATGGAGATGTGAGGCCTTGCCTTGCTTCACAAGGAAATACTCTCTTTTATGTGTATCTTGCCTGTGTTGATATTTGAAAGCTATTTTGGGCCACAACAGCAAATTTAATCCACAGTTTGTTCTCTCTCTAAAGTATTGTACCGTAAAAACTCAGATCAATTTTGACGGCTCCAACTATTTAGATTGGAGAGGAAAGCCAAACAATGAATCACTCTGAATATTTACAGTTGAATTCATCCCAGGGTACCTGTACCCACCTCGCTGAGATGAAAGCATTATCTGAGAGATGAGCAAAGGCTTGGAGGCTCCCAGTTATTTTCCCAGCTTGCATGGAGTGGTGTCCAGGGCTGGGATGTGAGGGGCAATCCAGGGCCAATGTTGCAGAGGGGTCGATGGGTTCAGAGTGGTCCACACACTCCCTTTGGGAAGCTTGAGGATTTATGCTACACTTGTTCTGCTGAGAGTCAAAGCACTTGAACCAGAGTAAATACAGCTTTCTCACTTCCCTGGAGCTGTCTGAAAATGTGGGAAAGATGTGTTCACAAATAATTATACAGTAGTCAATTTTCAGCAGTCCACAGGAAAAAAAAGTCACAATGAAAAAAAGCCCTCACAGTAAGTTATTGAATGAATTCCCTTGGATATCCTACCATGTTATAGCCTAGGCCTATGACTTGATATGCAGGAATCAGTGTTCAATTCTCAGCCCTGGTCCCTTCCTCCTGTGGTCTTTACCCAAGGTGGTCCATTACCCTCCTGTCTCAGCTGGAAAATCTCTCTTCAGGATTTTGCCTGTTGCCCATCACTGCAGCATCTTCCCCATTAAATTGATGGCAATTGCAAAGTCCTTTGCAGCTTTTATGGGCTTCATAATACTTCCTCACAGGGAACTCAGCAGTCTATATTGGCTATCACTGTCATCCTCTGAAATATTGCTGTCATTCACATATGTAACATCCCCAGTCCCAGAGGGGCTGCAGCCACCGTGCTAACTACAAATAAGTGCAGGGATTGCTTTGCTGTTAAAATGCAGCTGCGTCCTGAGTGTAGAGAAGGAGCTGCATGGCCGAGCTACCAGCAAACAGCTTTTTGCTCATTTCTTGGAGGAAGTGACCAGCTATTGGTCAGACACAGGACAAACAATTCATTTTAGAAACCTTCTACCCCTAATGAGAGCAGTGATGTGCTAATTTTTGGCCAGGCTCTCAGGGCTGTGTTAGGTGTCGTGATTTGCTGTGTGAATTTTTTTCCCCTCCTCATTTTTCGGCTTCTGTTTCCTCTCCCAGCCTGTCCCTAAGTGAGCCTCTTTGGAGTTACCTCTCTTGGTGTCCATCAGTGTCTCAGTGTGGCCCTCTGAGGTCCCTGATACCCGAGTACTTCTAAGCTCTGGCTTGAAGCAGTCGTGTAAGACCTTTCCAACTTGTCTCCTGTGTGGCTGAAGACACATCTGACCCCAAAGCAGGGATTGTAATGGTTGAACTGTGAACAGACAGACTGTGAGATGGACAATAGTAGCAAAGCTCTTGGCATGCTTTTCCCTTAATCCAGTGCCTGCCTGCAAATGCCATGGATAGCACAGGCACGACAAGGGCGAGCAGGGCACTGGGAGGGAGAGTGAGAGTGGCAGCTCAGATGAAAGAAAAAGGTGGGGGGCAATCCCTAAAAGTGTGGGTGAATTACTGTTCTGCTTATTCTGCACTGTTTATATGGGGAGAGAGACTTGTTCCACTTGCTGGTGGTGGTGGTTTATAGGAGCTCACGTCTCACCTCCGCTCTAAAGTGCCAGAAGGAGACATATACACGTTACCAGGAAATCATAAAAAGCACCAATAAAGGTCTCGTGTCTCACACGTTGTGGGGACGGGAGCAAGGGGAAACATCAATGTGCTGTGGGTTGAACAGGGCTGAAGGTGTCAGGATGGGGAACAGGCAGGGTGGGATCCCACTCTGCAGACAGAGGGGCTGTGGCAATGCCAGCTAGAGGGTCAGCCTCATTGGTACCAGTATGAGGGATGGTGGGGGTGGATGTTGCACGGGTGAATCCCTCCCTGGGGAGGGAATGCCTCATGCCAACCACTGTGCCACTGACAGCTGAGTCTGGAGGCAGTGGGAGATGCAGCCTCTGTTTCTCCTGTTTTTCATGCTTGGAGCATCCCCTCTCCTAACGGGGTTGGGGTGGTGATGAGAGAGTTTGTCTGTCACAGCCTCAGCAAAGACAGCAAGTGACCCTGGGACTCCATGGCTTGTCCCCTTTTACCTTTTCACTTGTCCTGCTGCTGTGTGCATGGGGATCCCGTGTGCTTTGCTGTGCCCTCCCAAAGGCAGCTGAAGAGAGGCAGAGAAGGGACAGACTTATCACTGTCCCTGGGAGCCTTGCAGCCAGCACTGAAACGTGCACATGCCATCAGCAAAGGGCTAATTGCCTGGAGCAGGAGCAGAGCAGGACGGGAGCACTCCCATGGGTGGATGGCCCCATGTCACAGTGCCTCACAGGGTGGCACAGCTCCCTCACCTGCTCACTCTGCCAGGCAGCTACTCTGGGCAGTGCTCACTGATGCTGGCATTGCATCCAGGGAAGAGCCTTGCTGTGTGGAGAGTAAACAAAATGCTTAATTTACAGCCATTGATTTATCGTGCTGTTTGCTGAAATGATATTACAGTTGGCTGCAAACTAGTTTTCATCCTCTGATAGCGAGCTCCCATCACAACAGTGCTGCAGAAGCTTTTGCTGCCCACCGAGAGCGATGCCAGCAGGAAGCTGGGACATGCCAGCTGCAGCTGGAGAGGAGAGGTCACAGCGTCAGCTGGCACAAGCCAAGGCAGCACTGCACCAGCTGGCATTTGCCCACGCCTGGTGTGCTGCCCTGGAGGGATCTGGTCCTTGCACTGGCACAACACGCAGGCTGTGGACTGAGAAAATTCAGTTTAACTCCTTTTTGTTGATGGATATTGAAGGAAAATAATTGTCCTAAATGCAAAGAAACCTGGAGGAATAGGCATTTGCATTTCTTTTGTTCAGCAGATGTTCTTTTTCTAAGGTTCATGGAGGGACCTGCTTAGTCCATGCCTGTTCCTTGTTCTGTATTTCCAGTTTAGCCTATCATTGACAGAAGGACTCCATGGGCAGCACTTTTTGTTTCTAGTGCTCTCATCACTGTGGAATCCCAAACCTCCTGTCCAGCCTCTGCATACAAATTAAATAAAAAACCCAACCAATTGTGTGTGATTGGTGATCAAAGGTAGAGAGCTTGCAGCCCAACAGGCATTTAAAACAACAATTGAAATTCTCATTGATCTTTTATCGTTGCTGGCTGAGCCTGCCAGCTCTCTGGAAAGCTGTGGTCTGTGTATTACATTTATTGTGACAGCTTCTTGGAGAGAGACTGGGAACTCGTGGGGCAAACACTGGATGGTGGCCAGAGGAAGGCAATACGCACCAGGAAGATGCAACAACTCATTCATTGTAATCGTAACAGCAGGAAAACCGTGGTGGTGGGAGAACAGCTTACTGAGGTCGGTGATGAGAGATGACTTGGTGAACAAGGTCCAATCTGGAGACTGTTTCTTCTTCCCCTCCCTGTGTGGGCATTGCCCATGTGTGTGGATCTCTGAAATGTGCTCTTCTTGTAACATGATGGATTTGCCTTGAATGGCTCTGTAATGGGATACCTTGGAGAAAAATGGCAGAATCCTGTGAAGCACCCAAGGCTGGATTGCTCAGGGGAAGCCCTTGAGTTGCAGCTGCACTCACTGAGCATCCTCCAGACAGGTGGGCAGGATGTGAGTGAAACTGGGAGGGTTGGCCAGTCAGAACCCCCTGCCAGCAGTGCAAACTGGTGACAGCTCAGTGCCAACAACCCCAGCCCAAGGTTACTGTGTTCTGCTGCCTTTTTCTGGGTCTGGTAACACTGGGTTTCACTCAGGACCTGATGGAGAATAACACCCGAGCATCAGGGTGTCCTTGGTGAATGGAGGGGAGCTGGGGGCAGGCAGACCCCTTCCCTTGCTGCCTGCCTGTTGCCTGCAGCCTGCACACTGTGCTGAATCCACCTGTGGGTGGATTTATCACCTGGGCATGATGCTACCTTGGCATTTAGTCCTGCAAACCTCAACTAGATAAATGACCTCACTGCCTGTCCCTGTCGGTGCGTGGGGGGGCAGAGAGGCAGTGCATGTCTCCTTGCCTGTCAGAAAGGGCTGCTGTGAGCCAGCCCCAGCAGGCCTCCAGAAAGCCGCTGTCCCCTCGGTGCCTTTCCCTCCCTGGGAGGGAGGTTCATTAAGTGAAGGAGCTTTGTGGCGGCGGGGAGCCTGGCTGCTGCAGCGAGAGGATTGCCTGGCACTCGGCTGCGCCGTGCAGGCTGCTGCTCTTAAATCTCTACCCTGTTAAACAGGATTGGCTTGTCTGAGAGCAGGCAAAATGCCCTCCTAGCACATGGGCATTAGTGAGAGAGGCTGAGGCTGCCAAGACATCATTGCTGATCATTAAGTGTGTTTATAAAGGCAAGGCCAGGAGCCAGGCAGGCCCTGCTGATCCAGCCCCGCTGCTGCAGCAGAGCCAGTGGCAGGGGATGCAGCCTGGGTCGTTCTTCCCCCAAGCAAGATTAATTTATAAACTAAAAAAGCCTTATGTGAGTCAGGTCTGAGCATTGGCTGTGCTAGCAGCATTCCTCACTGAGCTCCTGGAGAGTGCTGGCCACCACCAGAGCAGGGACAATGTCCTGGTGTCGTCACAGGGACAAGGCTGCACTCACAGCCTCAGTGCCATGGCACAGGGCAGCAGAGAGAAGCCTTTAGCCAGTGCAGAGATCCTCTGCTTGCCCACTGTGATGCACATACCAAGTGCAAAGTTATTTCTTATCTCTTTGCAAAAAGGGAGGGAGGAAAAAGCACTTGTTTCCCTCTGTGACTGGAAATCAAAAGCTCCTTGGTGCAGAGGTAGCAAAGCTCTGTGCTAACATCTGTGAGTGATAGATGGCACTCGGAGAAAAGGTGTCACAACCCATCACATGCCTGAATTGTGACAACAAAGGGGTTGTTCTTCCATGCCTGTCTTCTCTGCTCTGGCAGTGCTTGCACACATCGTTCCTGAGACTGACATCATTCATGCTGGAATAACTTATAAAGCATCAGTGTACCACTGGGATTTAAACTTCTCTTTCTCTGCAGCCTTAAATGGAAGGAGCTAAAGGCAGGATACACAAACTGATGAAAATTACTGATTTTATTCACTATTTTTACCACACTTCTTCCAGAATAAAATTGTATCTGGGTGATTTAATAATCTTGAAGTATTCTGGGCGGAGATGCAGGGCTGAAATGCAGTCAGCACTCAGCACTTTAGAGAACTGAGCTGTATTTCTGGTGTCTAGGGACTGGTTTGGGATTGTAACTTTAGTTGATTAGAGAACTGACTCCAACACATTGCTTCTACCTAATTTTCTTCACGTTTTTCATAGCAGTTTTTTTTTTTCTGCAAGCAATGTAATGTAAGCAGGTTGTAGTCTGCTGGTTTCTATGAAATGAACTTGCAGAAATGAGACTGTAGCACAGTGATCTTTCCCCATCCCTGACTGAGCAGTCAAGGGGGACAGTGTTTCCTGTACTTGGAGCATTTGGGGATTGAATGGGGCTGAACATCTTTCCTGCCAAAGTGAACTTCTGGTAGAGCCTTATGGGATGCCAGGATCTAACTAAAGCTTCAGATCTCCTAATTTGTGTTAAAAGCAATACAAGAAATAAACTCTGAGATTGGTGTTGCCTTAGGCTGGGCTGGATAGTAGATGTGGGGCAAGTGGGCTAGCAAGTCAGGAATCCAAGACAGGTGACCAGCCCAACTTCATGGGCTCCCAGCCCAAACGCAAGCTGTCATTTCCTCGTTCCTCTTGCATGTGCTGTGTTTTGTCACTGCCTCCACTGCTGAGCTGTGTTAAATGCTGCTGCTTCAGAGTGAATGGCTCGGCCTCTGCAGGGGGCAGGTAAAATAGGTGTTCTTCAAGATACACTTGCTGCCAGCCACTTTGCCTGCAGGTGGACATTTGTTATTATCCCAGGAAGGTGAAGGATGTGCTGCTGCAGGATGTAATTCACCCCAGCAGAAGCCTGTGGCAGAGGAACAAGCAGAGTCCTTGCTGTAAATAAGGAGACTGAACCCTCAGTCTCTTCTGGGTGGCATTGGAACAGGGCAGTGCCCCTTTCGTGCTGGCCTTGGCTGAGGTGATAGGAACCAGGGGTGTGCCTCCATCTGCCTGGCATGGCTGGTTCTCAGAGCCACCCCTGCTGTCACTGGAGCAGGGACGTGCTAAGGATGATGGCAAGGTTCAGGTCAGGTTTCATTGGGATGACTGTTCCTATATGTCTGAACTGCATTTTAAAGTGTGGCTTAAGTGAAAAACTAACATCAGCACTCTTGCTTCACTATAATCCCTGTGTCTGCTTGATTAGTAGATAGGAAAATGATTAACTGGGAGATAATTTCTCATCATATGGGGTTTTTTTTTGTTTTGTTTTGTTTTTTTCCAAAAGTCTGGGCCTGTAGATTATCCTGGCTCTCTCAAGGGCAAGCAGTTTCTCATGTCCTTGAGAGTAAATGCCAAACTTCTTGGGCTTGGCTGCAGTATTGGCTTTATTTGCCAAGGACTTCAGAGCATGCCTGAAAAACAGAGCAAGAGGGAATAGGGAAAACAGACAAGTAATTCTGACACACTTTAGTATTCCTGATGGTGCTGCTGCCATCAGCTGTTCTATCAGCTTTCACAGCCCATGCTATAATTAAGATCTGTCAACACTGATAAAAGGGAGAACATTCAGTCAACTAATTAAGTATCACTTTAATACTCTAATATTTAAATTCAGGTTCCTAAATCAGCAGAATAATAAAATGCTTTATGTCTGCTTAAATGGCGAGGGAACAGAATGTGAATATCTCAATAGTGGATTTAATTATCAATCTGCCTTTCCCGCAGTGGAGCAGAGCTGGTCTCGGTGCTGGTGCAGTGGAACCAGGATCCCTGGCAGCTGTGGGAGGAGAGTGCAGAGCTGGCAGGAGAGCAGGCCCTGAGCTGGAGGGAGCTGGGGAACCCCTGCAGCGTGGCTGGGTTGGCCAGGCCTTAGAACCAACCTGGCTGGGATGCGAGTGTTTAACTGTAGTGCTGAGAGATGTCCTTTCCAAATGTGCCATGGCTGGTGGTGGCTCTGCACGCTGAGGGGGAGGCAGTGAGGCACAGACATGGATCAGGGCATCAAGGGGAGCATCTGCGAGTTGGGATGTTTTGGTGGATTGTGCATAGCCCCAGATACCTGAAAAGAGCTGAGCAGGGAGCAGGTATGAAGTTGAGCAAATGCTTCATCAGGCCTGGCTTCAATATTACCTTTCCTTTGTCCTTTTTGTGTTAGCTTGCTGTGAATATTTTAGTGAGCACGTTTACTGGCAGGAGTGTGTTCATGTGGAAGGGAAATATTTGTTCAATTAATCTCCAAGAGAACTGCAAACTGAGATATTTGAAGTATTTGCAGTAGAAACTCGATGGTGACTGCTGTACTCGTCCTGGCAAGGAACACAGGCAGCCAAGCAGCTCATGGGCACCATTAAGCCAAGCAGGGGAGTCAGGGTTGTAGTGAGGGGGTGCTGCTAACAATGGCTCAGGTCTGGTGGGGAGCTTTACCCAGGTGAGGATGCAGGGCCTGGAGTTCTTTTAAGACTAGAAGTTGTTCTCAGAAATTACATGGGATGGAAAAAGGCTTGGGGGGAAAAAAAAAATCAATTTGGAAAATCCAGCTCTGTTCACACATAATTTGCAAGCTGGAAAAGAGAGGTGAAATTCATCAAGGAAATGAATCGTTACAAATTATTTGTTCAGCTGTTGTAGGGAGATGATTTATGAATATTGATCTATTTATAATTGTGAATAACTCCCTGTGGAAGCTGTGTGCTGTAGAAGTGTTGGGTATCTGAAATCGACTGAGAAAGTGCATTTTTTTAAACATTACAGTTACTCCAAAAGGCTTTAGTCAAGATTGCAGCCTCCTTGTGCTGCTCTTTGTAGAGGTTACTGTAGGAATGAATGCTTGGCCAAAGAGTTTTCAGAAAATACCCTGACTTCCATTTTCCAACAGGGTCCCTGGAATACAAAAGGACTTGCCCAAGGTCAATTAAAGTCTGTAGCAGACTTTAGGAAAGAATCATTGTTTATTTTGGTTTGCTTTCGTTTGTGGGAAATAGTCCCAGAGCAGGAATTTTTGGCATGTCTGCTGCAGAAACCCAGCTTTGCAAAACTGAGGATTTTTATTGGAATGCTTGAGTTTTGAGGAGGTGGTGTGAAATCCTGTGTAATTCCCTTGCTCTGTAGGAAATGGAGTGTGGGTCACCCCCAACAGGCAGCTCAGCTGCCAGGGAAGTGTGGGAAGGTGGGATGGATCCATCTCACCTGCAGGATAGGCATGGGCACCTGCAGGAGTTCTTTTGAACTGAGCAGCAAAGGAGGAAGCATCTCTGGAGCAGAAATGCCACAGAGGATTCACAGTACAGCACTGGTGTGCACCTCGAGGGTTGTCACCCTTCCTCCTCCTGGAAGCTTCATTTCACAATTGTTCTGCTGGTGTCCTTGCTCTGTGACTCTGGCATGGTGCTTTATAGCAGGTGATTTTCTGTTGTGCTGCCCAGTCCTGAGCATGCCACTTGCTAAGTGAAAAGGGATGACCAGCAAAAACATGGATTATTTGTTCTAAAACAGAGAAATGTGGCAATTTAATACCCTGCAGTTCCTTGCTGACAACTCATCCTCCCACATCACACTGCAGTGAGTGACAGCAACCAGAGGCTATTCATAAGGGTGGCATCTCCTCATGTAATAATCATAATTACATGAAATAATAACTATCTAAAGGGCAGCACAGTGAGTGACAAGCCAGAGAATATACCTTGACACCTGCCAAAGATGTACTAAACACACAGAGAAATTTTCCCCAGGATCCTGTCACTTTGTCAACTAACAGAACCAGCCAGAGTTAATAAAATTATTCCAACAAAGTCAGGCAGGGCTTTTTCCCTTGCTGTCAAGAGCCTCAGGTTCACAGGTTCACAAAATCATTGAGGAGCCTGCTCTAGGTGTGGCAATGATCTTGTCATTACTATTTCTGGCTGTAATTAATTGGAGAAGTTTCTCTGCATGGAGTTTAATCTGATAATTATTAAAGATAGTAATTGATAAAGTGCAGGTGGCAGCAGGCTTGAGGGACCTGACTAATAAAAAAAAAAACCTGGAAAGGTTTGACATTTCCTTTGCTACCATTGCTTCTGATATTTAATTCTACCTGTGTGTAAGGGCTAGACCCTGGCATGTGGAGTCCTGTGTGGCAGCTGATAACACTGACAGACTTTATCCTGAGGTGCAGCAGCAGGTGATCTTATATTGTGCAGTGTCTAATCCTTTGTGTAAAGCAAACATAGAAATTGTTTGGACAGACCCCCTTCCCTGACAGAATGGTTATGGAAAGACAGGAAGAGGGGATAGGAGTGGGAGAAGATATAATGTGTGTAGATAAAACATGGACCACTCCAACTAGAGTTAAGGGTATTGTGTGTCCCCCACAGGACCTGTTTTATTTGAAAATCATCTGCAAGTTATCCTGATTAAAATGAAATAAAAGCTGTTGGCTGACTCCTGGCCTTTCTGCCCAAGCTCCCTGGCTTGTGTTGTGGGTGGGTTTGGAACAGATATCACAATCACAGATATCTAACAGGAGTCATAACACTGGAAGTGGGACTGTGCTTCCCTTCCAGAGCTTGGGGAGCACTGCAGGAATGGAAGATGCAGGGCTCATTTTTGAAAGGCTTGTTATAATTAGATTATGTGCATTCTGAGTGTCTCTTTAGTGCTGTTCTTAGACACTTAAATAACAATTAGAATTGGTGGCAGGGCTATTTCTGTTCACTGTGGTTGTGAGATGTGGTGTTTGACCATGTGTTATCTTGCCTGACATGGTCCCTCATTGCCCTGGGTTCCTGTGTGCCCAACCTTGGGCACACAGTTCTTAGCTACGAGGGGGAGCAGCAGTGTCCATGCACCACAAAGAGAGAGGCACCTGTGTCCCTGATGTGGGTGTCAGACATCACAGCTGTGAAACAGCACACGGGCTGAAGTTCATGCGAGAGGTTTATTTATACTCCTGGCGGGATGCACCAGTGGTTTCCATGGGAATGGGAAGGGCTGCACAGTAGGACGGCTGCTCTTATTGCACATGACAGAGAGCTAATGGGGAGGGCTGCAGCCCTCATTAATCCGGCCCCCTGCCAGCTTCCCAGCTCTCCACACCCTGCACCAGCCCTGATGGGTAGGTCATGGGGCATAAAGTGAGAGGTGCAGTTTTGGGGAAACAAATGCATGTTCCAGTGGCAGTGAAAGGGTAAAAATAAATTTTCTGTGCAGCCTTTTTAGGGGTTATTATTTTGGAGAGTAGAGGCGAGGACAATTTATTTGTTTAGTTTTTTTCCTATAATGAAAGTTCCATGGGGAAAAGCAGAACGGTGGATGGAGTTTGCTTCGTTATCACTGGGTCTTGTTGCTGTGTGGCTGCACAGAAAACCCGGGGGAGAGCACAGGTGAATTTGGCATTGCCTGCCAAGTGCTGGTGGAAGCTGTTTGTGCTCTAGAGGAGCAGCTGCTGGCCAAATCTTGCTCCTGGGCCACGTTCCCTGCAGGCGTTTTCCACGTCTGTACCATAATGTGCCCCATGCCTGGTTTTGCAGGGAAAGCATCCTAGACAAGCAGGACTGTTCCTGCATCCCTCCTCTTAATGCAGTGGCTGTAACACCTCCCCTCTTGGTTGCCTTGGAGCTTTCGAAGAAAAGTACCAAATTCACCATTCCTTGCAGTCAGACACCACCCCATAGCTCAGGCTGGGCTCCATGGAGGGGTTGGGGTGGCTGCACCTCACCCACCCAAGACCAGCAGCCCTCCTGATAAAGGGGAGCTGCAACCTCAGAGTTCCTTGGATAGCCCTGGAGGGCTTTCAGGCTTAGCATCCCTGAGATGGTGTCAGCCAGAAAAAAACCTCAATTACCCCCCGATTTGCTCAGAGGGCATGGATTTCTGGGAGTGTGTGGGTTTCCTGGAGCCTCTGAGTGCCATCTGCTGGGCGAGGGGCTTTGATATGGGGGCTGTGGCTACAGCGAAAACATCCAGGGGAAACAAAGATTGGCAGGGAGAGGCCAAGGGCTCTTAATAATACAGTAGGTAGGGGAAAGCAGAGGATAGAACACACCAAAAATTGCATTCAGACAACACAGATGACAGTTATTTTGATTTGTAAATGTCTACCTAGTTGGAAAAGCTGCCATAAATAATACCCAGCTGTCAGGCTGTCCTGATGCTCAGGCTGTGCGCTCAGGCGTGCTACTGATGGGGGGCTATACTTTTCTCAGTGCATGTACAGGATAAACACACGCTCTGCCTGCACATGTTTGTCATTGAGAAATCCCTGCTGCACCTGCTGTGTTCAGTCACTTGCGTCTTCAGAGACAGCGCGTTGTTGAATTTAATTTTTTTCCTTATATAATTTCCTTTCTTGTCCCTCATCTAAGGCAAGAAAATCCCTCATCCCACAGCTCTGCTTCTGTTGTAACACAAATTGGCGGCTCACTTTGGTTTTGCTGGAGCAGGCAGCAGCAGCAGCAGGGCCAGGTGGCAATCTCTGGGTACCCAGTGCTGCACTGCACCACACGCTTCCTCTCCCCAGGCTGGGGGAAGCACATAAACCTGAGCCATTTACTTGCAGGAGGATACTTGGCTCCTGCCAAGATTTCACCTGTTTTTTGGATAAACAGAGCACTTCAGGGCTATCAATATTTATGGATTAATCTGTTTGGAGGCTGAGAGAGGGAGCATTTATTGTTATCCACTCTGCCCAGCTTAGGCTGTGGAACAGCACCAGCCCACTTGCAGCCTGGCCTCTCCACCAGTGCCTGTAGGCACTGCAAACAAAACTGTACTTGCTGTCCATCTCGACTGCAGTTCAGGGTATCGGGATCAATTTCTGGATTGGAGCAGGAACCAGCAACACGGACAAGTGTTTCCTTGGTGGGGTTTGCCTGGATTTAAGGCTGCTGGCCTTTGGTGTCATGAAAGCAAGCTGCCTCCCTCCAGGACCTTCCCACACCAGCACCACAACCACCCATCAAAGGCTGCTCGGAGCTGCCAACTTTTTTCCCAGGGCATAGAAACAACCTGCAACCAAAACAAGGCTTCAGTCCAACAACATCAAATAGTTCCTGAAATTGCCTCCTGAAGGTGCTGGTCCATGAGCTGGATTCATGTGCAGGTAGTTGGTGAGAAAGAAGAGAGAGTGTGAAGGATTTTTGCTTTTCCTCATCAGCTCTGAAAATGGCTCAGGGACAAGCCCAGCACCCTGAGAGAGTCACCTTTGCTCAGCTGTGTCCTGTGTTTAGAACCCCATAAATAAATAGCTGAAAAGTCACCTGAAGGTTTGGGAAACCTTTTGGGGCAGCTCTGGATGGATTTAAAGCTTCCTGTCAAGAACCACGTGAGATTCATGGCTGTATGTGGCTTTGCCTGGATATCTGACTGAATTCTGCTTTGCATTCTGGGCTCAGACAGATTTGCAAGAGAATCAGGGGGAGACAAAGTCTGCAGTTTGAACTGAGCACAGTGTTCACATACCCTGGGGAAGCAAAGCTTCTGGGTGTTTTGCACATCTGCGACCTCCAGACTTAGAAGGAAATTTCCCCATTGAAGATGCAAAAATCCTCTAACAGTCCCTTCATTCTAGGTGCAAACTGCTACAAGTAAATGCCACATCCTGAAAATGCATGTTGCACTGTGATTGCATTGTGTTTTGTGCCCTGTTTCAGCTGGCCAGCCTTCCTGGGATCACAAAGCAGAATTTGCTGTTAAATCACAGTGTCTTTGTATTTCCTTTGCCCCGTGATTGATCTGTCTCATCATGTCACAGAACTGTATATAAATTCTCCCTACTGGCTGATGGAGTGGCTGCTTCTGGCTGCGTCACCTCAGGTCGGATTAATTAACCCTGACATCATTCATTTTCATGGACAGAGATCCCATCGCCTGCTGCTTGTCCGCAGAAGCAGCTTAGGGGTGAGTGCAGGCGGAGGGCGATGGGGAGGCTGTGTAAACACCACCGCTCTGCACCAAGCCAAGGCATTTCCACTGCCTACTTAAAAGAGCAGAAGCCAACTTTTCATCTCCTTGTTTTTCTTTGGGCTTAGCAAGGAACCAGTAAGTTTGCAGCAGCTCTGATTACAAATATTTGCTCTTTTCTTTGGCCCCCGGTGACTCCGCTGTTGGCTTGGTGACAGCGTTTATCCAGTGCCGGTGCTCCAGCACTTGGCTGTGCTCTCCCAGAGCCAAGCTGTCCCCAGTGCCTCGTAGGAACAGCGAGGCTGGGATTTCCTTTGTAGGGGCTGTTTTGGGTGCAGTGTCAGCCAGGGAGCAGGGGCTGAGGAGCCCGGAGCCAGTCTAGCCTCCAGCTCTGACAGGCTGTAATTGCTCTCCCAAACCTTCTGCAAAGGTTAAGGCCACAGGGCAGGACAAGGGGCAGCTCCAGCCCTGTAACACCCTTTTGTCATTAGGATCCCTCCCATGCAGCTGGAGCCTGCAGCACTGCTGCTGTGCCTCGTGGGTCACAATTGTTCAAACTTGTGCTGCTCATCTGTACTGGCATTGAGGGACCTCTTTTGCGAGCAAAAGAAAATCTGTGCAGTTGCAGGGGGAGCTCAGGCAGCTGGGACTGGAGTTTAGATCTGGGTTGGTTTTCTGAGCTGGTCCTGGTTGACCGTGGGATACTTCCTGTAGCTGACCCTGCTCTGGTATTGCTAAGATACTGCTTTCAGACTTTCAAAAGTAAGTGTTTTTTTTTTTCATTTGGAGCACTTATTAATGGAAGCACAAGCGCTTCCTTTTTATTAGAAAATACTGCTGAAGGATGGCAGGGGGAGAGAGCTTGAGAGATTAAGTCTACTCATGGACTGGATCAGAGTATGATATTTTGTCTCCCACTGTGTTACCAGCTGTCTTAGACAAAAATGTCAGAAATCCTGCAGCAGGCAATTACAGTCCGATGTGGGCTGCTGCTGCCTGACCTCAGGTAGCCTGCGCTTGGTTTCTATCCTGGAACAAGTCTTTCTCCCAAAGCTCTTCGCCTTATGCTGTCTCATTAAAAGTCTGCACTGCCTTCGTGTCCCTCGGTATGACCTGTGGAAAAGCTGGGGCTGGTGGGAAGAGGGAGAGAGCTAAGCAGTGGTACTGTGCTGGCCCTTGGAGAGCACGGGCTTGTGTCAGCTCAGAGCGCTCCCCTTATTGTGCCTCACCAGCATCTTCCTTTTCCTCAGACTGCTGCACGTGAGATTTATTCCTCCAGCCTCCACGGTGTGCATTAGCTCTGCATTTTTTTGGCTGGAATATAATTTTGCTACTTCATGCTAATATGTTGTGAACTTCACCAGGCCTGCTATTTTTATTCGATTTCTCTTTGCAACGCTTTCCATTCTGGAATGATCTGAACTTAATTTATGTGCCATTTGCTCTGTGCTCTACTTTCAGCATTAATAAAAATAATTTGAATTGTGTTAGGCTCCAGACAAATCCCTGTAGTATCCCATGAGTGTCTCCCTTCAAGCTGATGCATTTCTGGTCCTTATTTTTCCTTTGTTCCTTGTGCTTAAGGCATCTTTATACAGGAATGGAGGTTTGTGTAGCTGAGCCAAACTGGAAGTTGATGGGTAATAAAACATTGCTCTGCATTTTTGAAGTGAGGAGTAGAGTAAAATAGCCTAAGGTGAAAACGGCCACGAGGAGAGGGGATGGTTCATGCTGCAGTTGCTGAGTACTGCAGATATCAATCCAGCACAGTTCTGTCCCTTTTTTGCTGGCTCCATGTCCACGTGGCCATCCAGGAGGGCAGGGAACCACTGAGCCTGTGCCACCACCAGCCTTGAGTGTGGAGAAGTGTATTTTTCAATCAGCATGTTTTCTTTATTTTTACAGTGTACTTCACAGAAAACTATTACACCTAATTTGTTCTGGATTAGTACACAAAGAGCATCCAGATATCCCTTGTCACCTTGGGAATAGCAGATGATATACAATGAACCAGCCACAGTGTGCTCAGGCTGACGGGCCTTATGTGCTTGTCTTCTTTCTGTTTCTAAATGTGGCTTGCAGAATTAAAACACACAGATTTTAAGCAAGCACTTCCTTGCACAGATCTGTTTTGGTTTAAAACATTGTGTTCCTTTAGTGGATCGTTATTTTGCTGCTCTTCTGATGCAGTGCCAGTAGTGTTTATTTTTTTTAGCTGAAACTATTTCCTCAGCAGATTTGCTTTTGAAAGGACACTGCTCTGTGCATATCTTGTTTAAATCTAAGCTCATCTAGCTACTGTTCTCCTCTGGTAGATATCTTGCAGATAGGGAACAATATGACTGGAAAGTAAATGCTCATTTCCGAGCCATCTTAGAAGTACATTAAAATCTGTATGAATGAGACTTGAGGCAAATGAACTTTAAAATCCTGGGTTTGATAATCTCAGAGAATCCCTGCTGAAACTAATAAGGCAGCATCATGCAATAGACATTCCAGGCTCAATGTTACCAAGTATTAATTATTGTTATCTCTTTGCTAGCTGATAGCAGCGGCTGCAGCCCTGCAATTTAGCTTTCCTTCAGAAAGAATGGTATTGGAACAAGACTGAAAAACAAAGCTCAATATAAACATACCAGACCTGAAACAAAAGCTGTCGTGATGCTCTGTGGTTCTTTCCCCCAACCACATCCTGGTGTGCCTCTGCTTTAAAGTGGATTTAAACTCACCCAGGGAACAAATGGCTGCTGCTCCCCTTGTAGAACCTTTTCTTGGGCTGCTGGGGGCAAGGAGAGGCCAGAGGGTGGGCAACTGCAAAGTCTGAGGTGTCTTTTCAAGTCTACCATGTGCATCTTGGATGACTTTGTACAACAGTGACATCTGGTGATACCCATCAATATTTACTGTTTCACTCTGCTTTTTAAGAGGGTGGAGGTAAAGTCTGCAAATTCCTGATTGCTTGAGAAGTAAGTTAGAGCAAAACACTTGGCTGGGCTGCTCCTGGCAGCCAGCTGGCCCTGTTTTTGGCTTGGCAATGTGGGTGCTTCTTGGGGAAGGGCTGGATGCAGAGCCATAGGAGGTGAGAACATATCTTCCCTCTTTCCTAACTCAGTATGATCTTGCCTTGCTGGTCGGTTTGCACCAGGGATGTGACCTGGGGAAAAGGATGTATTTCCTCCAAACAGTGGTGGAGAATGTTTGCTGATCCGTCTCTCCTCTTCTGGAGGTCTGTGTGCCACAGAGGTGTATATTTCCTCTTTTCCTCCTTCCTTGCCAGCATTTGTGCAAATTAAAACAATTTAAATATAGGTTTCTATGGGTTGATTCAAATGTGTGAATTGTTGGAAAGAAATCAGGTTATTCTCCCCTTCAAGGGATTCTAAGTGGCATGTGGACCACCTCCCAGGATCTGTGCTTACCTGATCACTTGATCCCTGCTGTTACATCTCTTAAAAAAAGAGAGAACTGTGCTCCTCAAGGCAGGGACTGGGTGCTCTCCTGTGCTGCATCAAGCACTTAAATGATGCTTAACAAGAACTAATAAGAAAAATGTTGGTTTGGATGTGCGCACATGGGGGACAGGAGGAGAGGTCTGTGGTGAGGCTGAACTCAGTTTCTTTATTATTAATTATACATGCACAATAAGCAGCCTTGGTGTGATTATTACATACCTATTTCTTTCCAGAGAACTAAATCACCCCTTGGAGAGCAATTGAAAGATAATGTTTTCACACCATTAGTCAGATGCTAAAATACCAACACAGTTTTTCTTTTTCCTAGTAACATAAAACTAGAAACGACAATTAAACAGAGAGGTAATACCTCCTATGCTGCCCAAGGAGATTTTCTTCAGTCCTGGAAACTTGGCTATAGGTGAAAGCTGCAGCCACTGTATGTTTGTTCCCAGAAAGTCCTGATTCTTCAAAGGAATCTTGTTATGGTTGGACTCCTCACAGGGATTCCCTGTAGAGGCTTTTCAGTGAGTTTTCAGCAAGGACCAGAAACCTTCAGGCTTGCTTGGGGGAAGATGGGGAGAATATTGATGCAACCTGTTCCAAGAAACTGCTCATTTATGAGAAGTCTGTCCTGCTGCAGGCTCCTGAGCATCCCCTTGGCTCCAGTGGATCTCACTGGCCCCAGTTCAGCTTTCCTGAGCTGGGGTTGAGGTGCTTTGGCAGGGCTGCCCCACAGAGCTCCCACCCCCTGAGCCCCTCTGCCACCTGCAGCACCAAGGGACAGCCACTTTTGTACAGGTAACCCTTGCACCTGGATTTCCTCAGGAGCCTTCGGGAGCAGCTGCTGCTCCCGGGCCTATCCCGCAGCCTGTGCCTCCCTGTATTTAATCTCTGGGAAACCAAAAGTTCCCTCATGGTCCCTCAGGGATCCTTATTGACTTTTATGGTCTTTAAAAGACCTCTGCATGGATTTGTAATCATTCTACGTGTACGCCGAGAAACACTAACATAACTGGTAATTAATTTGTTTTAATTGTTTTTATATAATCCCCGCGAGCGACCTCATGTTTTGTTTTGCATCTGTTATGTTTCTGACTCAAATTTTAATGCCTTAATGGGAACAGTGCCAACTGCTGTTACTCTGAGCTATGAGCAATCTCCTGGCACACTTCCAGTCCTTTATTGTGGAACTAACTATACAGCACTGTAATTTAACTAGCAAAATGTGGCAAATCACTATTATTAATAACAATAAATCTATTTCTGCAGGTTGACAGCATTAAAATAACAAATTATTCTGCTAGGAAAGCTGGTAATTTTGGGTGCTTTCCACTGTGATCACTGCAGAAGTATAATATCCATTATTAAGAGCCTTTTGGTGTCTCATGAAAGAGCTGTTTGCACATGACAGTGCATCACAGTGCTTACTATGGGGGAGGATACTGAGGCCTTGACCATGGCTATTTCAGTAATTCATCATTTTAATTTAAATGTTAATGGCAGGATGGGGCAGGTTAGGGAAAATTGCTTGCCTCCCCTGCTTACCATTCCCACTTTTTTAATAATCGTGTCTCATTCAGTTAGTCACATCTTAAAGCCCAAGGTCTTAATTTCTGCTCGTCTCTTCCCGTCACTCTCTCATGCTCTCTCCATTCTTGACTCCACACTGCCCTGCAGTCCCCCAAGGTTTAGCCGAGTGCTTGGTTTGGGCAAAGTTTCCACTGTGAAACCCTGGTGAGCTTAAACAGGAGATAAAATACTATGGAAATGAATACCTGGCTCTTAAGTTGCAGGCACCAAAGTGTTCTTGTAGAGTCTGTTTGCAAAGTAACTGCTGTCCAAGAATTTGTAACATACCCGGGGGTTTTATTCACTGCTGGTTGTTTTCTCAGGACAGCTTTTATCCAAACCCATGGCAAGTAATGGAGAGGTTGTTACTGGCCATTGCCTCAGCCTCTTTGCTCATTTGTAGAAAGTTTCCAGGCGTCATTAATGAAGAAGGGATGTGAGACAGGAATGTCTGTTGCTGCGTTCTGACAGCTGATGAGCATTTCCTTGCTCTCTAAGCTCTCCCAGCCTAAGTGGGCCAGGTGTCCACAAGGGCTGGAGTGTAACCGTGCTGGAGACCTGCCCAGTGTCATCTGCAGTCCGTCATCTGCTGTCAGCTACTCTCCAGGTAATACCAATAACCTCCTCTGCAGCTTCAGCACAGGTTACTGGTGGTGGGTAACACGGGTGAGCTGTAACTCACAGCTCTTTAAAATCCAGCCTCAGGCAGGGCAGCATATGCTCAGAACAACAGCGGGAAGAATACGGGCAAGGGAAAAGGTCAGTAAGAATAAATATGTGATGTGGATATAACTGGATGCAGAAAAATAGGAAAGGAATAGAAACAAAAATATTTGTGGGGAGTGAAATTATGAAGACACGTGCAAAGTTGGTTGATAGAACTACTAGAAATGTCAGGAGCAGGGAATCAGGGAAGAGAATTTGGTCACCTGGTGTTTCCCTCTGCACCAGAGTCCATGAGTGTGGAGCCAGGGTGCTGGGAAATCTTGGGTGAGCAGGAAAGTGGCCCAGCTGGTGAAGTGGTGTTTGAACAGAGCAGGAGTGAGTGTGAAGAAGGACCTGAGACACCTGAAAATCTGTTCATTGGTGCAGAATTCTCCGTGGCATGGTTTGCAGCGAGCTGCTGTGTTCCTGCTTAACTCCTGGCACGTGAAAGAAGTGGCTTAGAGCTGCTGCAGCAGGGGATTGCTGCAGGGTTTTGGTCAGTGGTTTTCCTTATTTTTCTAGTTTCAGTTTTTCAGGGGGAGCAAGGAAGTGGGGAGACTGGCAATCTGACTCTTTATGCATGTTAAAGGTGGAGGGGATTCATTTCCTCACCCAGCTGGCATGCAGCAGGATGGAGCCTGCCTGCTTCTCCAGGGAAGCCCACAGCTGTGTCTGGATATCCGTGTCTGGATATCTGTGTCCGGAGGAGGGCTCCTCTCGCAGAGCCCAGCCCCGCAGGCTCCTCGGGCGGTCGCTCAAAGATCTCAGCCCGTTTTCCCAGAGATGAAACCCTCTCCTGGTATCCGAGTGGGCTGTGCAGGGTTTAATCCCGACTGTCTGCAGCCAGGGTAGCCGCCGTGCCACACGGAGCTGTTGGCACAGGGACAGCTCCCTGAGAGCACCGGCAGTCCAGCAGGGCTCCGAGCTGCTATCCAGCCTGAGCTGCCGAGCAGACTGTGGTAATTCAAGCTTAGCGAGTTCTGCACCAGCTGCTGCTCTCCCAGGCAGCTCCAAGGGTGGCAGTAGGGATGGGTTTCTGAAGAGGGTCGTGGTCTCCCATTCTGCTTAAAAAAAATAAATTAAATCCTCGTATTCTCTGCTATTTTTGGGTTTTTTTTGCATCCCACCCTTTGCCTTCAGCCAAAGATCCTGTGGCACTTGACCAACAAGAGGAAGGCACTTGACCCTTCTGAGTGTTTTCATCCTGTTGATTTGCAAAGCAGCCAAATTCTTGGTCCAGCATGGCAGGCAGTGCTGACATCCGCAAGCCTTACTCCACCATTGGAGCATTCTGTTTGGAGCTCTATGTTTTTGTGAGGGTTTTTTAACTTGTTCAGCTTAGTTTCTGTTGCAAGTGATCAGAACAAAAAAATACTGAGAACTGTCCTTTTAAACGTGTTTAGAAACTGCTCTGAGAGTGCAGGACATGGTCGTAAACAGAGCACAAATGTTCAGTGGTGAGAAATGAATCTGCACTTGTCTGGGAGTAGCTGCCATGGGTTCAAGCAGCCTAGTTGAAAGTGGAGGGGTGAGATAGCAATCGAAGTGATTAAAGGCTGGACTCTTTCATCTGCAGATGCTTGAATAACTTTCCATTACTTTAAATTGGGTTGCAAATGAACATCCCCTTTGATCTATAATGGGACTTTCCAATCAGTGAGGCCTGAGCTCAAAACATGAAAAGCAGTTTACATTGATGAGAGCAGTAGGAAAGATCTGAACCCTGAAGAACAACCTGCTCCAGCACTGCTGGAAATATAAAAGTGGAGGTGGCTCTTTGGGAGGCAGGAGGGTCAGAGGAGTGACCTGGCTTGCTCAAGGGCAGAGACACCACTGTGGTTATTGAAGCTCTGAATGACCCTCATTGCAGGTTTAAATCACTGGTGAGAGGGTCTTAGGCAGCCTCCTAATTTGAATGATGAGAATATTTTCGGTGGATAGAATGACTGTTTTGTGGGTGGAGTTGGAACGTTGGGTGGGTGTATGCTGCTCCTGTTTTCATTAGGGAGCTACTCATGCAGAACCAAAACAGGAAAAAGGAACCTATTTCTGCAGATACTGACATTATATTTCCTTTATTTGAAAACAGTCAAGTACCTAAATGGTGTGGTTTATTTTATTGGTTGGTTAATATCCAGATGATATCCCTTATCAGGTTTGTAAGGTCGGCTTCTTGGCCTAAGTTACTTAAAAGCATCTCTTTATTGCTGAGTTCCCAGCTTTTGTTGGTCTGTCTCACAGCCAGGGTGCTATCTAGCGTATGGAATTTGATTTATTTCTGTGCTGGCATGTCCAGAAGAATCCGTGTAAAGAAAACAAACTGCATGTCCCCTTCACGGGAGATCTTGGCTGCTATTTCTCTACCCTCTAAAAGCTTTATCACTCAGCCTTGTTATTACCATACTAAACGGAACACTTCAGAGCTTAGCGGCTTAACAAGATAAAAACATGCTTTGTGGTTAATGTGGTTACTGCAGGCATGCACCGGGGCCCGGGGGGGAGCTGCTCCTTCCTGCTGGGGCAGCTGCACAGCGCCGGGAAATGCCTGGCCCGATAAAGCCCGTGCAAGCAGGCAATTCCAGACAGATATTCCAGCTCTATCACGGCAACGTGCTGCAGGCTGACCCGAGGGACAGGGAAGTGTCGCTTCCTCCCCCGCACCCGGCTGCGTCATTTGGAGCCAAACCGCATCTGCCGCTGTTGCTGTAATTCTTTCTCCAGCCAGTGCTGTTGAGTGCAAGGGTGTTCTCCAGCTCCCAGGGACAGACTGGGATTCCCCTCCTGATACCAAGCCTTGAAAATAATAAAGGCCTTTTCCCCCCTCTGAATAGGGGTTGTCTTGTGTTGTCTGAAACGTGCAAATTTTGGAAACTTCCCTATACGACTTGCTTTTTTGGCAAGTTGTGACTTTGGGTACAAGGTGAAGGGAAGCTGTCTGGGTCCCCTGTTGCTAGAACTTCACAAGTACTTCATTTCTGGCATTTCCTCTTCCCAGAGATCCACTTTTACTTCTCAGGATAACATCAAAACACACAGCTTGTGCTGAAGCACTTCTGAACTAAATTTTCAAGTGTAACTCTACGAACTTTTTCATATACCTTTCAGAATTTCTCAGTGTATCTTAGTTTTATTTAAAGCATAAAAAGACAATTATTAGACAAATCTGCATATGATGCCCAAAGTCAGCTTTCTATCTTAAATCCAGAAAGCAGGACACCTTGTATTTTGTCTCTTCTGGTGCTGTTTGATTCAGTGTTCAGGAGGGATCTGATTGTTTCTTACAAGAGCACAGTCAGTCCTTCTTTCTCCTTCCCTAGACTTCCTGGATCTGGCTCTCCCATGAGATCTTTTTCAACCTGACTTGTCTTTTTATTGTTGTTGCTGTTAATTTTCCACTTTTATTGCCTCCTTTCTCATCCCTGTACTTTGTTCTCTCTTTTTTTTTTGTACTGAAGGATGAGCTGTCCTCCCACAGTGCAAACAAATTTACTATGCTGAGGCTCTTTGCTTAGACAAGGACCCATTTTTAACCAAATGTTTTGTAAGCAAAAAGAATATTCGTTTTCCAGGACACCGCTAACAAGGACATTTTTGTGGTTGTCATTGCTTAGTGACTTCATACCAGCTGGAATTGCTGTGAGCCCAGAGAGAGTCCAGACTGTTCATGGACTGCACAGCATTGCTGCTCTGCTCTTACCATCCCTTCTCAACCTGGATAAGCAAAAATCCTGAGCATGAGGATGGGAGGGGTGGTGACAAATTGTCACGTTGTGCAAGGACCTCGTTTCATGCAGATACACCAACACCTTCCCTTACCGATGCTTTTATTGAACACTGTTGCTTCTGCTGGCAGCAGAAATTAGTTAAATGTTGCACAGAAGTCCTGTTTAAGTGTATGAATTAGTACTTGGAGCTATAGTTCCGTTTGCTGTGGAACATGTCTTCTGTGCACACAGCATGCAATAAAAAAAAGCAGTTCAGCAGTTCCAGAGCACACAGTTCCATGCCAGTGGTCAGGGTAATCTTTCACTCACCAAATGCTCAGGCTCATTCCTAAAGGTTCCATTGTGGAAGGAGTAATAACCAATTAACAAATATTATTGATATTTACAGAGAAAGCAGTGTGTATGCTCTAAGCATCAGGAGCAGGTGTTGCAGGTAGAAGGAAAGGAATACTGATGAGCAACCTCTTGAATCTTCTGCCTTGTGACCTGTCTGGGAGCTTTAACTAAATTTCATTAGTGCAGCCATTAATCATCTGTTAGTGCTTTTGATTACACTCCCTTATATAAACAGTTTATAAAGTGTATTCAGGTGTTTCATTACAGCTCCCGTGCAGTGCCACGATCCTCCTCAGCCTCTTGTCCTGTGCTGTGGCCTTGGTGGGCTGGCTCAAGAGATGCAGCCCAGTTCCTGGGGTGGTTACAGGACCATGTTGTACCATGTGAGGGACCCTTGGAATTGTCCTGTGTTACGTGTCAGACTGCCCCTCTGTTCACTCACACTTGTACAGCTGGTGTGTTTAGAGCCTTGGGATCCTAAAAACACTGTTGGTAAGTTATGAAGACATCTACCTGCACAACCATGAGCCACTTTGAGTGGGAACACCCCTTCTAATTCTGGGAGCTCCACAGCACCCATTCCTTCCTCGGGGTGTGGGTGAGGAAGTGGTGAGGTGCTGGTGTTCCTCAAACCTGCCCATAGCCTTTCTCCAGCACTGCCATGCTCACCCATAGCTCTGCAGACCTCTTCCAGGCCTGGTGGCATCACACGTGAGGAGCACCTTGGGGAGGGACGTGCTCTGCTTGTGGCTCCAAAATTCACAATCACAGTTAAATCCTGCTAGGGACGTGCTCACCACATCAATATCTCCAATTCATGCATTATGCAAATTGTTTGCAATAGAGAAGTGCTTAAACAGCTGCAAAGATTTGAGTTTTGTGCACAATGTACACTTTGCTTTGCCTATACTGATAGCAATGTACTATATTTTAATTAAATAAGTATGGAATGCAAATTGTAATACTAGTTGATTTGCAATATTTATGTAAGCCTCACATTTTGTAAGTATTTGAATTTCATATTAATTTTGCTTTGGACACATTTTTTGATATACTCAACAAAATTTGTCTCACTGGTTGAAAACAGAGCTGGTCTCTGTCTGCATTTAGCTACAGAAAAATTGTTTTGGCATCTGTGGAACACCTTGCAGAGAAAGTGATGCAGGAGTCACATGTTATCCTCTGCACACACAGGGTAGCATCCCAGTTAAGCATGCAGGAGTGGGGTCTTTGGCTGGGCACTGGCCTGATATTGCAGGGGCTGAGGTTCAATTATCAAACCAGCATTTGAGACCTTACCTGTGTCCCTTGTGCTGTGCTAAAATTTCCATTTCAAGGTGCAGTCAGCTCATTAGGCTAAGCCAAGTGTGACTGTAAATTCTGTGATTGATCTGAGCCCACCCCAGCTCCCATCTCCTGCCCACTGGAGGAGCACTCCAGGAGCCTCTCAAGGCACCAGCTTTCCCTGTGCTTCATTCCCAGCTCACTCAGGACCTCCAGGAGCTCCTGCAATGAGCAGTGTGATGCATTCAGGTGGCGTTGAAGGTCTGGAAGTACTTGGTGGGTTGTCAAAAGGAGTTTTGAGTCAGAATTTCAATGTTTAATAAAATAGATTTCTCAGGACAGGAAAAAAAAAAAAAGGCAGCCAAAAATAATATAGTGAAATAATTGCTATCTCTGGAAGTTTCAATTATAAGTCAAAATATCCCGAAATCAAAACCTTACTGACATTCAGCCTCAATTATATAAAAACCATTGGGGATGTGGAATATGTTCATATAAATGAGGTCTCTGATCACTGAGGGAATTTTCAATGTACTTAATGGATGTCAAGAGACTTGACCCTGTTTTGAATACCAAGGAGTTTTGGATAATTGAAGTTTGGATAATCTAGGTTGAACTGTAGACTTTAGCAAATTAAGATAACGTTGAGAATCTGTGTGAGTTAATTTTAGTTCTGACAAATGAAAGCAGTGTAACTAGCTTGGAGGCTGGAGCCAGTAGACACCACACAGTGTGCCACAAGCTGCAGTTACCCCAGGCCTCACGAGCAGCCTCATTAACACTCTCCTGCCCAGCCCCTGGAAGGATCCCTAGGCACAGAGGAAGGATGGTTTACTTTCTCTGGGCTGTGTTTAGCACACGCTGGCAGGAGAGCGTTGGGTTGGAACGGGCACGGCTTCTGTGATGAGGATTTGTGCCTGCTGGGAAGGGAGCAGAGCTCGGGGAATGCCAGCAGAACGGGGGCTGTGCTGGGGCTGTTGGTGATGGTTTGGCTGATGAGACACCAGTGCAAGGCAGAGAGGTGCAATCCTCCCTGCAGTGCTGTCTGATGTCCCCAGCGCACGTGGGCTTGCCTTCCTCTCCTCTCTTCCCCCCGTTCCTCAACATGCATGTTTTAAATTAATATTTTAATGTATTTCTAGGTTTCCAGGAAGGGGGAGGAATAAATTATTCAGAATGAATTACACTGGTTTAAGGATATAAGAGCTGTAAGGTTTGTGGGGAAAGAGACCATCCTGCATTAAATCAGCTGACAGCACTTACCCAAGTCTGATAAGCTGGCAAAAATATCTTTATCTGACAGGTCTGAACAGACCCAGTGCCTGGAAGTTTATTTTCTCCTGTCTTGTCTTAACAAGAAGCAGTACCTCCCTCTCCTTAACACCTTTGGCTCAAGTACAAGACCCTGGAATATTTCAAGAGAGAACTGCCTGGGGGCAGGAGGGATGTCCATGAAGTGACAGCCCAGGAACCCCTGGGAGCTGTCACTGATTTCTTGCTTAGCTGCAGCTCTTGTGCAAGGCTGTTGACATCAGTAGGAGTCGCCCCCTAAACTTTTTAGTAATCTGGGTCTGAACCGTGCCTTTGACTGTAATACTGAGATGTTAATTCTTCCTTTACTGCCTGTGGAGGGGAAAAAATATTAGACAGTGTAGTGTATAGAGAGTACTTAAATGAAGATTATATGAAAGGCAATGGAAGAATTTTTGTCACAGGCATGTATTATTTGGCCAGTACATTGTGTATCACAAAACCTATTCTTTCAAAAATATATTCTCATTTTTAATAGAAGCCCCTTTGGGAATAGGAGGGTGGTGACAGCATGGTAAGCAGTTGTTCTTTGTGAACCTTTTCACTTGTCACAGGCTCCATGTGTCTGCAGAAGTGTTTATCAGAGAGCAAAACTGCTACACAGCATCACTGAAGGATGCTCTGCAAGTGCTCTGTGCTGGTTTTATCACACTGGCAGCAGGAAACGCCGGATCACCTGGGGCTCCATATGCTGGGCTGTGTGTAACCCCTACCACCTTAAAAAAAAGCTAGAATAAATGACAGGATTGTCCTCTTTTATGGATGGGAATGGAAGCCGTGGTGCTGTCAAGTGACACACACAAGGTCAAACAAGAAACTGTAGAGAAAATTAATCTCCCCAGGTCTCGTCTAGGGTTTTAAACTTGTAACTGTCCTCTCTTGGGTCTCAGTTTGAAACCCGTTGCATTAGAGTGGACGGAAAATTAGCCAAGAAGGTTAATCCTACACTGAAGGATTGAAAAATGCTCAGTTAGGGAAAGACTGAAAGATAAGAAACAGCAAAATTTCCTACAAGTGCTCTGGAGGATACTGTCCAGATACCAGAGACTTGCTGGAGAACTGACAGGAGAGCAGTGTGTATCAAAGCACAGAGGGGAAACACCAGGGCTAGTTCAGATCAAATGTTGAGGGGGGCTATGTTAAAGAAGAAAAGTAGAAATAAAATAAGCTGCATTAATCTGCAGGGGTGTGATAGCTGGGAAGATATCCTCACTCTTACAGCTTTATCAGAGATAGCTTTCCTTGCAGACAACACCAAAAAAGGAGACCAGACAATGCCAGCTCTTTTCTACTGCAAAATTACCATGCAGAGAACCACAGGGAAAACGCCTGAGACCGCAAACTGTAAACAAGCTGAGCCACTGTCAAGCTCAAAAATCAATGTTTTTTTAAAGTGTATGTAAAAACCAACTTTGTTTACTTAATTGCAATAGAACATTGTATTTTTTCTTAAGAGAAAATTGAGAAAACCTGGAGGGTGATTCAGTGGTTTGCAATAAGTAAACACAAATGTGAAATCGAACACTACCCAAATTACAAAAGCTAAGTACATGAAACACCCCCAGTGCAGACTTGTCACTCAAGTGCCAACTGTCAAGGGTTGGATACTTTTCATAAAGCATAGTTTTAGCCTTTATCTTAATGTCAGTACTTTGTTATGATTGACCTTCTTCTGGCTGGAAGCCCACTTAAACTAAACAATGCAATTCTGTTCTGAAGAGGATGAATAGAGAAAGCATTGTTACTTGGTAAAATGCCTTTGGACTGAATCCCAGATGGGAAGGAAGTGCTGTAATTACTGTACTCAATACACAGCACTGTAGGGGCACGTAAGGCAACTGGTCTGCAACAGGCAAGGAGCAATCCTACACCTCTGCTGGCTGGGAGGCTCCACTACCTGAGCAATTTTCATATTACTGTTTTATTTGTTCTGCTTAAGCAAAAAAATCTGCACTTGATCATTGGAAATTAAAAATTCAAACCAGACTCCCTAAGCAAATAGGGGAAACAACTTAAGAGCCTGCTTGTTTGGCAATGGTGAGCACAGTCAAACTAAGCTGGTTTATGTTCCTGTGGAAGGTTATCCATATTCTATTCCAAATCCCACAAAATTTTCTTGTGATTGCAACTCCATTAAATATAGTCTGTGCTATGAAATGTGTGTTGTCCCAATGCTAGAATCTCTGCTTTTGAACTTGTCACGAAGTAACACATAAATGGCATTTCAACATGTGTATTTATCATGAGACACATTTCCCTGAACACGGTTTTTATAAAATAGCACAGGAAGCACATTCATTGCAAAGCTTTGCAGTGTTGTGATGAGAGACTTCTCTTTTAAGTGGAAAATGAACTCAGTTACACTATTGTCATTCAGTTTTATCTTAAAAGCATCTCAGCAGACAAGTGGGAAAGGTGAATTATTCCAGCTGCTGTATCTGCTACCCATTGTGAGAGATGCTCTTTGCCATGCACAGCTCTGTCTTAATAGAAATGGGCAAAGGATCTGAGAGGAATTATTATTGCTATTTTACAGAAGGGGAGCACAGACATACAATTGCTCACAGTCATTTGGGAGGCTTGACGTAACCAGGAACTGAATGCAGCCTCCTGAGATGCAATCCAGGTATTTTCCTGCCCAGGAAATCACTTAAACATGCCTTTGCCTTGTTTTATGGGGCTTGATCCCATCGAAAAGCTAAACCAGGCTTCTCTCTAGCCACATATTTAGTTTTTGTGGTACTCTGGTTAGTATTTTTCTGCTGGTTTGTACCAGCCCTGTGATGCCTTACACTGGTGTGCTTGGGGTGCCTGATGGATTGGGCAGTTCCGTTGCTCACATGCGTTAACATTTATCTTATGTTAGCACCAGAGTCTGGCTATCCTTTGAAAAAATATGAAAAGTGGTTTGTAACCCTTACCTGTCCCTGGAATCAAGTGCATACCCTGCCTCTGGAAGTTATTCACACCCTTCTGGTTGGAAATGTGCAGCAAAACCTGGAGGGGCTTTGCCCTATTTTTGTGCAAAGTGCAACTTGAATGGGTTAACTAGAGCATGTGACCCAGCTGAAAAGACCTTCCCAACCAAAATACTTTTAATTTGACTGCAAAAATGTTTTGGTATCTAGTGAGCACCTATAGTCCTTCCTAGGTAAAAGTACAGAGTGGTCACAACTCTGTGAACTCTCTCAGCTCAGGAGAAAGATACTCTGCCATGTGTGACATCTGTCCTTTCTTATGCTACATGCTTTGGCCTCTGCAGAGGAAAATCACAGGTTCCTCATAAAAAAAGAAAAAAAAAAAAGAAAAAGAAAAAAACCTCCCTAATTCCCATTTGTTTTTTCATGCAACTTTATACTCTAGAAGTAACATGGAAAAACAGAAAATACCATGTTTTGAATGGACACTTTGTTTCAATGTGAAAGAGGCAGCTCCGGCAGTTTTCTGGATCCCTGATGTGTTTTTGAATGGCATCCAAAGTTTGGGTCAGGATAGACAGGAAGCCAGATGGGGACGTTTCTGTATTTTCTGAGTCAAATTGCTTCCCATACTATAAGGAGTTTTAGTCTCTGGAGAACCCAGCTGTGATGGAGTTGGACCTTTTAATTCCTGTGATGCTGACAGATCTGCCAGGCACTGTGATGAAGACATGCTCTTGCCTGGACGAGTAGGCAGTGCTATCCTGAGTGTTTGGAGGGGAGTTCAGTCCTGGAAAACTTGTGTGAAGACAAATGTGTGGTCCAGCAGGAGTGAAGGGTTTGGTGCCATGTGCAGAAAGATGTATGTTTTCATGCATATGGTGATTATTTGAGGCAATCACTGGCTTAGTGCTTAGCTTTCCTTGGGGACCATTTTTTCATGATATCTGGTATTTTCCAAAGGCCTGTGCGCTTAGACAGAGGAGCTGGAAGTCAGCCATGGTGATCAAAATGAAATGGAAAAAGATGCAGGGTTTACAGATTTATTTTTTTAGGATATTTATTTAAGCACAGCAGTTTCACAAAGGTCATCATTGGTGTGCAGAGAGGCATTTTAGCAGGGAAGCATTCCACCAGCACGGCTGTGTTTTATTGCTGGTGGGATTATTATTAGATTAGGGAGAAGATTGGAGCTGAGGGAGGGGGAGTTTGGTGGGATCTGGAATTTGGATAGATCTGAAGGGGACAACTCATTGCTTGAATTGCTGCTGGTAATGAAATTGCTCTTGACAAGTCGGAGGGAGCTGCTGGCCTCCTGTGTGCTGAGGTATCTGCAGTGTTTGGGTTGCTCTTGGGGGAAGATGAGGAAAATCCAAAAGACTTCATTGTTTTTGCTGAGGCTGCAGGTGGGTTAAACTCCAGCAGCAACATGCAGAAGGATGCTCCTAACAGCAATGCTGGGGGCATTCAACACTTCACTGGCAAATCCTGTCAGCCAAAACGAAGACGCAATTCATTGAAAACACTACAGGGAGTGCGGATTTGGTGCATTTCATGCCTGTCCTTTGCATTTCCATGGTGGGTGGCCTGCTGCCAGCTCTGCTCCCGCAGCCCTGCAGCTCTGTGGCCCTGGCTTTGTGGGCTTTGGTGGGCAGGAGCTGGGGCTGCTGTGGCTGAGAGGAACAGCCAAAGACTCTCCCTCGTTCGGGTGCTGAGGGTTCTGTAAAAATCTCCAGAATTCTGAAGGCTGAAAGCACCAATTCAGTGGAGACTTTGCAGAGCTTTGGAACAGCACCTCCTGCTGTGACTCGTGAGGGGTTTGAGCTCTCAGAGCAGGGTGGATCCTCAGGGAAGCTCTGCACCATCCCTGAGGCAGTGCTGGAGCTGTGGGCTGCAGATTTCCAGGTGCTTTCTTAGAGGGAGAGCCAGCCAGAGTTCTGGGTGACCTGCTTCAACCCAAGGTACAGGATTTCATGTTCCAGGCAGGGCAAGAAGATGAAGGGGCTGGGTCCAAAAACTTGCAAAATATTCTATCTCTTGCTAGCAGATTCTCATGCGAAACACGATGAGGTTTTAATTACTGCCCCCTTTTTCCATACTGGCCCCTTACAAGCAGCTAACTTATTTTGAATGGAGAGCATTGCAGTGTGAATATTTTTTTTCCTTCTTTTCCCCCCCCGCAACCTACTTTAACTAATCTTCAGGATGCTGGCAATTGACATGCATTATTTATACTGCTGCAAACCTTGTATTTGGGATGAGAAATCCACTGTCAGGCTTCCTGCTTCTAATAAGCATTCCTTTCACTGCATTATCTCATTGCACAGCCCAGGGCTGCTCTTGCCAGGGACCCAGCTGGTGTTACTCGATGACTTTGTGGCATGGGGAGCCTGCCTGGTGTAGCAGATCTGCTGGCTCGTGTGCTGCTCATCAGCAGAAAGACACAGGCTCCTGCTCCAGCAAAGGGGGGTGAGGCAGAGGCAGAAACCACCGTGGGACTGAGTGACACAAGTCCTGATTTTCCATGACCTGCTGTCTTGTGTTGTGGCTTGAACCTGTGCAATCTGAATTTAAAATGTTTCCGTCTTCCTCTCCTGCCACCCAGTCTGGATGAAAACAGAAGGTGAAACAGGAGGACAGCCAGTGTAGCCCCTGGAACAAAGTGCTTTGAGGTTCTCAAATCTGTCTCTGTCACACTGGGTCAGTTGCCAGGGCCTGTGCTGCCACCACTTTTTGTTCATTTGAAAGATAACTCATTCCTTAACAGTTGAAATGGCTTCTGACAAACCTCCCCTTTGAAAACTGTGCTCAAGGACACTGCTCTTCCACTGTTTGCACAGTCCAAATATTCTGGGGAGGATTTTTCCCCCCCTCTCTTTTATCTGAGGCAGCATAATAAAATACCTTAGATAAACAAATTTATTCTTGGAGGATATTTATTAGGTGCTGGCAATCCCTATGATAAATAATTTCTCTGGGAGGAAAAAAAAACCTAAATAGAAAGTAGGCCAAGGAAATGATGTGAGTGCAGGGGATAAGGCAGGGAGGAGGATGCAGTGGAGGATGCAGAGGCTCCTGTTGGCTCGGGGGGTCTCAGATGCTCCCACAGTGCCATCTGCAGGGAAGCCCATGGAGAGGGGGCACAGGGGCCTGGGGCAGGAGTAGGCCTCCCACATTTGCATGCTCATTTTCTGAGGATTTGGGAAAAGCAGAGACAGCGTGTGGCACCAAATCCCACCGTGGGAGAGACTTTGCAGACACCTGGCAGAGAGTCACACACAGCTTGGGCTGTACATCACCAGCTAGGGGAGTGATGCAAGAAACCAAGCACTAACGTGTGAGAACTGCTGATCTTTTCCTGCAGAAACCAGAGACAGGTTTCAGGGTGGGATGGGTGGGGGAAACGGTTCATGTCAGTTTGAGACAGATAGTTTGTTGTTTCCAGTTTTTTTCAGTGAAATTTAAACCACAGAAGTTTCATTTCAAGTCAACCTGGAATGTCAATTAGGTCCAAACTGAAGCAGTCTATTTTGATTTGGGGTTATTTACCTTCTGCTTTTCCTCTTAATTTAGGTGGCTTTTAGTGTGAAGAAAAAAAAAAAACCCACTTCAAACTGAGAAGCCAAAAAGTTTCTTTTTGAAACTATTATCACAGAATCACAGAATATTCTGAGTTGGAAGGGACCCACAATGATCCAAGTCTTTAGTGAACGGCCCATACGAACCCATGACCTTGACATTATTAGCAAAATGCTTTAACCAGCTGAGCTAACTTCAGGGATACATTTAATCCTTTCCAAAATAAGGCATTTGATTTTAACCGTCTTGTCCTGAAATGCAGTGTCTTGAACTCTTTTTTTTTTTAAGATTTCCTTCCAAGGAGCAAGCTCACAGCCCCTCACCCTCTTTGCTAACAGCAACAACCCTCCCCTAGATTCATCTGCCATTCAGTTGTATCTCCTTACAAATTAGTTTCGCAGCAATTTTGTGTCAAACTCCTGTTCGCTTGAATGAATAGAACATTTTACTGGTAAAGAACTGGGTTACAAAGCAAAATATCCCAGATAATGTGAAGAAGTGTGTGGCAGTCCCCATGAGACTTGGTCCTTCACTGTGCCTTCCCACTGCCCCTCTTTCCCCAAGAGCTGCTCACACCAGTTCCTCAGTGAGCTGATGTGCAATAAAAAACCAGCTCTGATGTACCAGGGCTGCATGAGGATGTAATGCTCTGATTGTGGGAGGAAACTGGGTGAATTATTTCTCCTTTGAGAGGTGGCTCTGCTAAATGATATTTGCTGTACAGCAGAGGTCAGCTCTGGCCACAGAACACAGCCAAGCTCCAGGGAATGTGAGAGGTGAAGAAGGTCCTTTCAGTTTTACTGTTCATGGCTGCTCTGGAGGTTTCTGTATAGTCTGTGGTTAGAGAGAGCTCCAAGCAGGTATTTTGGCATAGAAGAGATGGGTTACAGTCGATACAGAAGGTGTGAACTCCAAAAAGACTCAGATGAGCAGAAACATGGCAACACTAGGACGTGGTCCATTTTGAGATTTTCGGAGGCTGATGGGAAACCAGAATCCCACTGACTCTGGTTAAACCTGTGGCTACACTTCAAGTACAAAAGGGAAGTGGCTTTGACCAGAGGGAAAATCCAGCTTTTCAAGAAAAGAAGATGAAATCAAAATGCTCGTAAGTGAGCGAAACAGGAACACAGACTGACTTCTTGTGAGTGGATTTCAAATGCAGAGCAATTTGCTTTATGCAAACGTTATCTGGGGTTTCCTGTGGGTCACGCTGGCACAGATCCTCAATGAAGGTGCAGCAGCAGCTCCTGCTGGTGAGCAGGCACCAGCTCAGGAGGCAGCTTGGGCTTCTGAAATGTTGCTGGTGATGCCAGCCCTTTTGGAAGAAGGCTTTCTGCCTCCAAGTGTATGAGAAGCAGTGGGAGGCTGTTGTTGCTGCTGAGAGACTGCAGGCAATCTTGGTTCTGGGAGTGTTTTGAACCTTCACGCATTGAGGTGGAGAGGGAAAGGAGAGAATCAGAAATGGAAGGAGATTAAGTCTTGAAGCCTGTCTGCATTTTTTTACATAAATTCTGCTCTGCATCCAGGCGTGTAAGGCACAGGCTACAAAAATCCCTGCTTCTGCTGTAGGCAGAGCAGAGGATAAATATATATAGATGAATAAACAAGGCAAGTAATCCAATCTTATTGCTAGTATTCAGTTCCTGCACTGTTGCTCTAGGCAACCAGCTTGAGTGGGGATATTGTCTGTAACCTTAAAAACTGATTATAGGCTACTTCACTGCCTCATATGGTCTTAAAGAGAATTAGAAGAGAGTGTAAAGCTGGCTTAGGCACTCTGTTAACAAAGCCTCAAAGGCATCTGCAGATTTCCTCGTTCATGAAGTGATTAACTTATTTAGTAACTGTGAAAAAATGTGCACATTCGGGGTGCCAGGCTGGTAATAATTAAGAGGGGTAAGTGTGCCGTGGTGAGCAGCGCTGGGGCTGGCAGCTGTGTGTGTGTCACAGCAGCACATCCGGCGGCCGTTCCGAGCTCCGGGGCTGCTTTGCCTTCGGGCTTGGGCAGGTTCCCCCGTGGTTTTTCAGTGGAGGAGGGCCCTGCTTGTGCCTTTCGCAGCTCAGCAGGGCTGTCCTGACGGGCTGTGTTTGGGTTCTGCCTGGCGCTGCCTGAGGCATTTGGTGACCTGTGCCCATGGGAGGAAGCACACACCCGCTCTTTGCTTCCTCCTTCAGCTGCTTTGAAACTAAAGGATAAAAATGACACCCCTATCCTAAGCTGAAGTGTGCTGTTTGGGCCCAACACCAGGCAGCCACAGCCAGGGTGTCAGGTGATTGTAAGTGCAAGGTGAAGCCAATCCTGGTTTTGCTTCTTCGCAATTTGACAGCAAATGCTTTTCTTTGCTGATAATAAAGCCAGTGAGCCCAGCAGAGAGGGCTGTGAGGGGGCCTCCACCTCAGAGGATGCCTGATTGGATCTTTCACCAGGGCTGGGTGTCACAAGAGTCGAGCTCCCTGTCTCTGATGAATGAAGCTCTTTAAAACTGAAAACATGCAAAAATGTTTGGTACAGGAGGATGGCTTGGCTTGTAACCATCCTGAAAGTAAAACAAGTGAAAGTGGTTTGAAATGACGACAAAACCAAGCCTATGATTTCAGTGTGTTCTCCCTTTGTGAAAATCCTCAGACATCCCAAAGATGAATGAGAGATCTGAAAGCACAGATAGACACCTTCACCAGTGTGTGGTGGATCTGATATGGATCCTGCATTTTTGTCAGACCTGTTCTGGATGTAAGAACTCTTCTATTGATGCACAGCCCACATTTCACTTAATGCTTCTAATATTCATTTCTCCCCGCAAGTCAATGTGTTGTTGTTTAGTGAGATGATTTCACAAATTCATACAGAAGTTCCATGAAAATCTGGATTAATAATGGAAAAAAAACGATGAGAGAAGAGAATACCCTGTGTCTTTAAAACACACCGTGCTTAAAGCTCAAACTCTTTACCATCCCAAGCTTACATGTGTGTAAAATGATAGGGGGATGAGAATTATGCCTTCAGAAGGGAAAGCAGACACTCTGAAGTAGTATGTAAAAACAGTTTCAAATCAGGAATGATTTAAATATGGGAAGATCCAAGAGGTCTGTTAATAGTCCACAAGCTTTCTGCCAGTGGATGAAGGTATGTTTTGACCTCAGAAGAGTGGAATGACACTTTGTGTCTTCCCTCTCTCCCCTTGTTTTCCTGTCATTGCTTCAACCCCAGATAATGGATGGGATTTTCAAAGTCACACAGCCTTGACCTGTTTGCTTTGTCACCAAACTCAGCTCAAAAGCTGAAAATTCTGCCTGCCTTTCTATTTCTGGTTCTCCCAGGAGAGGGGAATTCATGAGAGTGAATGGAAAGAACTATTGGTTTAAGGAAAACAATTACAGACCTGTGTGTGCTTCCCCACTTAGCTTCTCCCTGGAAAATAGGTGCTTTCAAATGCTGCTCTTGTGTTAACAGCTCTTCTGAATCTGTCATTGTACCTACCTGTGTTTCATTCAGCATCTTAGGAAGAGACCAAAATAGCATCTCATGGATGAAGAATCTCCATTTTAACCTCTACAAGTGTCAATTGTTCTAAATGTATATGCAGCACTTGGCATCAGGGCTTACTTACAGTTATTGACAGCATCCCTTGCTGCACTTGAAAATACCTTGTTAATACATGTTGGCTGGAAAACAGCTTAAGTACTTAGTTGTTCCAGTCCTATTTGCTTTTTTTCCCTCCTCTTCTCTTTCTTGAACCATTGTGCATTAACAGTTTTCCCATAATGATGTAATTTTATCCTCTTTCCATCCAACCAGAAGTACTGAATGTGTTTAGTGGCTTCCAGGGTGTGGCATGGATTCATCTGAACCTTAGTTGATCTTCATCTTTAAAAACCTTGTAATATGTGCAACAGAGACCAGTCTGCTCCTTTCACACATGTCTGGGCAGTGCCAAAAGGCAGTTTCTATTTTGATTTAGTCTAAGAGGTTATGAGGCCAAGAGAGATTTCATCTCTCATGATCTGCTTATGTAAGTCATGTCTCTTGGGTTAATTTGGTTAGGATGCTGCTGGCAGTGTGTCCTGGCATGGGAGTTGATGGGAGGAGTGCTCACATCAGGTAAGGTCCTCCACATGAGGAAGTGGCTTCACACAGCATCTCTGGATTTGCACCATGTGCTGCTCAGCAGAGTGAGAAAGCTGCGAGTGGCCCTTATGTGTTTCATTATGAGAGTCCTGGAATAGCACTTCAGGCCTGGTTCTAAGCCACAATTTTAATGAATGAGTAATCGTCTCTCTTCCTCTCTTTCTGAACTCTTAGCTCCTCAGCACATGATGAGAAGGGGCAGGGAAGTTACTTATCTGTCAGCTGGAGGGCTGACCAGTGAAGCCAGAGGAGCACGTTGAATATGTCACCAGCCACTCAAGCAGGGAGAGACACCCTGCTCCTTCCATTTGAGAAAAACAGATGTGCTCCCTCCACCTGCGAGGAGAAAACCGCTGTGAATCACTTCATCCCCTGCTCCTCCTGAGGGTCATTTACGCTGAGTTTTGAAGCCATTCCATGGCTGAAACTCAACCAACCATCCATGCTGTCCTTGGGGTGTGGATGGAGCTGTGGGGGGAACTGGATACCCTCCAAAACAAACCCATTCCCGTGGTCCAGCCCGGCTGCAGCAGCTGTGGTGGGAGAGGGGGAATGTTGGGGAATGTTAAACTCAGCGAGCTGGGGTTTGATTGAGCACTGCCAGCTCCTCTTTGGGGGAGAGCTGGTGCTCCCCAGGTACAGCCGTGGATCCGTGTGTGGCACAGCACGTGGGAAATGCTGCCTTTGCCGCTGAGCAGAATCTCTCTCGTGAATTCACTCAGAGTGAATTCCCACACTTCCCTTGAATGTTCCACAGGAAAGAGCCACAATAGGAATATTTAGGTGGTGTGTTCTCTTCTAGCCATAGTTTCACCTCGTGTGCATGCTCTGTCTGTTCAGTATTACTGGAAATCTTTATATTAGCTCACTTGTAAGCTGTGGCAGCTCCCCAAGGAAACAAGTTATTTCAGTAGCTGGGGTGTGCTTTGTGGCTGTGTTCAGAAACACTGAGAGCCAGGCTCTTCAGGCTGGGAGAGCTGCCCTCTGTGAGCAGGTAGAAAAATCTACTTTTATGCCCCAGGTGTGTAGGGAAGGAGGTCTGGATTTTTTCCATCTATAACAGGCTTTTCATGTGTCATTGGGCAAGTCATTCAATATCCCTTTACAACAACTCCACTCTGCAATGTCTGTTACAATCTTTATCTGGTTTTGTCAGCTAAGAACATGTTCTTTAGGAGAGGGGATTTCTTCCTATGTTTATGTGTAGTTGTGTCATAATTAGGGTCTCTGGGTATTGCCTTAATTCCCACTATAACATCACCAAATTATACTTGAATAAATTACACATCATGGATATTAAATGCTCAGCTCAGTTTCAGTGCAAAATAAAAAGCTCAAATGAGGGTAACTTAAACTGGCAGTAAAATTGCCAGCATTACACCCGTAAATACTTAATTTGCAAATGTTTAGAAATTAGGCACCTGCTATAAATCTTTATTGTGGGCTTTGCACCCTGTTGGCAGTCGGTGAGCTGTATCTCACTTCATTATGCATGAATGTGAAATTTTCCAAAAGCATAAACGTGGCCTCCAAGGGCAGGCACAGTAACAGCGTTCAAATGAATCAATTTGTTTCCTCCCCAACGTGTTTATCTCCCAGCTCTTGGTTGAGAGTGCCAATGGAAAGGTTAATGGCTCACAGCTCCCTGGCAAATGATGCACTGGTTTAACCTCTGCCAGGGCTGGATTTTTCACTGTCTTTAGCCCTCAGCGTGTTGAAAGTTAACAGCTGCACCCTGTGTGCTGGCTGGGATGGAAGAGGGGCTTCTTTAAATTATTACACGTGTCCAGGATTAAAGGGGTTCCTGTTTCCCTCTTGCTCGTTGTGGCCCTGATTCATCTGGTACCCGATGCTCTGGGAGCACTTGTGCCTGCTTCAGCAGAGCCTTTGTGCCATTTTAAACACACAGAGAGCCACCAGAGCAGCTGGGTCTGGTCACCTGCCAGAAGGCAGGCAGCTTTGAGCTGAATTCATGTACAGCATTCCCAAGTGGAAAATACCTGGGCAGGCGTGAATGGAATATACAGCCTGAAAGGTAATATAGGCTGAAATGAAATGTTGGATGTGCTTTCAGTGCTGTCAGAACCACTGGGCAGCACAAGTTTATGCTAAAGTTTGTGTGTTTCAATATTAAGGAGGCTCAGTTTTACAAATGGAGGGCCAAACCATTTAGGGGAAAAAAAATTGTATGAATTTTACTCTATTCGGTTGAAAAATCAAACTAAATGTGCTTCCTTTCTTCCTGTGAAGAGGTCTCAGACCTAAGCTCTGCTGAAACTTGTTTTCAATCTGTCCAAAAAGGAAGATACTTCTTTAAGTGCTTAAATACGACTGGAAGTGTGGCATTTTCAAGGCAACCTGAGTGCATTAGGGGCAGAGCCATGCTCAAGGATAATGCACCTCCTCAAGCACTCAAATTTAAAAACTACAGCCCAATTAGAAATGCTCCAATTATTACTATTATTTGCTACTTAACAGCTGTCATTGGAGGCTCAGGACAGCTTTGTACTGGATGCTATGAATACATAGAAGAAAAAAAAACATAACCTGAAGGTGCTTAAAATCTCTGTCTGAGAGACAGTGAATAGATGCAACTGGCTGGGAAGCCAGAGGTGGTGGGAAATAGCTGTGGAACATTTCATCAAGTCTGAAAAGAATCTACTGTTGTCTAAATCTGGACTCTGAGCTATTACATAGAGTAAGTAGCATTAAGTAGGCAGGAATGGCTGTCTTTGAGCAGAAGGGATATTTATGTCTAAGCTTGAGTAATAATTACCATGGTGAAGTCAATGAGTTTAAAAGGAAATAATTAGGCCACAATTACAGGGGTGGGATGAAAAGCCAAACCATGCAAGCTCCCTCTTCCTCCATTAACCACTCTCTTTCTTTCCCTGTTGTCCACTTGCTGCGTTACCCTGGAATTCCAATGAAAATTTAAGTGTATCTAAATGTAGCCTTGCCCCTGGGAGAGGGAGTGGATCTGTCATCAGGGATCTGTCAGAGTCAGTAACATTTTCCCCGCAGCCCCGAGCCGTGCCTCAAGATCTAACATTCCTGTCTGAATTATCAGCTAATGCTCTGACAAATTGCCTGTGATTTTCTTTTTTTCTCCCTGAGTGGATGTGCCTGCTCTGCAGATTAGGTAAACACGGCCGGGCTGTGGTGTGGAGCTGAGGCTGATGATTTCCAGCCAGACATTTCTGTCAAGCCAGGGAGGCTGGGCTGGACACAATGAGCCCGGCTCTGGGGCTCTTGCAGCCACAAACCTGTCTCGGGAGATAGCCACTCACCCTGCCAGCGGGAAATGATGGAGTTTGGAGGTCAGGACCTGACAGAGACTTTGAGTAACAGGGCTGTGAGTGAGGCTCTGCTCTAACTGTACTAAATGGGTGAGTTGTGGCATAAACTGTATTGCTGAAATAGGCGGCATTGCTGCATTTTTTTTTCTTTTTTTTCTGGCAGAAGGGAACAGCTACCGGTGGCTTAGTCCTTAGACACTGAGGTCATCAAAACTGCCATGGTATGTGATTTTGCACTTGTAAAATGAAATAATCTTTGAGAGAAAAAGCTCTGGAAAATGCACCAGAGAGGCACCCACGGGGTTTGTTTCTCTGGCCACAAGATTCCAAGACTCTTGGATGAAGGAAAGCATCACCATCTCCTGCCTCTGCTCCTGCTGTGTGAGATCTGAGCCTCTCTGTGTGTGCCTGCTGTAGAAGTGATTTTCCTTGGAGCATGAGCTGGTTTTTAAACACTGTTGGTGCAGTGGCAGCCTGAAATACTGATGATGAAGTAAGACCATGAATGAGGGAGAGGCAGGAGAAATGAGCTGTCATCGTCAGGACTTCCATTGGCTGCTGCAAGTCTCTTCTCTGTCGGTCGAGTGGATACACATTCCCTCCCTGGCCTTTTCCCGATTCCTCTGTTCATATGCAAAATCCAGACACCATCCACACCCTTTTCTCCTGCCTGGAGCAGCCACCCAGCCCCTCTGCAAAGGGCTTTCCAGTGCATTTCAAATTCCAGCTGCAAACATGCTTTGCCCAGCCCTTCCTCTTGCTAGTTATTAAGTAACATGATATTATTTTTGGCTCTGCTATGAAATAGTTGGGAATTGATCAACACTGCAATCTTCCTTTAGGCTGAGACTACTGCTCTGCCAAACCATCAGTAGGATTTGGGTGCTGAATTTCCTTAGGCTCCCTTTGAAAATGTCAGTGTTTTACAGCATTGTGGAGTAGTAGAAGCACTTTGGAATATGTGACATTTTCTACTGCCTTCTTTAGGAGTGCATCTAAAAGAAAATAAAACCTCTGGGAGGACAAGAGTTGTGGGACTGGAGACACACACACTGTAAAGTCACTGAGGTGCTCGACAGATGAGCAGTGGCACCAACTAGAAATATTCCTGTATAGTCCTAGGAAGCCAAATAACTAAAAGGTAGAGGTATTTATAATCTTTCTCAGATGTCCACATAAACATGCACAGCAGCCAGGAAAAGAAATGCAGTTCTGGATTCTTTCAGGCACTGCAAAGATATAAAGAAGGAGGAGTTGAAGAGGAAGGAGAGACAAAGGCCTTTGCAATCTAGAGTATCCCACTTAAAATAAGTGTTAGTCATAAGTCATTAAAACAAAGATACCTGTCGGTAATGTTTGATAATGGATGGATAATATACATTAGTGAAATTATTAAAATGGAAAATCATTGCAGAACTACCATTCCTTTGTAAAAACTATTTTTTGCCTGAAATGCCAAATGTTCTATATGTAACATTTGAAGTGCCCAGAATGAAATCCCTTTCCTTTTCACATAGCAGTGTGTGCTGAGGCACAGAGATAGAATCTTTAATGTCATGGAAGATAGATTGCATTTTCGATAGGCTGGAGATGTGGTAGTTAATAGACACAGCAAAGGCCACCTGAACGGATGAAGGGGAATGAATGAGTCATTCATTTTGAGAGGCCCTGTGTGTGTGTCCAAGGTTTTTCTAAATAAAGAAATAGTGGATGCCTTGGGCTTGAGCCTTCCTACCCCATAGGGAAGCTGCATTCTTCATGAACCCCACTTGCTGGGAGCCTCATCCAGAGGCAGACCCTTGGTAGGTCACTATGGTGGGAGAAAGTTCTGAGCTGAGTTGCTTGGGGTTTGGAGTTTTTTTGGTTTTTTTTCTCTAAAGGAAATACTGCCTTTTGCTTGGCTAGAGTGTCCAATTATCCATAATCTAGATGCAGGCAGAGGTGCTTGGATGAGGATGGGAACAGCAGATAGCTGCCAGTGTTGGGAAGCAGGGCTGTTACTGTCCTCAAATCCCAGCATGGACCAAGAGGGGTAACACAGGACCAGTACCCAGCCTTTTGGGTAGACAAGACTTAAGAAAACCGAGTTGTGAGCACATAAAAGAAATCTTTTCTTGATTCTGCTACCTACTTTCACATTAAGTTAGTGCAGAAAGGAAGGCAATAAAGAATTTGCCAAGTGCTGTTTCTCTTGCCATTAAAGTTTCATGAAAAAATTCCACAGACAGGTCTTGCTCCTGTTTATAGGCATCTTTCTTGCCTTCAACATTATTATTAAACTCTTTTGTTATAGAAAGCTAGTCTGAAAATGAGCTGGCCTGGTAAATAACACACTTGCTTTTGCCAGCATACTCATCTCTGCAGAGCAATATACCCAGGAATATTTTCCTCATATGTTTTTGTCAACACATTATTGCATATGCCTATTTAAGCAGTTTTTGCACATTCCCAGAGCACTTGCTCTTCCTATCAGTTTGAGGTGAAGTCATGAGCAGGCAGCACTGCACAATTCCTGACCCCAAAATCCAGGAGGAGCACGCAAGGGAGAGAAGGGGAGTTTATTCCCCATACATTCATAGGCAGCCCAAGTGTCTGCTTGGCTCTTGTGCCCCAATTGTTCTTACACTTCTGACAGTCTTCACTACAACAAAACATGCTACCAAAAAAATTGCTTTAAATGCTTGTTAATTATTTTGTTAAACAGGGTTTTCTGCTCTGTATTATTAACAAGGCAGATTAAAGCAGGGGTCTGTGATGCCCAGAAAACATCTGCTCAACGAAAATGAAACACTAAACCCAAAAGCTTCCCTCTGTGGCTTGTTTTCATCCAGCTGTGCCTCTTTCAGGATGCCTCTGCTCCCCCAGGGTGTACCCAGGACAACTGTGGAGAATACCTTACATCTGTCTATAACAAGAGTGAAAAAATCCCCATGCAGAAAATCCCAGTAATTCTGAGTAATTGGAACCCTAATTTCTGAACTCTTCTGAAAGTTTTTCCACAAATACACATGAAAATATATCTTTAGTGAAGTTTTTAGCCTTTAAAAGATAAACATTTATCAGCTCATCCAGCTTTTTTACCAGGAAAGCATTTTGGATACTTCTGATGTAAGGAAACATTAAGAGTTTTGTTATTTTTCTATGTTCATAATATTCATTTAGTAGCTCCCTCCAAGATGTTTGAAAACAAAATTCTTTCTCTCTTTGCTTAATAAGCTCTTTCCTAATCTGGCAAAGGGTGATTGGTCTATCCCTCACTCTCTCCTAGCAGCTTCAGGAAGCCTGATGGAGGGTGTTGACCCTGGAGTTTCTGCCATGGAACCAGATGTAAATAAGGCATCTTATCTCCCAGGGGAGCACATAAACTGCAGGGCATGCTCCAGCTATGGGTTAGGGTGGGACTGGGCAGGAGTGGCTTTTCTCTGCAGGTTTAGTGTTTTAGTTGGTGTTACTTCCATTCCTTACACCCATGTGTTTCAGAGATGAGAAAGGAATTAACACAGACCCCTCCTACACTGCCCACTTTGGCAAGGCCTTGCACTGGGTACTGGCTGAGGGTTTGTTGGGCTGTGCCTGGGAAATGGCGATGCTGCTTTGCAAAACTTTAGTGAATTAATGTTCTGTGTGGGAACAACATTGTCTCAATAGAAGGAAGTGTGTGAGGATGTGAGATCCAAAGGCACCAGAGAGATCCAAAGGATCCACCTAGAAGTATTTCTGGATTTTCAACTTTTCACAGCCCCCTCTTCTTGTGATGAAGCAAGAACCAAAGAGCAACACACTCTGTTCTGCAATAGCTCAATTACTGCAGCAAGTGCACTTCCAGATGTGGGTAGAGCAAACTTACAACCATTAGAGTCATAAAAAGAGCCTATGACAGCATCTAATCTAAATCAGATCGTGAAAGATCAATCAGTGATTGTCCCTGTCATCAGTGATAACATTGTCTCACTCTCAGTTGCTTTGATGCCAGGGATAATCTTGACATAAGAACCACAGCTTTGAATTCAAATGGGGGAATCAAGGGGTTATTTCTAGCTTGATTTTTCCCCTCATCTGAGCCATGGATATGTTTATTAGAAACTTGTGCCTGGCTTCCTTGATGGTAACTCAAAACTCCCAATAACCCACACTGATGTGCTCTGTGCCTCTTGCTAGAAATTAGCCTTTAGAAGGTTCACCAGCCAAGCCAGGAAGGTTAAAACAGCAAAACCACATCAGAGATACTTGGGCTGTCTGCCCACACTGGCCCAGCCTCCCTGTCTGAAAGGAGCCCCTTTCCAGGCCTTTTGCTGCTCTCTTGTCCCGAGTCCAGGCTGCAGGACCAGCAGCCCTGGACACCTCCACAGCCCCTCACACCCAGCTGGGCTCTGCAGGGGTGCAAGGGCCCCTGGCTCAGCCCGTCACAAGCTGTGCCAGCCACCAGGAGCATCCTCAGGGGGTGCTCAAAGGGAAAAAGGAAATACGGAACCACAAGCACAAAAAAATTACCGTGTGCCTGTGCTGTTGTTTATACACTTGGATACTGTGATTAAATTACATACATAATGCATAGTGTTTGTAATACATTATTAATAATAATAACACTGTCTTGTGTTGTTCGGCTAGAAGAGACATGCTCTGAATGATGGTTCATTGGTCTATTCACACACAATTTTCCTACATCTCTAAAGATTACCATTTTAACAGCTTTCTGTATGGATACTGCCAGGCAGTTACATTTAACAGTGCATAAATCTAATTCCCTCCGCACTCAATTTTCTCAGGCAGCAGAATCAATTTGAATCTGTCAGGATTTTATTCTAAAGATTCTAAAGTCTATTAATGCCTCCTGCCTTCTTCTGTATTTCCTCCTCTCTCTCTCTCTCTCTCTCACTTAACAATCTCAGTCTTTCAAGAATTCATTCAGCTGCAGAAAAAGATGCCCCACTGATACAAACACTCTTTTATCTCTTTACAACAGAAACCTAATTAGGTGTGAAGGAGACACAAGAAAGGTCACAATTAGCCCTCCAGCAATAAAGGTTAGCAGTTGTAAAATCCCATAATAATGCTGTTGAACTTTGTTATTATCAATAATGACGGCCTTTGACAAGGTCAAGTTCATTATTCTTAGCAGCTATCACCGAGCTGCTGAACATCACTTAACATCCCAGCTCAGCAGCCCCATCCCTTTCCCTGCTCGCTCCTGCCACAGGACCCCTCACACCTCATGTGGCAGCTCGACCCTTTGGGCACTTTTCAAGACGTGCTTTAATATTTTTTGTATTGAGCTGTGCCGAAGGATTGCTCGCTGAGCCTTTTAATTATTAGTTAAAAAAAAAAAAATCACCTGTGGGTTTTTTTTTTTTTCTCTGTGCATGGGTGGAATGATTCTGCCTAATTAAGAACTTAAATGGAGATGGTAACAAGAAAGTAATAGGAAATGTGTCCTGGTAACAGCATTTTGGAATGGAGGAGAGACGATTACATGCTTTGCCATTAAAAGATTAAAAGCCAGTGGATCTCTGACATCTTCAGATGGTTGATTTTTGGGTTGGTTTTATGTCTGTTGAAGAGGACTTCCCAGGAATCTCACTCCACCAGAAATGTTCCTTTTTTAGTAGAGCTCTTGAAGAAGCAGGATGAGCATGCCTTTACTCTTTCACCTACTTGTTCTGGAGCTTCTAAGGGTCAGGAATCATCTTTAACCTTTATTTTTCAGTTCACCTGGGAATTTGAATAAATAATCAGTGATGTGTAAGTTGGGAAACTCCTGTCCTAGGCTACTCCTAGACTCTGTGGAGGGATAAAGCGAGACAGAGAGAACACCAATTCGGATCTCTGATGGGCTGAGCAGTCCCTGGAAGTTCTCTCACTTTTAGTACCTCTCAAGGCACATCCTTGTCTTCTCAAGTCAGAGTTTTGTATCATGCTGCCTCCTGCTAGGCCTCCAGATAATGCTGCATTTGGACTTTTACTGGCATTAAGCTATATCTCATCTGGTATTTAAAAAAAAAAAAAATAAAGTTCAAAACACTCTAACCAGCCAGCAGGGAAAATATCAATAAACTAGGATATTCTTGAGATAATTCATGCTTTATAGAGAGGGCTGAGTGCTGGCACAGACAACTGCACAGTTTCAAAAGCTTGTGTGAGCAGCAAGCTCAAGTACAGAAGCAGAACAGCGTTTGTGCCGCCCACAAACTCCAGGGTTTGTGCAGTGCTTGACAGGGGAAAACACGTGCTGAGAAAAGTCCTTAATTCATGGCTCAAGGCTGGAGTTCACACAGTGTTTTCAGCGAGTGCAGACACAGATCACTGGTCTCCTTAAGGATGTTCTCCAGTTATCTCGCTCCATTGGCTCCCTGCTCCCCAGTGCCCGAGCGCTCCGGAGCCCATTCCAGGCTGTGCTCAGCTGCCTCTGCTCCTCTGAGTTCTGCTGACTGACACACGGGAGGCTCTGCCCGGGTAAACACCACACAACTGAAAAAAGAAAAACGTAGGCAAAGCGGGTAATAGAGACCAAAGCTGCTGAATAACTAGAACAAATGCCAACATCTGCCCTGGTACTGAATTTCAAAAAGGAATTAACAGCTGCCGGGAAAACACAGAAAATCATATTGCTTGGATGTAAGATTTGGTAACAGGGTTCCTGATACTTTCATCTTCCAGTTCTGAGGAAAGCAGAACGTTACACCCCAAGCTCCTGAAGTCTAATGTCAGGACAAGAATCCTGCTGCCTCCTCAGCCATCGCTGTCAGGTGTACCTTACACACTGCTGCACCCTCCTGCCCTCCTCTCCCTGACAGAGCATACAATGTGCAAAAACTTCCAGAAAGGACATGTTAGAGCAGAAAATTGTGACTTTTATTTGTTAAGTGATTCAGCTCTAGGAGGAAGCTTAAGCTCTTTAGCTTCCCTGTTGTCCTCATTGCACTCACTGGCCATTTATCTTGCTAATGTTCCTATATTGCTATTACTACACAGTTGGTAGGAGCTTCTATTTGCATAAGGCAGCAGATTTTTTTTATTTATAAAGCCAAGGATGCGTCCTTGTACTTCAGCAAGAAGTTTATTGACTGATTGACATTAAATGCCAATTTTATCAAAATATTGATTGGAAAAATTCTTGTGTTTCCATAGTATCCTATAGCAATATCTAATCTCAGCTTCATCTAGCCAGTGCAATATGTTGTTGCCAGACTAGAAAATGATGTATGAGCCATCTGGGCAATGGGCCCAACCCTGGGCAAGATTAGTGCTTCAATTAGCTGCTGATAGCATTCCATTAGAATATTGGTTTCAAAGAGCACTAAACAAGAATGTTGTGCTTTGATTTTCAGATTTAATTACTTCCATCAGGGCTATAAATGAACTCATTAGTCTCAGTGGCTCTAAAACCTAGAGACAATAGAATGTCATTGCTGTTGCTCTTATGGGCTGTGCAAACACTGCTTTCCAGGGGCTGTGAGCAGTGGCTCTCAACCTTCCCTCCCTTCCCAGCAGGGCTGACTCTGTGGACCTGCTCTGCAGTCAGCTCTGGTGATCTGTGGGGGGATCCAGGGGGATCCAGGGCCTGCTCCGAAGTGGTAGCTTTGTTTGGGGGCTCATTACACGCTGGGAAAGGTGCTGTGGAGTAAACTCACACCTTGGCACTGCTTGGCTGCTTTCCCTTTCAAAGTTATTTTTGTGTTCGCAGTTTCTTCCTCTGTTTTGTTGTAAGGTTGAACAGAGTTTCTAAGATTTTTTTTCTAAGATTTCTTGAAGCTTTTCTCTGTTTTTAAATCCACTGCATCAGGATTTCATGACACCTTTTCCCCTAATTTTGTTGAAAAATTTCTCTTTTTGTTTAATTTTATGGCCTTTGCCTTTTCCTCTTAATCTAAACGGATACTGCACTGTGTTCCACAAGCACTAGGTTTTTCTTTGAACATGATTCTGGCCCTGTTCCTCCTTAAACAGAAGGGAAAAAATGAATGGAGAAGGGGAATGCAGGTGCTGGCAGTCACTCCCAGTGGCTGGAAGCCCCTGAACTGAGCAGTTTGTTCCTGGTAAAGAAACTGTCCCAAGAAACTCAGGCTGTCACTGCAGTCAGCATTGCTTTGGGCAAGACCAGATGGTCCCAAAGTCCTTCCAAACTAAATTGTGCAATAATTGTGTGAGGAGGAGAAGGGCAAAATGAACAGTCAGCTGTGGTGGGGAAGGGGCAGTGCAGGACTACCGAATCAGAACCTTGGTATTTATTGAAATTAACCCCCCCAATACAGTGTTGCCATTAGTTCAGCAGCACATGACGTTGTTTATTAAAACCTTAAACTTTGCAGAACTTTCTTTAATCTGAGTTGAATTTCACTTGGTTAAAGTCCCTTTGTTTTCTCTGGTTTCCTTCTGCAGAGGAAGGATGCCCTGTGTAAATAAAGGATATGATGCTCTGCACCACTGACTTTTATTAAATTAAAGCTGTAATCAGTACAGTATGTCTTAACCATAATATTAATGTGGCTAAACCAGTAAATGCTCTCATGTTTAAAGCCCAACACCTGCTTTCTATTAGTGTCTGGATAGCTATTTGATTTTTCATTTCAATAGAAGATTCTTTGATGAAATCCATAACTCAGCTGTAATTTTTAGCTCCCAACCCTACATAAATCCGAGAATATGATTGGAAAAGCCTACTCTCACATCTTAAATAAGTTTCCCCTAAATTTTGCCAGACTGTTGTGATAATGTTGGGAGTTGAGGGAAGTCAGTAAAAATGCCGAGTCCTTTGACATCACTCAGAATTTTGCCCTTGGCTTCCAGCAAGCACATCCTTTGCATTTCAGAGCAGTGGAAATCCATCCTTTCAAGGTTTCTGCTGGTTGAATCTCAAAACTGGGTAAGAAAATAAAACTCTATGGTCAGACAGCTGTAGAGCAGGTATTTGTTTATTCAGCACTGGGAGTGAGGGGGATCTTTCCACCAAAAATTCACTCTTCTTGAGCCTTCAGTTACATTTTAAAAGTCCTTCCACACAACGTCACAATTACAACATATCATTAGCATACTCATATTTGCAAAAAGCTGTGTCAGTTTGTTGCTTTCACACACGCGTCATATCCCTCTGTGGTGGCCGTCAGTCCTCTGGTGGTCTTTTGATGAAGGCTTCTGTAGTTTTCCTCACGTTTGAACTTTTTACCTCCATCTTCAGTGCATGCCTGATGACTTGTTTTTTTCAGTCTAACTTGCTTTTAGCTAACTTTGCAGTTTGCAAGTTTCGTTAAAACTTGCTCTCTTGCTCTTGATGGCGTTTGTTGTCTCACTTGCCCTGCTATCTTGCTTTCTTTGTTATCGCGCTTGCTTTACCTGCACATCTTGTTGCAATGTTACTTATGGTTAATCTTTTGTTCCATACCACTGAGGATTCATGGTCACACACCTCTTCCCCCTCTTTTGCTCTGCCCTGCAGCAGGAATGTCAATGTCCACAGGGCTTGGAAGCAAACTGAAGAAGGGGAGAGCAGCTGGGGCAAACGGAGCTGTGCTGCTGTGTGGCACACAGAGGTGAGGGAATGGGGAGGGGTAGCCTCCTCTCAGGTCTCCTTCCTCAGCTGTGTCTGGCTGGGGACATGAGCCCGCCCATGGAGAGGGAAAGAAAACATCCCTGCCTAGTCTGATCAAGGGCAAAGCCTGTGGTGGAGCCAGCTGGAGTTCGGATGTGTACTTGGGTGATTTTTTTTCCTGAGTGCTTTCAGTGCCATTCTCAGTAGTTCTGGAGCCATTCTCAAGTGTTTAAAAATAGAACAAAGTCTCTCTCTCTGTCTCTCTTCTTTCATTTCCCATCTTCAGGGGAACCGTCTGCTGGATGTGTTTGTTTTTCTGGTTCTGCTATGCTGGAGAGATGGGAGGAATGAGGGTGAGGAGTCTTCCAGTCTTCCCCCATGGTCACTGTTTTGTCTAGTCAAATTTCTGTTCTCTAGTGCCGACTCATGTAAAAGCTAAACTACTTCTATTTTAAAGGCTATTTGGGCTAGAGAAAATCAGGCAGATTATACACAGTTATCAGAGTTTCTGTCAGCAGATGAAAGCCAGATCACTGTTGGCTTCTGGCAAGTGTTTCTGACTCAATCCTGTTCTGCTGCTGCTTTCCTGATGCACCCTGCCCCAGCAGTGCTGCTGCAGTCAAACCTCACCAGTTTCTCATCTCCCACCGTGGCCATGTCCTGGGGTGAGTGGTGCAGAAGTGGAGAACAGAGAATGGCCACACTGGGGTGGCAGGAGGGACTTTCCTCATGACCCCAAGCCTGATGGATTCTTACACCTGGCTGGTGCTGACAGCAAATTTCAGATCTGGCACATACCGAGCAGAAGGGAGATGTGCCAGCAGTGTTTAAAGTGAGATCCTGCCAAGGAAGGGAGAGGACCGTGGCCACAATGCAAGCACCCAAGTGCTGTGCTTAGGCTCTCCAAACATTAATGGTGGCCCATTAATGGGCCTCCTTCTCATCACTCTGCTCAGCCTGGCTGCTAATCCTGGCCTTGGAGGAGGACACAAGTGTAACTGAGGGAATGAATTAGCAGACCTCCTGCCTAAACCATCCAGCACCTCAGATTTAGCGTTACCAACCCGAGGCTGGGGCAGCATTATCCTAAAAACCCTGTAATAAATTAGAACAGACCCAAATTCTAATGGGCTGTCACATTTGAGATACAGATTGTCCAAACAGCTCTTGCTCTCAGCTTGTCACCGATCATGCGAGACTGAGGAATGAACAGCAGATGTTGGGAATGGGAGATTTTCCCGAGGCAGGGCCATTGCCTCCAGCCAGGGGCTGCTGCTCCCGGGCACGTTCAGCCCCAGGGCAGGGCTGGGCTGTGCCCCAGCACCGATTGCAGCTCCGAGACCTCTCCGTGAAACTCTCAGGAGCTCCTGTTTCCTAATGACAATACAGCAGTGGTTTGTTTGAAGGCTGAGCCAACTTTGTATCAAAGCCAAATATGTCTGGCTTGGCACCACGAGCTCTCACCGGAGCCAAGCAGCTGGAGCGGACTGTACATGGATTTAAAGAGAACAAAAACAGAAAGACTCTTGAGTTATCTCCTCCAAGAGGTCAATCAGAGTGCCAGACCGTGGTGGCAGGTTTTGCATCAGGCTTTCTCTGGTCTATCCCTGCACACCTACAGGTCAAACTCTTAAGCTAAGGCTTGATTCTCCTCTACTTCCCCACTGCTTCCTGGCTTTCTTCTTGCAGTCTGCTAATTGCAGGAATTGCAGCCCTGTTGGTATCCTGCCCCTGCACTCACCTTTCTTCTTCTTGGGAACAGGTCCAGTTCATGTTCTTTGCAATCCACACCACAACGAAAAGCACTCTAGGGTTTTCTGGATGGGCTTGTCTCAAATCTGTGTCCATCTGAGCACTAAGGGAGTGCCTTCCCCACGGGGGCACCTTTCCCATCACACTGAGAAGCAGCAGTAAGGCTTTGGCTTCAGGATTCCAGTCGTATTCTGTGAGTCAGGGATCTGCTGCTGGTCCACGGGCTCCACTAAATGATGGCTTATGGGATAACTAACAATTATTAAGGCTGTGGCTGCCCCAGCTGACTGCAATGGGAGAGGCTGTGTTTGAATGAACATAAAAAGGCTTGCTTTTATTCAGGGTGTAACTCATCACTAATTTAATCCCTCTTCCTTGAACAAAGATGTGTTCAGATGCTGGACAAGAGGGATCCTCTTCCCCCCTAGACCTCAGAAATGCTTCAGGTTTCTCTGTCTGAACCGTGGACTGAGAATGGAGATCACATTGGATCACAAGATATTGTGAACTCAGGGCATCTTTTCTTGTCTAATTAACAATTTTACCCAGGATAGTAAATCCACGTGTGCTCATAGCTCACCACAAATGAGAAATGTGGAAACCCATTTTCAAAGCATTTTCCATTATGCAGTAGCAGGAGATGTACCGTGGTTTTTCAGTAAATTTGTTGGTAAATTGTTTTCTCTCTCATCTTTACAGATATTACACAAAAATGTTAAGTCTAGGTATCTAAGTTTTGGGGAGGGGGGATTTGCTTATTTGTGCTCCTATCCATTACCTTGAATCAGGGCAGTAAAACAAATGAACATGTTTGACCTGCAAACAACTTAATGAATAAAGGGCAAAACCTGTTTACTGAAGTAAATCCTGACGAGATTCTGGTGGCAAGGTAAATTGTCACATCCAGTGGTCTTTCATAATCTTGCTTCAACATGTGAGGGCTGAAACTGCCCTTGATTTCATCCAAAATGTCTTGTGGAAGTGCTCAGCTGCCGACTCATTCCTTGCCCTGATTTCCCCAGGGAACTGAGGTGCAACCCAGTTAAAGGTAATTACCTCTGACTGGTTTCTGTTCTCTCTGGATTGCCTGTGAGATTCACAGCCCTTGAAATGAGAAATCTGAGACCTTTACATAAAATGTTTGTTCAAGACTCTTTATAAATGAGGGAATGTGATTGAATTGGAGCCCCAGTGAGGGTGGGCTCATTTCAGTGGCACTGCATTAATTCTGCATCAGATGAAGCCTTCACTCTGCCCTGCTGCTGGAAAGCTGATGGCCTTGCACCTGAGGGAGATGGAGGATGGGTTTGAGGAGCATCTCACAGGGGTTATCCCTGGTGTTTGTAAAGCCTGAGCTGTTGGAATGATCCTGTGTAATTCTTGGTTTGCTCGGGCTCTTTGTTCAAACTGGGTCCTCCGTTGGTTTGTGTCAGCTCAGGTTTTTTAACAAATTCCCAGCGGATCATCAGAGTGGAGAGATGGAGCTCTGGGGCTGGGTGAGCAGCTGAACCCACATCTCTCACTTGAAGCACGGTCTGGAGATTGTTACCTTGGAAGATAAATGGAAATGTCACCAGCCCCATGGTGCTTAGGAGGTGAAATACCCTTTCAGGGTTGCTTATTCTGGCATCAGGGAGCTTTGAATGATCACGTAGATCTGCATGGGGAAATACAGGAAGAATGTGTGAATAGCGAGTGTTGGGCCTGTTATCTAAATATAGGTAGCATTGTGTGTATTATCTCTGTTTGTTTAGCCAAAGTAAGATGGGCATTAACATTCTGTTTCAGTCTTAATTAGTGGCTGATAAAAGCACAAAGTGATACTTAACAGTCTTGACAGTGTAATTCATCTAAAATTTCCTAATAATATGGTTGCAGCAGTCTTGGAAGGGCTGATTTAATGACTTACACACGCTTAAGGTTTGGTACCCACAACATCCAATATGTTGATTGCTTAGGAGACAAAATCAAACAAAGCTGAACACATTCATTTTCTCCTTTTTTACTGTACAGAAGATTAACTTATTGCAATATTTTTCTCTATTAAATGCCTAAGCTTTAGGTGTTTAAACAAATGGGAAAAAAACCCCAAAAAATAAACCCAACCTAACAATCCGGATCCCCTATTAAATCAGCAGATGGCTCCTAGAGCCAAATTAGGGACCTGTGATAGAACCATAAAAGCTCTGCTTTATACAGTGCATGTGTTCAGAGCTGGCAGTGTTAAATGAGACCTCCACACAATCTGCTCTGAGAAATAGCCTGACTGGCACTGACCCCTTCCTTTGTATAATTCAACACTGTGTCATCAATTGCAGTTGCACAGACGTCTCTGCAATTTAGCAGACCTTGTAAGGACTGACTTTCCCAATATTTGTTTAAGATGAACTGTATAAACTTGTTATTAGTAGCCTGCCAGAGTAAGGGAGATAATGGTGTTTGCATTAGGCTGCATAAAACACAGCACCTGGGCAAGGTGCTCTAAGCCTGTTCCCAGCAAATGTTTTTCTTTCAGGCTCTGCTGCTGATCCTGATGAAGGCAAAGGTGAAGTTCCCAGCAGCATGTCAGGGCAAGACCATGCCTTTTCTGTGTTGGGCAGAGGTTCTGAGCTTGTATGGCTGAGTAATTAAATTTACTAATTTTTACAAAAGTCTCTGAATTCACTTGAGCAATGCAGGCAGCAGAATGAGGCTGCAGTGTGGGGTCTGATTGAGCTCATCTCACCCCCAGCTTCCCCACATATCTGTGCTCATCCTTTCCCAGTGTACACTGAAATGGGCTGTGGGATCCCAGTGTCCACCCTGGGGCTGTGAGCAGTGACCACTGCAGTTCAGAGCTCCAGCCTGGAATTATTTGTGGAAATCTCAAAGCAACTTTGTGTTTCCCAATCTAATCTTAGCTCAAGGAAGGAGAGAAAACACTCCCATTATTAAAACCCCATTGGTTGTTGCAGTTGATCAGAACAAAATACCTGTTTTTTGCCTCCTGCACAGAAAGCCTGGGATAGGGGAGAGTGAGGAGAAAGCCCTGGAACAGCAAGGCTGGTCGTAGCAAATAAATGGGCACTATTTCATTTTTCATTGAGTTTGTCTTTCCTTTCCTTGCTATCTCTTCCTCCCCACAGTATCTCTGCATTGATTTTTCACTCTGGCTGTTTATAAATGTTTATAAAGCATTTAGGGAGCCTAGGGAAGGAAAGGTCTCCAAGTACTTAGTGGAGGAAGAACTTAAACACTGGGCTGCTGTCTTCCTGCTGACACTGGGCAGTATTTCAAGCCAGCCAGAGCCCTTCTCCAGGGTTATGGTGCTGCTTGGGTGGGGATGGCTAAAGCAGGCAAAATCCTAGCTCAGCCTGTGTGCAGCCACTGCAGAGAGCAGGAGGACTTGTAACAGCACTGCCACTGACAGCTTGGGCAAATCCAACACAGCATCAGATGATAAAGGAAACAAACACACATTATTCCACATTTACTGTTTGCTTTGGGCAATGAACTTTTTTCACATGAGATATTAAATTACCTTCTTGTCTTCCCACCCTCTGGAGTCTTGATGAAATAGGAATGGAGATGTTATTAGGCCAGTAAATACATTTATTGATACTATCACACTGTTTATTAGAGAAATGAAACAGATCGGGATCTTCATGTAACTCACAGGAATGACACCAGAATTCATCTGCCAGGCATCCCCAAGTTTCTGGTACCTGGGATGTTAGTGTAGCTGCAGTCCTGCTTTCACAATAACATTTCTCTCTGCTAGCTGTTGTGTATTTCTAATTCCACGTGCACTGTGGCAGCCTTACAGCCCCACGTTCTTAATGTTGGTGGAAAACTGCGTTTGTGAAGGTGGAAATCGGCTCTGCCTGGCACAGGTGCAGGAGGTTCCACAAAGTGCTGGAGGAGCTGAGGAGTCATCTGTTGTGCATCAAACACTAAATTCAGGGTGAGCTTTCAGCATTGTTGAAAGGTAAAGCATTCACTGTTTCAAAAGGGCTAGGCAATGACGGAAATCAGGAAAGGTTACTTTAAAAATTTTATATCCCGGTTTTCCCCTCACCATCCTTCTTAAACATATCAAACTGGGCGTTTTTGAAACTCCTGAGGCTTGGCTGATGCTCCATTCCCCATCCCCTTTTCACAAAGCTGCATCCAATTCCTCCTCATAATGAGCCTAATGGCTCATTAGGGGTTCCTGCCTCTCCCTTCTGTTTGAGGATGCTGCCCTGGCCCGTGCTTGCCTGGGCCCTCTGCTTATGGATTGTACTGGGGTAGGAATCAGGAAAACAGCTAGGGAGCCATGCTGGAGTTGAGTGGAGTGAAGGGCTGTGACTGCAAGTTCCTCCTGCTTCTCTAAGCCTGTTTGGAGTGTGCTCCCGTGCTGGAGATGCTCACACGACCAGAGCTGGGTAAGTTGTAATAGGAGAGGCAAAGTGCCATCAGCGTGTTTCGAACTGTAGCCAGGGTGGTATTTCAGAGGGGTTGGGTTGTCTTAATAAGACAATGAAATCTGCAGCAATTTCCTTCTGTTGCTCTGTGTTGAATGCCGTTATTTTTTCTCTTGAGGGTTCACTTTTAGCATAGTGTTACTTGTCTAACTTTTGTTGATCCCTCTGCTTTTATGTTCTGAAATTCCAGTCTTCAGAGCACTGTGTTTTATTGGAGGCCTGGATGCTGAAGGTGCCCACATAAAAGGGTACCTCACTGTTCCAGCTGAGGGTGGGTAATTGTGTGCCATGGGTGTGCTTGCAGCTGTTCTGTGAGGGAAGCTGGTAGGGTTAATATCTTTTATAAACCAGTTTTCTAAAGGAAGCTCTTTTTCTTCTGCAGCTGAAATGTTTTGCATGAAGGTGTCTATTTCAAAGATGTTTTGACAGAAGACTTTGGAAAAGGAGTGTTTGTTTTGACTCATTTGTTTTGTTTGAACTGTTTTTTCAGTGTTTCAGTGAAATGGTTGTTTGTTTCTAAACAGAAACATTTTGAAATTTCTGTTCTGCATAATGACTTGAGATTTTGAGATTTTATTCTCATTCAGAGTAGCAACCACCTTGGAAGTGTCAGGATACCCAGTAGGTTTAGGATTCATCCACCACCAGGTAGGATATGATATTGTTTTGTGTAAACTTTGTTTGTAATTGCTTCTGCTCTCCCTTCTGTAGGTCTCTAGCTTGGGAGTTGGTCTCTCAGTTGTGAGAATATGGTTGCCAGAATGCCTACAGAAAGGGTCTTCTGGCCTGAGAATTGCATGGGTTTAGTTACTTATGTAGTTAGGAGTTTTGCTTGCAGAAGAACAAGGTTTATCAAGTGCAGCACCCAAAGGATTTCAATAGAATGCTGCTGAGAGAGGAGACAGCTGCATGGGCATGGACTGAGCCGGCTTGGGTTACATTCACTGCAGGGTATTCTCCTGTTTTCTGCTCTTTGCTCAGAGCAGCTAGCAGTATCACTGTGCACAAGTCCCTCTTTTTGTGATAGAAATGACAAATTTGGTGGGTGTTCTGGTGGATGGAATTGGGAAAGCCCTGCTGGCAGGAGGCAGAGAAGGGGCTGCTGTCCCAGGCCACCAGCATGGGGCATTGAGGGGTCCTGAATGGCAGGATGTGGCCCCTCTGAGATCCCAGGTGTTCCTTAGGCTTTCATATCTTTACTGTATTTTAATAAACCAATAAAGTTTGGAATTATTTTGATTTAGACAGTCCAAAACTTGAAAACAGCTAGACTTATACAGTCAATAAACCAAAACTGTCTCTTCACCCCTGTACTGACAAGGCTCAGAAGAAAGACACACAGAGAACCTCTCCACTAATATTAAACTGATTTGGCCATTTTTATTCTGTAAAGGAGGCTGGTTATGAGATTTAAAAAGACTCATATATCATGCTGCCTCATTAATTTTCCATTTGGGCTCAGCTGTCAGAGGATACCATATTAAACTGCTGCCTGGAGTAGTCTTCGGTGGCAGAGAAATTATGTTTGATACCCTTTGCATTTCACACAGTCTGTATAAAAGGTCTCCTTGATTTGCCATCCCTATTATTTTCTGTCAGAGAGCCCTGCACAGCCTCTCCAAAATAATATCACCTCTCCAAAACCCTGAAGGTCTATTTGTGGTTTCCATGGTGACAAAATGACCCATAATATTCTTTGACTACTTCAGTAAATGAAGGACACAACTGGGCCTTTGAAGAATAATAGATTTTTTTCTGTTTCTTAAGAAAAGATGTACTTGTGAGCTCAAAGACTGGAGGGGGGAAAGGATGAAAAAGATATTAAGGGAAGAGATTTGCCTTGTAACTCAAAGGACTTGCTGCAAGTGTAGCAGACAGCACTTGTTGAAAAACAGACCTTGAGCCATCTGGTGCCAAAACAGGAGTGGGGTATAGCCCTTGTGATGACTGAGATGAAGGAGCTTGTGCTGTAACTCATTTTTACAATAGCTGTGCTGCTTCATTCCGAATTCTGTGACATGCAGGGCCAGGCGCTGCAGGTGCAAGTGTGTGGTTAAAACATTTTCTTCCAGGAACCGTCAAACCCCTGCTCTGTGCTGTGTGGGAGGGAGGATGGGATTTTCCAGCAGAGCTGGCCTGGGGGACAAGTGGGTGGGAAGGAAGCAGTGTGGCTTTTCTCAGGGTGTCTGTCGAGTTTGTGAGAAAGGCAGGTTTGCAGCTGGAGCACTGTTAATGACCTGCCCTGGTGGTGCTGGACAGGGGCTGAGCTGCTGGAGCTGCTGCTCCCTCCCACCACTGTGGGACTGTCCAGGCTGCTTTGCCTGCGCCCTCTCTGGCGTGGAAAGTATCCCTTGCTGCGTGATGAACTGTGTGAGGTCTGTGTCCCGTGGCTGCTTTGCATAAAGCCAGTAAGAGATCTGTAAACTTCCTAGTCCTGTAAGGGCATTCACAGCGTGCTCTGGAAACACGATTTTAAACAAAACCACGTCTTGCAGAGAAGAAACTGAAACAGCAAGGCAGGTAACAACAGCTCAGCAGAGCGCTGCAGAACCTCTGTGGGTGTGCTGGGGAGGAGAATGCCAGGCTGATTGTTCCTTCCCCAAGGTACTTTGGGATAATGCTCTTTGCTTGGATGAGCTGTAATTCAGTTTTCTTTAGCACACACTCCCAGCCTGCTCAGTGATGCTGTCCGTGACCATTGCTGGGCCAGAACTGGTGTGTTGAGTCAGGCTGGGTTACATTAGGTCAGACATGTGGAGAAAGGACGGTTACAGTGGCCCAGAATAATGACTGTGAGATTCCTGGGCTGCAGGAGCAGGCACTTCCAGGTGGTTCTGGTTAGCCTGTGTAGGTGAAATCCAAACAGCTGAATTATCCGAGCGCTGAGGGGTCTGCACTGCAAAACAGAGAAGTTCAGGATGTTCTCCAGAGCCTGTCAGTAGCTCCTGCTTCTGGAGTAATTGAGCTTTTCTTGTGTTCTCTTTTGGGTGTACTCTAGCACTTTACTTCCCAGTTCCAGAAGAAACAGGGAAGTAAAAAGGATGCCTAAAACTTGAAATTTAATTCCAGAATGTCCTGGTGCTTTGCAGATGTCCACGAGATGACTTTAACAGCTCTTCCCACCTCTGATTATGCTAGTGCTGCAAGAGGGGACCAAAGTCTGGTGTAATTAGTTACTCACTATTTATCCCACATTTTGGTGGATTTGTTTTAGCTTGGGTGTGTTTTTTGGCCTGAAAATAAATTAACAACTTTGAAAAGCCCTAACCAAACAAAAACATTTGCATGACTGACTGCTTGCTCAATACAGGGCTGTAATTGAGGCAACTTAATATAAGCAAAGGAAGAAATGAGGGCAAGATTAAGCCAATAACTAGTCTAAAATCACATTTACCACCAGCCTTGAAAATCTGAGGCAAAATCTTGCCTGATTCCTCTGTTCCTCACATGTGCATGCCTTTGGCAAGGATGGTTCAAGTCTGTGCTGCTTCCCCTCTAAAATGAACATAGCCCTTCAGAGCCCTCTTCTAGTTTCCTCTTAGTATCATGTTTGGCTTCCTTTGGGACTGACCTTTTACTGCCCACAGCCCACCTCCATCCTGTTAGAGGGCCTGCAGAGAGTTTCCTAAGTTAAACATCATAAATCCCACTATAAATGATTACACAGAGCTTTTCAGTAACAATCTTCTGTGGGGATATCAAGCTTGATAGAAGCATAAATCATTTAAAGAACATCTGCCTAATGAGAGGTAACCTGGAACTGCTTCCCTGAGCCTGAGTGTACCAAGGGGAAAAAAAAAAGTGTAGGTAGTTGGCCTATTTTAGCTGGTGCCTGCTGGGTGCAGGTTGGTTTCTGTTGTCACAACTGGCTTGGCTGGACACGTGGGACTCGCCCACATTCCCTGACAGTGACACTTGCCTTGCCTGTAGCCCATGGCACCAAGAAGGAGGGATGTAAGCTCAGTTTAGGGCTTGTTGTTGTAAAGAGAGACTGATAATGTGTCTAGACACGAAGTTCTACAGAGGCACATGAGTCAGAAGAGGGAACCCAAGCAGGTGACTTAGAGGCAGCCTAAGCAAGGACGTGCTGTGGGAGCCCTGTATTGTGAAATGGCAGCAGAACTGGGGGGGCTGAGAGCAGGAGCTGTGATTTGGTAGGTGGGTAGAGAATGAAGACGGACTCACCTTGCCAAGGCCTCGCTTGAAACGCCGTGGCAGGACATGGGACCTCTGTGATGGGAACATGGGAGGGTGCTGAACACAACTCATCACCAGGGCAATGGTTGGATTTGTCAGGCAAAGAACAAGCTGGATTTGAAGCAGGGAGTCTAATAAAGTTAAGAATCAAATCATGACTAACAGATCATGAAATTGTTGAATTGTAAATACAAGGGTTGAGTTTCCAAGAGAGCCTGAATGCATTCCCTGGGATCTACCATGTGTGAATCAAGGCTAACGAGTCTGTTTGCAGATAATCCTACAGGCAGAGAATAAAATTGGCATTGGAAAGGCTCTGTCTGTTCATTAGATATGATGGGAAGAGTTTGAGTTTCCTATTGGCAGTCACAGCTAAGCCAACCTGTGACTTTGACCATCTGAGAGACACCTGACTGCCAGTCTGATGATGGAAGGCCTATGGGGTTAGGAGTAGCACATGGAGGCTTTTCCACTTAAAATCACTGGATCATCAGGAAAGGTGTAAATAAACAGCAGCAGTAACCTTGGAATGCAATTGAATCACTCCTGCTGTGCAAATTTGACTGCCAGATGCTCGTGGCAAGCCTTCATGTCATGGTTTAAAGCTGCTGCTGCCTGATGATAGATTTAACAGACGTGACTAGCCAGGAGCAGGATCATTTTTTTTCAAACTAAAGTTCTTGTCACACAGAAATAGTCATGAGATTTCAGGAAATCCATTGCCTCTTTCCATAAATAAACTTGCTGGATGTGTGAGTTGTCCGTCACCTCGTGGTGGGGTCATTGCTGGGTGTTACTTCTCTCTCTGACCTGCAGAAACAGGGCCTTGGATCTCACCACTGTGATTAGGACTGAGACAGGGGGGTCATGAATAGTTCAGTCTTCTCCTTGTGCTGTTGAGGGTGAAGTCAATAGGAAGTAAATATTATTGACTGCTGTTTTCATTCAAAAATCAAGATTCATTGAGGTGAATCTGAGGTCAGTAGAAGCTCTCAGAGGGAGGAGACCAATAAATCATGACACTGGATAAAACAATATTTGTAATGCAGCTAATTTTGGATATTGAATGTTATTTGATCTACTGGGGGTTTTTGTAGTTTCTTTTTTTTTTTTTTCCAATTGTCCTATTAACCAGATTGGTAGGTTGTACCATTTGAAAAGACTGGGTTGTCAGGTAGCAGGGCTAATTAATCTTGGCTGATATGCTTCCCTGGATGGAGCTCTTTCTCTACTTGAACCTTACCTGGGTGTCATTGCGTTCTCTTTATGGGACTGCTTTGTGCTGTGTGAGCATTTGCAAGTGGGGCACATGTGCAGGAGATGAGATTTATTTTGGGGAAGGGGGCACAAGCAGAGATGGAGGGAGAAGAGCTTAAAGTACAATCCTTGGCAAATATGAGTCTTTTATAGCATCTTTTTCATTTAACTGAATCAGACAATGAGTTGGACAGTATTCTCACTAAAGATTTGACAATTTCTTTTGGAGAGAGTTTGCTTTTTTTCCTATATATGTGTTCGTGGCCTTGACCGATGTGACTGCACGCTGTGGTTGGGAGCCGTGTACCTTCTCTCAGGGCAAAGGAGGGCAGTTTCATTAGATTGTCAGCTGCTCTGAATAGCTGCTGCTCCACAGAAGTCAATGGATAAAGCCAGGTTATACCAGTTGAGAACGTGGCCATCGTTTTTCCTGAGTCACATTTCTAACCCTTGCCGTGCTCTCAGATTCCTGAGCTGGAGCCAGCCTCCGTGGTAGCTGAAGGGCAGGATTGTCACAAGCATCCAGCCTTGGCCTAACTCCACTGCCTCGGCAGCAAAGGGCTCTTTGTTGTGTTCCTGCATCCAGCCCCAAACTCTGATGGGCTGGATTCAATTAGGCTGCTGCTGGAATGCTGAGGAGCTGCTCCTCCACTGGAGCGTGTGGGCTCTGGTCCATGGAAATCAGTGAGGCTGGGCTGCTTTGCAGCTGCTGGGCATCAGGCCTGCAGTCAGTTGCTTGTTGTGCCCACAGAAGGAGGGTGAGCAGTGGCAGGGAAACCTTCTCCTTTGTGTCAGTGCATTTCCTGCCCTATCTGGGCGTGCTGCACTGGGGTCTGGCCCCCGGCGATGGCTGTCGAGAAGCAGCAAGTGCCAGAGGGGTGGCACTGCCTCCTGGCTGCTGTCTGTCCCCATGTCCTGGCAGCTGTTTCCATGGCCCTGCCACGTGCTGCCAGAGCTCTGGGGTGTGCACGGATCCATCTGTGCACACAGAGCAGCCATTCAGTGCCTGGTTTGATATTAAAGGGCATTTCAGCCCTTCTGCAGATGGTCAGCTGCCCACTGCTGCCCTGTGTCTGTGTGGGAGAGCAGTGCAGGCTGCCTTTGTGGTTGGGAGCCACACTCTCAAAACAGATATTGCACTTCTAGAAGGGCAAGTTCTGATTATTTCTGCTTCTTTTTCAGTCAGGGATTGTTTAGGGTTTGGTGGTGTTATTGCCAGTCACTCAAAGCAGGAAGACCAAAGAAGGGATGGCCTCTGGTTGGCTCTCACTGAGGCCTTTGCTGCAGGATTGCAAAATCTAGCAGGGATTTCGGAGGAGGAGATAATTATCTGTGCAATCCTTCCCCAAATCTGCTTCCTACTCCAATGTTAGAGAGCATCTAAGAGGAGCTGCCAGGGCAGCTGCTGTGCCAAGTGGAGCATTCCTCAGTGGGCCATCCTCCAGGAGCAAGCTCCAGCCCGTGATGGAATTAGGGCCAGAGATAAGGTGGCTGCGTTCACTGATGTGCCCTTCTTCTCCCAGCTGGCTGAATGGGAACTCCTCCCTCATCAGGCTGTGCACAGCCCTTCCCTCTCACATAAAACATGATGTGGCTGTTACCTTTTGCCCACTGTGCTTTTGTCAGCTGGAGGTGCCAGCACAGCTCCGCTCCTGGCTCGGTGCCGCCAGCTCTGTGTGGCACAGGGTGGCAGCCTGCCAGCCCCGGCACACCTCTTGCAGCCTGAAATCCCGGTGGGTGAATTCCAGCTGCTTCAGTGGCTCCTCTGCAGCTGGGAAGAGCTGCCACTGCCTGGAAGCACCATCAGGTTCCAAAGAGTTTGTGGAAGACTCAGCCTGCAGCAATGTGGAACACACAAACCTGTTCTTGTGGTGCCTGGGAGTTGGTGTGTGCAGCTGGAAGTTCCAGCGTGCTTATCTGGCAATGCTACCCTGAAATGCTCTGCTTCATGAGCTGACCTGAGAGTGTTTTTTGGGCCAAAGTTTGTGATAATTTAAATTTTGTCTATTCCAGAGTTTTATGTTTGTTTCATTACTATTTTCCAGTTTCTGATTAAGGGTTAATGCTTGATGAAGGCTTTAGAAAGGCCAAAGACTTGCCATTATTTTTATGTTGCTTAATTCTGTATGAGCTGTGGCAATATTAAAAAAACCCAAACAAACAAACAGGGAAAACCCTGAGATAAAAAAATACATTTAAGATGCTTTTTCTCTGCTGTAATTGCCAAGCCCCCTGATCTGGGGTTGGATCTTGGAGCGATTCAGATCTAGGGCACTGTTTCAGCAAATTTCTACTTGAAGTGTTGTGTTCTTCCCTCCAGCAGTTTGGTTCATTTTAGGCTATGACACGTCCAGCCTTGTTCTGCCACTATTTGAATCTGTGGAACATCTGCTGCAGCGTGTTGGGTTTGAGCTCTGCTCTGACTCAGGTAGGGCTCAGTAGACCTAGAAAAGGGCCAAGATTCTCCTCCTAGGAAAGAAATAACTGAAGAGAATATCACCAAAGGCTGAAAAACCTGAATGAAACAAGAAAACTGAATAGGGAATGACCATGCATTTACTCTTTTAGGATGTGACTTAAGGGGCATCAAATGGCAGGATTAGATGGCAGACCCAAATTAAAAAGAACATCCTCCCTCACACAGTGTGCTGACACTGCCACAGGGGTGGGAGGTGTTGAGTTTCTATGTCTCAAAAAGCAATTGGATGAATTGAAGGAAGAAATGTCTATTGAGAGTTATTAAATGTAAAAGCTTTCATCAGCTGTGGCCACAGCGTGGGCTCACAGCACAGGCACAGTTAACAGGTTCCAGCAAAAGGGGCTTTGGGGATTGCTCTGATCACCTCAACTAACTTCACGTACCTCACAGACCACTGAGAAATATTTCCAGTGCTAACCTACGTATTGTACCAGTGACCCACCATCCCTGCTCCCTTTCCTGCCTGCAGAAAGGTTAAAGATAATGATTAAAAATAAATAACTAACCCAGGAAAACCCCCACTGCTTTCCTCTCAGGTTGTTCAGGCTTGAAATAAATCATCTTTCTATTTCTGAAGGCACAGATGACTTAAGCCAAATTGCATTCAGAGCCATTATCCTCACACTTATTTATGCTGTCGTGTCTTGTGCTAACACTTTGTGAAATATTTATTTGCTCCTGGTCTCCCGCAGCTTAGCTCTGGATTCATGAGGCTCCCGTGTTATGTCTCTATTCTGTGCAGCTGCATTCTGTCAAGGAAGGAGGAAATGAAGACTCCAATCTGTGTTTTACATTATAAAAATATATTGCACATTACTGCAGGTAACTCCATTCAACAGGTGGATGTTTTGTTTGCACGTGTCAGGCACTGTGGGTTGTGTTAGAGTAACTAAATGTGCACCAAACCTTACTGTCTGATGATGAACAATTCTTCTGTATTTGCTTCCCATGCCTGCCCCTGTGCTTGCTCTGCAGGTCCCAGGTAAATTGCATGAAAGATTTTGAGAGGAACAGGGTGTATCCTAAAAAACAACACATGATTTTAGTGGGTCAGGAGATGAGGTAATTACAAGTGTAAGATTCTGTTTGAAACGCTGTAAATACCTTTACCTCCTACTCTGTGGTTGGAGTCAGCCCTGTAAGCATCTGAAATGGCTTCCCCAGGCACAGTGCCAGCTTCCCTTCCCTCAGCCTGGAGGGGCAATGGGCTGTGCAGTGCTCTCTGCAGCTCCTCTGCAGACTGCAGGCCTGGGAAGATGAAATCTGTCTGCTGGGCTTCCTTCCCCTTATCAGAAGCACTGGTGTAAGTGTCTGCTGGAATTTCTGCAAGAAGATTGACTGTTTGCTGTGGTGGCATCAGGGTACCAGCTGATTTAAGATACTGAGGTGCAGCTCTGACACTTGGCTGAGGCAGCAGAAATCTGCTGGAGAGAAACTGTCCTGTTTCCAACTCCCAGCTAAAATCCAGGCTAGCAGTGACTGGCTGTCACTTGTGTTGGATTGTCAATGATTAGTGCAGAAAGTGCTAACAGTCCTCAGTCCAGCTATGGACAAGTTTATCCAGTCTGAGAACCACTGGCAGAGCTGCCAGAGATTGAGCCAATACTGAGTGTAAACTGCCTGCATCTTTAGGAACGGTGTCTAAAACATGTCAGGCTTGTGGCACGTGATTGTACCATGTTGATTTTGGTCCTGTAAAATCAAACTCGCCACTCCGATGTCGTCACTAGAAAACCTTTTGCAGTCTAAATCCAATTTTAGATAGATATATTTTTTTATATATGCATATGGGGGGAAAGAGCTGCTAAGCTGCTGTTGCCGCTTCTTGGTGAATTACCCCGACAAGCTCCTTCTGGTGTTAGCTTTAAGTGACATTTGCTGTGTAAATGACACTGACATTCAAGCTGAGATGTTGGCTCTGGCAGCAGCTCGATGGTTCCTCCCAGGGTGCCCTGGAGAAGAGCCTGCAGCAAAGAGCTGCTGCTGCCAGCAGGTGCTGCTGGGGCTGTTTGGGGAGGAGAGTGAGCCTTGTTCTCGCTTTGGTGCTTTTTCCTTCCTTTTGTATCTCCAGAAGACCTGGGGACACTGATTTAATTTTTGTGTCTCCAGAGGCAGTGACAGCCAGGGAGTGCTGCTGCTCTTGTGTGCAGCACAGCACTGGGGATGTGCTGGCCTTGTTTACCAAACACCTTTGGCTAAACGTGGAGCCAGGGTCGATGGGTTATGTTTAAACAATTGATCATTTGAGGAACAGGATAACAGAACTACCGAAACTTGCTGCACAGTGTGTGTGCACTGATCCTCTAAAGGATCAGAAATTTGTCTTAGGTGATGCACAGCTTTGCTAGAAGAAATTGGCATTTATTTATTTATTTTTAACCAGAGGACAAGCTTTAAAAGCTGCAAGCAGAGCTTTTCAAAGGACAAGTGGGAGTTAGTTGCCTAATTCGCAGTGACTTTTGGGTAGATCTGGCTGCTGAGCTGCTCTTTATGCCTTTCAGAAATCTCCCCTTGGTCCACATAATCCCTCTGTAACCCCTTTTTAATTAGCTCGTCTTTCTGGAAGAAGAGATCAAGAAGTCACATTCAAAGATTATTGCTCTATCTAGCAGCTGCTAGAATAGCTCAGTTAATGCTGCAAAATCTTACTGTAGGTCCCAGCAGCATGTCTGGTCTGCCTCCCCATTCTCATTCGGCCAGGGGATGTAAACTGCCCCCAAATTGTTCTCCAAACCCATTCCCAGCCCGTGATACTCTGTGCTGTAGTACCAGCTGGCCATTTATCCAGAGAGCCTGGCTTTGAATCTCTTGGCAGAGCAAAATATTTGAAAGGGAGAGAAATGAGAGACTGGGGATGCTTCAAAAAATGAATGCCAAGAGCACGTGTATGCCAAGCAGGAGATAATGGTGCTACCTTTGCTGTCCCAGGCTCTCCATCTGCAGTTCATGCCACAGCCTTGCTCCTGCTGGTTGGGATCAAGAGGATAATGTCAGTCCTCCAGGCAGCATTTGAAGATGCAGCCTTAAAGCTGCATAGAGAAAATCAAAGTCTTCTTAATGGCAAGTCAGGCTTCTCCAATGAATTTGGGATGGGGACAAGGAGAGGTTTTTGAAGCTTCTTGATTTGTTTTTGCATCTGTAATGAAAAATTCAACTCAGAATTTGTATAATGAAATGTAAACATTGAAGGTGGGAGGCTGGTGAATTTGAACGCTTGAGGGAAAATATACAGTATTGTCATGAGGAGACAATTCCCTAAAGCAGATGGGGGAAAGTGGTCCCAGGGGCTGGGGGAGGCTGAGCAAGGAGGGAATGATGAACTGGTGGCTGGGAAAAATCCTGGGTATTGCATTGCAGAGAAAAAGCTGATTTTTGTGTGCTGAAGTTTTAAGATTCAGGTCCTTACTTGCTGGTGAAATTGCCAGCAAAGGCAGCTTGGTCAGTCCATAAGATCAAACACCACAGTGGTTAACACTTCAGGCAGGGGGCTCGGGGAGGTGCCGTAGATGTTGGTGTTGTCACTAGAAGTAACAGCTCTGCTGTTAGGAAACCTGGTTCAGCCTTATCCCCCACGTGTTTGGGAAGCATTTCAAGATCCTTAAATGGAAGGCACAGCACAGCTCTAATGTGAATCACCAAAAAATGTTACTGTTTAGTTCTTCTAGTATAAAAATGTTGAAGAGGAGGCTTGGCTCTGTCAGTGACCACCCCAGAGACTCTTCAGACTGAACTGGCTACTGTCAAGCTACTCTAAGGGGAAAATAAACTCTCCTATATCCTTGCTCTCAGCAAGTCCTTTAAAACATCACTGCATCCTAAGCACATGAGCTAGAAAAACAGCTGCCTGCTCCACTCCTTCTCTGCCTGATGAGGTTAATAATAACTTCGAATGCATATGTACAGCATTAGCTTTCATGGTAACATGCATAATTCAAATCCCCTAAAGAACAGTAGAGCTTTGAGGAAGCAAACTTCCTTAATGTACTGGGCAAGGATCCAGCTTTTACCAGCTGTTGAGGGTTGATGTACAATTTTTGGTTAAGTGAATAATTTATCACGGATATTATCTGTAGTGTATCACATCCCGACAGTTTGTAGGCCTGTGCATATGGCTCTTGAGATGCCACAACACTGCCATATGCTTCATGGCCCATTACCACTTACTCCCTTAAGATGTTTTCCCCTATGTTAAGCATGTTAGAAGTGCACTGGGACCACTGGCTCTGTGCAAATGCTGGCTGGGTTTCCCCCCACCAGCCTCCCTGTATTTAAAAAAAAATTAAAAAGGAAAGAAGGACTGTTGAGTCTCTCCCCAGCCCTGTCATTTTAAATAAGCTGCCTGCTGCTTCATGATACAGATGTGGATTATAAATTCTGCAGAACACCTGTCCTGAACTCATCCCCAGCTACCCCTTGTAACATGGTTGTGTTGTATTGTTACAAATCTATTTACTGTAGCTCCAGTTGACTGTCTGCATAAATCAAGGCTGCTTTAATCAGGCGATGAGGCTGCTCTGCCCCTCGTACTTGCAGCACCAAAACAGAACTGGGATGTGCTGGCAGCCTCTGAGAGAGGTATGGAATGCTGTGTCCCAAATTCCAACTGAAGATGTCCTATTTCTTGGTCAGGAGAAGGAATGTTGAAGCTGAAGGACTTCATAGTTTATGTAGCTGCTACGGTGCAGGAGAGGGAGAAAACATCTGGGTTGTTTGTCAAGTTGATTGCTTATATAGGAAGCAGCTTCGTATGATAAAAAAGACTGAGTCAAGACTGAGAGCAAGCAGCTGCTGAGCTGTAATTATAGCTGGGGGTCCATCATGAGGATGGCTGCGGCTTCTTCAGCTACAGAATGTGCTGGTTTTGAGTTTGGTGACCTCATGTCCAGAGAAATATCTCTGTTCAGTTGCATCGTGAACTTCTGTGTGGTGCTACTGGTCAGTGGCCATCAGGGTCCCCATGGCAGATGGCTGTGGCTTGCAATAAATGAAATAACCCCTACACGAGTTGTTCACTTCTGAATGTGCCTCAGGAGAATAAGTGCTAGAATGGGATCTTTCATGGATGCTGGATGGATTATTTCAAATTCAGTGTTACACATGGTTTTTCTTCAGTAAAAAATCCTGCTCTCTTTCCAAAGAAATTGCATTTTTAGATCTGTTTATTACCTTGTGGTTGTTTCCTTGTGTAAAGGTTGTGCTCAGCTTTCTCTTGTGAGTCTGTTGCTTGTGTGAGTTGCTCTTTTTTCCTCTTTCCTGACTAGATTGGAGTTTCTGTTTTCAGTGTTTTTCCTTTCTTAGAGTATTGGTCTTTAGATCATCACTTCCACATACTTAAACATGAGAGATACTGTGGGAAGTGGAACAGGAGAGGGGTGTTGTGATGGCCAGCACAAATGTGATGGGTTTCAGGTGACATCTCTGTTCTTTTTCTGCCACCAGACACCCTCTGGCAGGGAACCCTCCTCCCTGTGCACATCAGTGGGAGGAAGGCAGCCTCTCCTATGTGTCGTGGTTATTGCACTCCCTTCAGGGAGAAGCGGGGAGGGCTGTGATCAGTGAACTCCTGCCTGGCTGCAGAAAGGCAAAAGGGACCCAGAGGAACAGACCCCAGCTGGAGGAGCTGGCATTCGGGACAGCTCTGTGCCCCCTCTCTGAGAGAACTGAATGCAGGTAAATTGCAAGGTGAGGGGCTGGGTAAATCCTGCCAGGATCCAAACCTGTGCTTCACTGAGATCTGGCCATGCCAGAGCTGCTGCCTGGGCCGAGGGGAGGCTGTGCCTCGAGCAGCACTCACCTTTCCTGGCTGGGATCAGCTCGGAGGGCACATTGCTCCCTGCCTAAGTGCAGTCGCTGCTAGCAAGAGAATGTTTATCCAGTGTTTTGATTAATCAACCTTGAAAAAGGGTCAGATGGATTTACTCAAGCATCTAAGTAACCTTCACAGCAAAAAATATAAAGCCCTGTGTGTTACTGGGCTGTCTGTAGCCCTGACCTTGGAATAATGATGTCTGGAGCCTTGAACTTCTAGAGCATCATGGTCTGGATCTGACCCCAGGATACACACCTGTCATGGTGCCCACTATGGCCATGTGTAGCTGCCTTTCCTCAGGAGTCCTGGTGCTGGCAATCTGAAAAACTTTTTCTCAAATTCCGTTTGGTCCTGGTGTCCTGTCCTGGTCTGCTTGCTGTGCTCTGTTCCCTCTGTGCTCCTGCTCCTCTTTGACCCTGCTGCTTAATGCCTTCCAGTTCCACCCCTCATGTTGTTCCCCCTTCACAAGTGGAAATTTTAAGCATTTTAAAATGTGGTTAGTGGTGGACATTGTCTCCATTGGAGTTTCTTTAAATAGCAAGACCTTCAGAAACATAATTTCATTACACCTCTAGCTTTGGCAAATAGAAGATGACCGAAAAAACCCTGCAAATAAATGGAGCCTCCCCACAGTAAAGCACGACTTTCCTCTAGTGTTTCAAGAGGGATTCAACAATGCTGAGGATAAGATCAATATTTAAACAAGAAGTTCTTGAAGCCTGTGTTCCTTTTAAAAAGATCATATACTGAGCTGAATTATGAGCAGACCAGTTCCTGTCTCATACTGGAGGAATGTCTTCTCCCATAAACATTAAGCCAAATATATTCTTGTGGAACTATCGTATTAAATTAAGATGTAAAATCGTGGCAAGGTCTTAATTCTTTGTGGCAACTGGCATAACAACGAGAGAAAAAAATAAAACCCAAACAATTGCTATAACTGAAAGTCCAAGAATGACATCTAGTGGCACCGTGTGAGACTTCTGGGATAAAATGTGAGAATGGTTTAATTCATAGCCAGGGTTTTCCTTGACTATTCTTACGCTAGAGATCCAATTCCTGATTTTCAATCACTGCCCATTTAAAAAAAGAGTGCAAGCTGAATGCTTCTTCTTCAGGTTTGTTTTGTTGTTGCTGGTTTTGGAGATGGTAACTTCAGATTAGCTGAGGCTGTGATAAGCTTAGAACAATTTTTGCTCTGTGGTTAAATGAATGCCTGTTAACCACAAAGCTAAACTAATACTGGTAGATGCTTTAGCTTCTTTAAGTCGAAGTGAGAGTAAAGTCAATATCTATGGGATTTCCAGTGTCAGATTTATCTGATGAGAGGAGAAGTAGCAGGAGATAGAAGAACTCGTACACAGAGGAAAGAGAAGAAAAATGCCTTCTCTGACTGCATTCATTGATTTAATCTAAAAAAGATGAAATTTCAAGTAAAGCCTTTTTTAAAGGTATCAGTGCATCATTTTAGGTCATGAGAGTCAATTATTTGGCAAAATGTAGAAGTCAGAGGGTGGAGTGCTCTGGTCTTCTCTGTGTGCAATGGAGAATTGAATGCTCTGAGAACAATGACAGTGTGTCTGACCTTCCTGCATCCTTAAATCCCACAGGATCTGATGAGGGTTGTGTAACATATTCATCGTAGCAAGCTCGGTGATCCCAGTGTGGCACAGTTAATCCTGGCTGCTTCGTTTGTGTTGTGCATATCTGCTTTGGAATTAAGACTCCACCTTTTCTTGTGCTGTTCCACTTGTAAATGTAGCTCTGTCCTCTGCTGGGAATTGAGACCTTGCAGTCTCATTAGGAATTGATTGCACTCCCCCTCCTAGAAACAGAGAATGGATTTTAGCTGCTTGCTTTAAACTCGGAGCACGTACCTGGCTATAACGCCACATAACGAGGTAAATAGTTGCTGCATAAATGCTCTGGTTCCCTTTATTAAGAGAGAGTTTAAATTGACACAAGTGGAGCCCTTTTATCTTTTTACCCAGCAGGCAGTAAATGAAGTGGGTTAATATCTCTGGAGGAGGGGCAAACTGTGTTATAAAGGGAAATTTTGCTGAGGATATAAAACTGAAAGAGGGACTGCTAGAACAATGAGATGAATGGGGACGTGGAAGAAAAATCCCACAACTCAAAACTAGGCAGATGTCTTGACAGCAGAGGCTCAGCTTTAAAACAGGAACTTGATGCAGCGCATCAGAGACTGAGAAGTGTTGTAACTTCCATAGGGTACTCCCAGTCCTGGCTCTGTCCTCATCCAGGCTCTGCCACTGAGAGGGAATACAAAACAAGGACAAAATAGAAAACCGTAGTAGGAATTCACTGCTCTGCTAATGCTTCCCTCAGCTAAGACAGGAGGCAGCTCCACTGCTAAGCATCCTCTGGAAGAAAGGTCCAATGCTTAGCAGCCTAAAGGCAGGGCCTGGTGACAATGTTGCCTTAGGAACAGGGAGGGAGGAGAGCTGATGGACTTGGTGATGAACACGGTGACATCTGGGTACAGACCTAAACACTGTGATTCAAGAGTAATTGCTGCCTTCGGTGGTTTGTGTATTCTGCCAAAAGAGAATTCAGTGATGGATTAGTGTCACTAAAAGTTCCTTTCTCTGACTTTATTAGGAAGGTTTCTTTTGAAGAGGGCAGTAGTACTAATAAGTGATCTCTAAGGTTGGTGTACTGCGGCAGCTTTAATTAAACAAAAACCTCTAGGTACGTGTGTCAATGATTTTCCTGCCTGAACTATTCACCCTTATTCAAAATGAGTCTTTCTATTGATTGCCAAAAAGAAATATCTGAGACTTAGGTGAGGATGTGATAGAGGCAATTCTATCCCTGAAAATCTGTCCAGACTGATTGTCTGGAAGTCCAGAGGGAGCTGCAGTGGGTGGTGATGCAGGGCATAAGGAGACGAGTGACTTTCTCCTGTGGGTCTGCCCAGGCGACTCTGAGCTTGGTTTCCCGGGATGTGGTCCCCGAGCAGAGCAGTGTGTGTGTCCCAAAGCAGGAGGAGTTTGTGGGAGCTCTCTCTCGGATGCCCACTAGATGACGGTGCTGTCCCACAGACCCTCTGTGTGCTGGGAACCGGCTCTTCCACGAGGTGATTGCTCTGCGCCCCCAGGCTCTGCTGTAGGAAAAGCAAAAATCATCACCTTTACCTTCCTTAAGGTTCTTGCTTTGTTTTTATTTTCCCCTCTGAACTGAGAGGGTGTTTTCACATCAAATGTTGAAGAGTTCAGTTAATTCACTCTGTTTAATTTGGGATGTTATGCCTGCATCACTGTTACAAATGAACATCAGGGTTAGACAAACCCTTGCCTTTTGCCCAGGCCTCTGGCAGCAGGCAGTAGCTTTATTGAGAAGGCACCCCAAAATCCCTCTCGTTTGTAAGTTCTTTAATAATGGCTGATTTGATCTATTATGGAGTGAATTATTTATTTAATAGACAGAAAACTAACAGACATGAGACTGAAAACAAACTATTGCACACAGGAATAAGGACAAAAAGAGAAACCGCTAGTAGATACAGCGCGAGGTTAAAGGTACCTGTTAATGTTACAGCTAGCGAAGGAATAATATAATTTAGGATTCAATGTATCTTACCATCCAGTTGTTGGTGGAGCACACACGAGATCCTTTCCCTCAATCCCCAGGGCAGTAACCATGGAACCTGCGTGCAGACTGCGGGGTGAAGATGTGAACACTTTCAGGGTGTTTCTGTGATAACTCATGTGTCTTTCATAGTTTGTAAAACAGTGTCTCTTAGTCAAGAGTGTTTCTTTTATCTCCCCCCACATCAGCTCTCCAGACTAAGATGTTGATTCTTAGCTGAGGCCTGAGCCCTTTTGGTGCCAGAGATGATCCTGCTGGGCCTTCTAGCCCCTGGGTTCTCTCTTCTATTTGCACCAGCCACCTGTGGTAGAGAGGAGGGGGGTAGACATCCTGCCACAATCACTTAAGAGAAATGACACTAACAATGTTGTGGCACCAGTGCTGAGGATGTATTTTGGGTGCCTTCACTGAGTTTCATTATTAGTAATGATACCAGGTGTTTGAATCATGAAAACTTGCTCAGAATATGCAATGCTCCCTGCATATACAGATGTTCAGTACACAGCTCTGCCTTCATGGTGGCCCTCCATCATCTCATTTGGTGGATGAATATGAGCCAAGCTACCCTCGTTCATTATTGCCTGTCAGTAACCCACTGCAACCAGGATTTAAGGGTTTTTTTCATACTTGGCTACTTGTTACTGTATCTCTGGGAACAATCTCCTAAAGGCTCTCATCACTTTGTAGCAGGATGTCCAGTGTTGTATCTTCCCTCATCTGCATCAGTGCGGTTATGGTCAGGATGCCTCAACTGTTGCAGGAAAAACAATAGTCCGGAAGAAGATTCCTGTTAATCTTGAGACCTCTAAATTCCCTGGTAGTGCTACAGGGCTCTGGATGTGTTAACTCAATTTACATCCACGATAAGGCATCAGCAAGTTGTAGGAGGGCTGTAGAGTAATCTTTGTATAAGTGAGTCTTTGTAGAGACTGCAGAAATTTGGCAGGGTTTGCTCAAGAGACTCTAATTTTTTTAGTCATTAGTATTAATCAGGAAGAGAGTGCTGCATTTCATAGTTTGGCGTTTCCTGTCCATGATACCCTCCCCACCCGTCTGGGTAACACGCTGATTAACATGGAGGGATGAGATGGAAGCTGGTGCAGAATGCTCCTTCCAGGGCTGGCAGGGCTCCCCTCAGCACCAGCCAGCTGGACTGCGTGGATAGCACAGCCCAGGCTCGTAAACAAACTCGGCTCCTTCTGCCTGGGAGATGGATTTCATTCCCAGTGATGTAATTCTCACTCCAAGCTCCCTCCCCGTGATCCATCCTTCCCTCACGTGTGCTCACCCTGTTCCTTTCACTGGCTGGTGGATGGAGGGGTTTGCTGTGCTGCTGGAGAGCCCTGTGCTGCCCCTGCTCCTCCTGGAGCCTTCTCTGGTGGTCACATTCCCATAGGTGCTGGAGCCTTGGAACCCACCTGCACCAAAATTCCTCAAATGAGTAAAACCACAATGTTTAATGTCTTAAGATGCTGGAGTCCAAGTGAGCCAAGTTGAAGGGGATTCACCCCAATATATGTGAACAGAGTGGGCAGTTGGCAATGAGCCTGGAGTCAGAGTTAGCACAATTAGTTTTTCCAGCAGTATGTCCATTACTCTAAAGGCATGCTGATACCTTCAGAGATGGAAAAGCCACTTTTTTTTCAGTACAGCTGGTCCTGGCTATGGTGGCTGCCTCCTTTAGGGCTTTTAGTCATATCTCTTATTTCATGCAACCTTTTGTTTATATTTTTATTTTATTTTATTTACTCCCTTCAGCATTAAATATTTACCTCTTGTTAAGCTTAGAGCACAATTTGGGCATGCTGGACCTTATGTCAAATTTCTAAATTGCCACTGGTGGAACAGCTCTGGCATTAAAACAAAATGCCTTGCATCTGTTTGTGGCTATCTGTAGTCTTTTAATTATCTGGCTAACATATTGCACGGGAGAGAGCTGGTCTGCCCGGGGCAAGGTTAAAAATTATTTGATGTTCTGTCTTTAAACAACAGATTCCAAAAAGGCAAAACCAAAATGCACTGTTGTGACCTCAGCTTCTCAGCTCACATACTGGATACATCAATTGGTACTAATACTGCTCTGGTCTAACTCAGCATGCATCTAATGAAATGCCATATAAATTATTTAAGATAGATTTTAATTAAAGCCAGACCTCTGACAAGGCGAAAGTCATATGTATTGTGTTAGCTAGATGGAAGGCACTTGTGGATTCATTGCTGTGTTGTGCTCAATACCTCTTAGCTCAACTCAGCCCCCAGCTGGATCATCTTGTGAAAACAAAATGTGATAAAAATCTTGTTCAATTTGCTTCAAAGCTCATTCATATTCCTTCTGAAGTCAACAGGAGCTCTGTCCCTGTTCTCAGCATCCTGGTGCTCGTGGCTTTCTGGCTTCCCTGCAGCACTTGCTGTGATCTGGCTGGAGCAGGGCTGTTGCTTCCCTGTGGATTCACTAATGTGAAGCTGGCAGAGGTGAAAGATCACAGGAAATCCATGCAGGCTTCTCTTGCAGTGCTCCCCCGTGGTGGCAGCATTTGTACAACTCTTTGGAGCTCTGTGAAGTTCCCAAAGCAGTTACAGGGATGGGAACAGCTCTGGAACTGTGTCTGTGTCTCTGCACTGAGGGAGCAGCACCTCCCCTGCTGCTGGTGTTCCCTGCATGGTCCTTCCCTTCCCACTGCAGCAGGGAATGGCTTCTCACAGTGACCTGACAGAATCAATCCCTGTGTTTGAAGGAGTAGTATATATATTTATATAATACAGGGAACAGCATTTCAGTCCAAAGCTTGGCATGAATAGTACATTAGCTTTCCTGTCTAAGCTGTGGTTTACCATCATGCTGAGACACAAAGGTAAGGGGTGGGGGGGGCCTATTATACAGAGCAGGCTTCCATCTTGTTACTTACACATAAACCGAGGGTAGGTTGCCCCCCTATGCACATTATGAGGTGATTAGCATGTTGTTTAACATCAATTATGCATGTTCCATGTTTATAGGCAAGTTAAATTATGCAAGCTGTAGTCTTTAGACTTTTTATTCAATTTGTTAGGGGGGGAAAAAAAACAACAGCAAAACAAACCTTTTAGTTTGATAGCCTTCCCTCCCTTTCCTATTTACTCCCTGGCTTTTCCATCTGAGCAATGTCCATGAGAGAGATGCTCTCCCATCTCTTTCTGTCATCCCCCATCTCTTGGGGACACGTGGCCTGGCTGCTGGCCTGGCACAGGGGCTGTGGCAGTGGCAGGAGGTCTCTGCAAAATGTATCTTGTAGCAAAGTAAAGACAATTGGGCTGCAAGTTCTTTCTCTACTTTACAGCGAACGTAAAAGGAAAATTAAATATGAGCATAGGTGGATCCAGAAATGCTCTTTTAAGAAAACTTCCCTTGAATGCCAGGCACAGGCTGGATCTTGCCCTTTGCAGGGCAGGTAAGTTCTTTGTTTTGAAGCATGGAATACTTGAACTTAAATAGGGTCTCAAGCACATGAACCCTGTGCTGTGTTTAATGATTCTGTTTCAGTACTTCCAGGAGTACCTTCCTACAGGTACTCATTGGAAAGTGTCTTCCCTGACTCTTTAACCTCACTCTGCTTAGATCTGATGAAGTGGCCACCTGACCCTTCCTCCAAGTACATGGGTGCTTTTGAGCTGTTATGTGTGTTTCCCTGATGATTAAATTACATTTGCTGGACGTGCTGGTGTTTCACTTGCAGGGAGAGGAATGCTCACATTGTAGAAAAACAGACTGGTCTGCAGACTCACAGAGGAAATGAGTTTTCAGCTCTTTACTCCAACTGAGGGAGTCTTTCAACTTGTGGAAAGACAAGTTTGGAAAGAGATAGGGGTGGGGGATGCAGAATGCAGTGTCTGAAAGAATCCATCTTCCATGGCTTCCCACAGTGATAAAGCACAAAATACTTCCCTGCACAACTTTAAGACTTGAAATAAGAATCACAAGCTACAGCCATGGTGTGCTGTCAGAAAAGAGCAGGAAGGTCTGAGGGCATGCTGGAGGTCATAGGTCCCTGCAACAGCAGCAGCTTAGTGAGGTGAAATTCCCAGCTGAGCACCTAAGAAGAGAAACATATCCTCTGTTATAAAAAATCACCAAAGGGCAGGAAAAGACACAAAATCTGGTGATGTGTTTTAACCCTTGGCATGCACGCAGAATGGATCAGCTGGGAATGAATCCTGCTTGGTGATGTTGAGGTGCTCATGGGTGATGGCTCTGTGAAACAAGAGCTTTATGTACCTTCTTTTTAAATCCTAGCCAGAAACACGACAAGCACAGTGCTGTGAGGACAGGGCGGGATGGTTACAGGCACAGAGCCCTGTCTGTGGGACCAGTGGTTTGAGCAAAAAATACCTACTGCTAGTGTCTTCAGTTAACCTGAGTCCCCAAAGCTATCCCCAGAACATTAAAATAAGCTGTGAGTTTGAATCCTGCGATTTTTGTAATAACAAAACAGCCCTTGCAACCTGATCTTGCTCCTGAGCTTTGTGCAGTTACTGAGCTGCTGCCCACACCTGGGCAGCAGGGCTGCTTTCAAACCCTGACAACAGGGACATGTCAATATGAGGCTCTTTGTTAGTGCTATAGACACTTATTAATTTTTTTTTCCTTTTCAAAGAGGTGGAGAATCAATTTTATTCAGGGACAAATCCAGTTAAGACTGACCTTTATTAAATTGTGTCAGATGCAACTCCCCAAGGTACTGATATCAGGCAGGAGGGTTGGGCAGTGCAGTGGTTCCTCATTCAGTGTTTGAATATTGCAGGTTTTTGCCAAACAGATGAAAAGGAATGTGATGCTAACAACCTGCTTTACTATCAGCATAAAATCCACAATAGGAATGGGTCAGAAATTGAGTCCTAATGCACATAAAGAGCTTGTAATCTCAAAACAATCTGTGTAGCACCAGGGAGAGTGCTGCAGGCTGTGAGTCAGTAAAGAGAAGCCCGGGTGTCCAACATGATTCATGGTGGTCACAGGTATGAAACAGGGAGCAGGACCAGCAGTGAAGCAGATTCAGAATCTCATTTTCCTGACAGGCTGCATGTACATGCTGTGCAGTCAGCAAACTTACACCTGTCTGGGTAATAGGTAGAGAGAGAGAGAGAGACACAACATCCACACACCTCTCAGAAGCAGATGGGGAGGCTCATAAAGTAAGTTTATGGAAAGACAATATTAAGCTGCAGAGGCAACAAAATGCTCCAGGAACTTAAATGAGAAATACGTGTTGGCAATGGGACAGTACTTAGAAAGAACAGGAAAATCAATTGTTGTTTAGCTGCAGCAGAGGATATGGATCATTTAGCAACGGCTTGTAGAAAATATCCCAAGAATAGTAACAGCACTTGCAAGGACCTCAAAGAAACCAGTTACTGCATGAGTTACAGTTCCCAGGGACGTGCACCTCCTGCCCTGGCGCGCAGAGGACAAGCCTGCCGAACCACATTGCACAGGGACTAGAATATATCAGAGTTTATTGTACCAAGTGAGAGGCCCACAGTGAGGCATCTCTCAGGACCTGGAAATCTGGGATCCTGGAATTTGTGTTGTATCGCCCATATTTTGCAAATGATTGCAAATATGAAACAGCTTTTTGAGGGGAAAAAGGTTTTATTTTATGAGAGCTGTATCTTCAGGACCCACTTCTGTGACATCTGTTATATCCAAGACAATTACTGATAATTTTAGTGTCTTTGGCAGAGTTTGGAGGTCTGCTGATACATATTTATTTTTCAAAGAAGGTGTGGGTTGAAGTGATTTTGTGATCTATACCAATAATTACCACCTTACCTACATGATGTCCCTTTACATGCATTTCATAGTGGCTCTTTACCTTTTGCTGTGTTTATGATAACTTGAATCCCTTTGCTCTAACAGGATTGTGAGGGATTTGGTAAGTTTTAGACACTGTAGGACCATGCAGGGTCTCTGTTACTCAACAAAACCTTAGTGCTGCTGTAGAAGCAAATAGGAGCAGTAATGATGCAGAATTACTCTTGTGAATTACCCACATAGATACGTGTCAGGCTGTGTGTGCAAACCAAATATTGAAGGACAAGAAACGTTGGAGACTTCCATGCTGCTCTGAGAAAAGCACATCTTGAATCTGAGTCAAGCATCTGTAAAGGAAAGAAAAAAAACTCGAGTGTGTGCCTTTGATAAGCAGCAAGATTTCTTTATTTTGTCTGTACTCCTTGTCTGCATTTGTTTGTTTGGAAATTTGTATTTAAGGAACTGCAAAACATCAGTAATGACCCAACCTCTGCTTAATGTTAAGTGGTTCAAATACTAAAACTCTGTTTTCAGTTTGCTCCCTGAGATTGTTGTGCTGCTCTCGGGTCCTTTCAGTTCCTCACACCTCTCTAAGCTGACAGAAGTCAGTTCTCCAGTCTCTTTTCAAGCATTTGCTTTTGACCAGAGCACTGCAGGACATCGTCCAAGTCACTCTCCTCAGTGACTTGTGAGTCTCTGTGTTCTCACTCTGTTACATTTTTATCAAATACTGTAGATACTGACCGTCTGTGTTTTACAGCACTGGGCTATTTACAGTAATGTTTTGCTAGCAACAAATTCCTGGATGCACCTGGAGAAGGAGCACATCCAGGCAAAGTTTTGCCTGATCCAGGTTATAAATTTAAAATAGGCTTATTAAATTGTTTTATACCTTTTCTACCCTTGGCACATGTTATACACATGAATAATTAAGAATTCATTCAAGTTCATGGTATAGAAAAGTCTCTAGAAGCAGTGGTGTTTCGTGACTGTCTTTTATCACAATATGGAAGAAAAGATTCAGTTTTTTTTAAGTTCCAAGCTGAAAAGAAAACCAGAATCTTATAGATACAAGTGATCTCTGAGGTGCAAGTGTCGTGGGTTCTGGGACAAGAGGTTTTTTGATCTGATATTTAAATTCACAGTTAACAACCAGGCTAAAACATGTTTATAATACAGTTGTTACTTTAGTTTCAAACCTTAAAATGAAAATTGAGGATTCATCCATGTATGAAGCCGGTTATGTAAGAATGCACATGTGCCTGTGTGTTTGTGGAGGTCCCATGAGAATGTCCATCGTGTTTCTGGAGCAGTTCACTGGAGCACCCTGACAACTACAGCGCTAAACAACGCCGTGAGAGCTCGCTTTGCTTGCATTTCCAGTGTCTGCATAAGGGACTCTGTGTATTTATATTTTAATGGTGCATCTCCTACTTTGCTGTCCCTTTTCCAAGCATTTAACCTCTCTTGGGTTCTTTTCCAGTAAGACTTTGTTCCTGGTTGCTCTGCCTTTGCTCAAAGGCGCCTCTGCTCTGAGAAAAATCTCCCAATAAAGTGAGAAGGGGATGAGTTAGATTTAGGTATTACAGAGTGCAAAAGGTGCTTCAGAGCAATAAAAGTCTGGGATTTTTTTTTTTTTTTTTTTTTTTTTTTTTT